>JAMFTM010000340.1:600000-950663 GCA_023522825.1 Diaporthe ampelina
TGCCATATCTGACGCTGAACAGACCACCGAAAGAGGGAGCGGCCACGCAGATCCAACGACTTCTCAAGGGGCTCCCTCAAGAAACAATGACGAGACCGGTGAGTCAAGGGCAGCAAAGGCGAGGAATACGATGCCCAAGCATTATTGGTTCATGTCAGTTCCTCCCCAATGCACGACACCGGCCGGGCCACGGGATCGGCGCAGGTGGCGGCCTTGGTCACCAGCCGCTGACCCACGGAAATTGTCCCGGACGTGGCACCATGCTTACTGGACGAGAACACCGACAACATAGAAACTTTCCGACTGAAAGAGCTCCAGTGTAACCCGTCTTGGCTTGTGGGGGCCAATTCGGGCCATGCCGAAACGGTCTCCACCGGCAGCGGCCACTGAGGACGGCCTCATTTGTTCAGTTTGGGCCTATCCCTACATCCCTCAAACTCAGGGGTGTCCCATGAGCCCTCTGGCCTTTGATGGCGCCCACTGCGGGCTGACTGATTGGACTTTGAAACAGGCACATCTCCAGCATTGGGTTGTGCTTGTGGCCGCCAAGTCGTGCGCAAGATGGATTCTCAGGACAACCCTTGGTAGCCATTCATGGATTGTGTGTAAGAGTTTTAGCCCTTCGTAGTCTCTGGTGTCTTTGAACACGTGCTATAGGAACTTGCAGGCAACAGAGTCCGGCCAAGCGAGGCCAGAGCCTGGATGTGAAGTGCTTACGCGCTAAGCTGATCCTTTACGCCACGTGCAGTGTGACGATCCTACAGGCACAATTTCGATAGACATAATCTCATAATGCTACTAGGGGATTCGCGGACATGAATCCCAACTTGATCTCTCGCATACCTAGGGTAGTTTCTTGTCCATTCTCGGGTGGACTCTGCTTAGTGCTGCCAAGCCTGCTCTGAGCAACCAACATGTCCACACTTGGAGCTTTTCCGTAGTCGGATCTCCACCCCGGGCCCAGTCAAAAACGAGCCTATACCGCCAGTCCATGCCATTCCAGGCTTTATTATGCTTCCTAATCATACTTGCCAATCAATACCTTAGATGAAGTCCAGGTATGCATTTGCCTATTTCGGTGGGAGGATCAAGCGACTCGGAACAGGACGTGACGCATGCCGTCAGCTTGCTTCTCATTTGTTGATGAGGGGATCGCGAGTCAAAGAATGAAGGAGAGGATGGCGGCTTCACCCAAGAAACGATTATATATAATATTGTAAGCCACCCATAAACTACTGGTGACAAAACGACATGCCCCAGAAGCGACCAACCAGACCCGTGTCAAGCATCATCAGCCCAATTCTCCACGATGTCTGCTCTTTCAGTCCCCTACCTTGACCCTGCGAGCCAGGCTTTGGCGAGCATTACCACTCCTGAGATTCTCGCCAATCTTACTCTTCCCGAATACCTCGCAATATTCCCTATCGCACAGCAGCATGAAAAGCTTCCAGGCGTAGACCGAAGCAATTTTTCTGTACCTGTAGACGGCGGCGTGGAGCTTTGGGTTTACAAGAGCGAAGAGATAACTGGAGACGACTTGCTGCCGTGGATATACTTCATTCACGGTGGCGGATGGTCTGTTGGAAGGTGAGTGAGCCGAGCCAAACTAATCAGTGGGACTTGTGCTGACTTGGTTCGCTCGCACAGCATCAATGAATATGACAGCATCGTGAGGGATCTTGCGCTTCGTACCGGATTCCCAGTCGTGTTTCCGGAGTATACTCTTGCTCCAGAAGTCCAGTTTCCCGTGCAGCACGAACAATGTTACGACTCCCTCAAGTGGTTGACGGAGAATGGCAAGACGCTTGGACTTCAAGGAACAAACTTCGCCATCACAGGAGACAGTGCAGGTGGTGAGCAAAAATTTGGCACACCCCATTTTGGCGATTTCAATTATGCTGACTCGGTCGCAGGCCACCTAACAGCCGGCCTGAACATAATGTCCTTTGATAAAAAAGACTTCAAGATCCCTTTTAACGTCCTCATCAGCCCCATAACCTCAACAGACACCAACGTGCCGCTGACTCAGTCAGAGGAAGAGCTCTTCGGCGGTCCATTCATCTCGGTACCTATCCTTCGCGGCATGGCAGACAATTATATCCCACGCGCCGAGGACCGAGTTACGCCGCTGGGGTCGCCTAGATCTATGCCGGACGAGCTGGCAGCCCAGTTCCCGCCGACTCTTATCGTGCTCAGCAGCGCGGATGTGCTGCGCACGCCTGGGGAGCTGCTCGGAGAGAAGCTGCAGACGCAAGGCGTGGACTGTGCGGTTGTCACGGGACATGGGCAACTTCATGATATTGTGGTTTCGGAGGGGGCGAGGGACGGTCCCACACCCAAGGCGCTGATGACGCTTATTGCAAGTGAGATCAAGCAAAGACTGCTGGGCTAGAAGGAAACTGGTTGGAGCAGTATTCGTTCTGTGATGAGGGTATTCGGTATTCTCGGATATCTATGATAACGGCAGCGGGACGATGACGAGAGGTCAGACTCGAGCGATACCTTCCAATCGTCTTGCCAATACAGATTCGCCTCCATCACAATTCCAGAAGTATATACAAGAAGCCAAAATCTCTTCAAATATTCTAATCAACCAGTCCACAGCGCTGGGCCGGGCATGGCGTAGTTCGTGATGGTGGTGTAAGGGTTGAAGTAGATGCCGGGGTCGGTGTTCTTGTACAGCGCTGTGCCAGCGGTGCCCGAGGGGTTGGCGGTTCCAGATCCCGTGATCTTGATGTTGAAGCACTGCGGGTAGTTCTGCGCGCCGTTGAGCGAGCCGGCGCCGTGCAGGGCGATGATCTCGTGCCGGAAGACGTAGTTGCCAGCGGCCAGCGACTTGGGCACGGTAGTCGTCCACTTGCCGCCCTGGTCAATCAGCGTCTGGGACGCCCACTTTTGAGTGCTGTAGTCGACTGTGAATCCATGGGTTAGTAAGATGACTTTCATAGCGTGGAAGGTTTGTGAACATGGCCAACGTACTTCCAACAGCCTCGATCTTGACCCACTTCAGCTGCGACTTGTCGGCCTTGGTGCAGTCGCCGGGGCACTTCGCGACGTAGGTGAGAATGGGCCCGTACGGGTGCGGCCAAGTAGCTGGCCACTGAAACTCGACCTTTCCTCCGGCTGAAACCGTTGTTGACAGGGTGCCCGGCGTGGCGTTGATGTGGCAGTTGATGTCCTGCGTGCCGTAGTTGTTGGGTGCCACGAAGCCGCTGTCGAGGTTCTCGGCGTACCATGCGGAGATGTCAGGTACCTTCTGGCCGTTCTTCTTAGCGTAGTAGTAGTCCAAGATAAAGCCCTGGTTCTGGACACCGTCTGTCTTGAATGTTGTGACCATGCCATGGCCAAGCACGGTGGCGGCGAGGCCGCTCACCAGGAGGGCAACAGAAGCGAGCATTGTTGTGGTAGTGGTTCCGGTGAAAGTTGGAAAAGGCCACAGTGAAATGACAAAAGAAAAGCAATTGCCAGTCAAAAGGAGCAACAGCCTTGCATTTATCAATTTCTAGGATCTCCTGAGATCGGTCGATAGATTGATAGCCGCCGTGCAACCTCTGCCTCGTGGGGGCACGTGAACATACCAACGCCGAGAAGCGTTCCTATCACATCGCCATGCAGCACAACTAGGGAGATGGAATACAGTCAGTTGTATTTTAGAATCCCTATCGCCCTCCTGATTGAATATTCCGGAATTGCCTCGACCGCGCCCCCGAAAAGAGTTAATTCGGGGATGCAGCGCCCGTGGTCTGGTGTCTTGGCATCGCACAGAAACGCGCTGTTCTTGGTCATTTCTACCCGGCTTTAATATGGATAAAACGGGCCGTCCTCGCGCCCATGGCAAACGAATGGCCTTTCCACAGAGCATGGTGATGAACTTTACAATAGCAATTCACCTTCGTTGGCTAGGTTAGCCTTTGCATTCATTCCTAGGTACCTAGGTATAATTAGGAGTTGCATTCCGACGCCTGGCGACTTCAAAGTATTACCCGCTGAATTTGTACATTTCGGCGACCAATCCCAGGTCGAATAGTGAGCTTAGAGCAAACAATTTCGACCCGCGGGAAGCCTTCCAGGTATTCATGTCGCCTTCGAACCAATGATTGCAGCTGAACCGTGGCATATCGCTTTTGTTTTGAACAACCTTGGAAGTCCACATACTGGATCTCACTTCGTGGAAATCTCAACCCTATTTCTGCCGAACAGCGTAGGACGAACCCGGACTTTTCCGCTTACAGACACCAAACTCGACTCCTTCCGTGCTAAAGCTTGCCCACAATCGGCCCGTCGTAATGGAATGAACTAATACGTCTTCTGCGTCCCAGAACGTTTGGAACATGGCCTCAGCAGGCGTCTCAGTATGCAGTGACCCCGTTATTAGACATCCTTGGCCCAATATGAGGCTATAGAAGCCATCGGCTGCATCTCTTACAACCAAGAAACGCCCGCCAGGAGGATCATCTCTTTTCAACTCTAGTATCCAATCACCCTTTCTAATCCAGTGTGGAAGGACGGCTGTGGCAGAGGTGGAGCTCGGGACCTTCCATTCTGAGGATGTGAATTGATGGCGGCCGATGAAATGTTCAGCTGAAAGACGCCAACCCTTTGCCTCACTCTGCAATGGCGTCGGCAGGCAAGCGACTGGTATTGAATGGCCCGCAAAGTCGGTTTCGAGGGTACCGCGGCGCGCTTCGAGTGCACCAGATAGAGAGTCAGATCGATGGTACAATTCCAGCGCTTCTTCGATGTCGAAGCATAGGTCCCACAGATCCCTATGTCCTTCGCCACGTGTCAGCTCATACATCGGTTTCAAAAAGTCTATGGCGACTTCGAGATCGGATTTTGTGTAGTCTGGAACCGGAGGTATGATTTCACCCCAGTCCATTATTGACAATATGCCGTAGATTCTGTCCCGTTTTTGCGTGCAATGTAAAGATCTTGATCGAATCAACATATAGGATCTGACAGAGGAGTTATCTGTAACGAAAACCGCATTATGCAGTCCACTGGCAGTCAGTGACCGATCATGGTATGTGGAAACTTGATAGAACACTGCCTGGAGGGTCCATTGGGTCAACCTCTGCGCCCTTGTGTAATCAGATTGGAAAATGACCGAACACCACAAGGTTTCGAACAGCCTGTTTATTTTGTGTTTAGGCAGCGCGTCTGCCCCACACATAACATTCGCCTTCCTGGCACTTTTCAGCTCCTGGACTATCCACATGCGACTGAAGTATGACCGCTTCGCGAAGTGTACTGCGGCACGCAGATACCGCCGGACGACAAGCAATTTGTGGGCTCGGCGCAGTAGGTCTCTGATGTTGCGGAACCTGAACAACCTTTCGGGAAATTCATTGGTCGAAGCGAGATGGTTGTAAAGAAACAGACTGTCATCGGCATGATCACCAACGCAAGCCAAAACGTTGTAGGCTGTTTTATAGATGTTTCCCATCATCGCGACCTGCTTTCCCTTCTCCTCGTCATTACATTGATTAATGCAGATAGCATCGATCCAATAATAGCCGTTGCTTTCGTACCACCAGGCCTGTTTCAATGCAAATGCACAATTCTTGCGGACTCGGAAGGTCTTGCCGTTGATCAGGATGGCAGTGTTCGACTCGTCATCTCCCCATGTGTACGAGATAGCATGATAGGAGGGCAAGCCGTCGATTCGCCATGTCGACATTCTGAAACGGGCCTGGAAAGCCTCAGAGTGGTTATCTCCGAGCACTTCTACTAGCCTTAAGTATTTCGAGGCATCAGGAAGTATGTCATGCTTGAATTCTGCAACCTCTCGGTGACAGGGGCCGTCCATGCTGTATTTTAGGGCCGGGCCTGGGAGTGTGGCCAGCGCAGACGCAATGGAGAAAACTGGGAGCTCCTAGAAGTCAGTGAGACGCCAGATATGAAAGTTCCGCATAGCACAACTTACGGGCAGAGAAAAGCCACCGTGCTTACCAGACCGCAGGGCAATGAGTATTCACTCCTTTCCGATAGGAACCAGAAACCTCCGTGTGAGGTATAGAGGTCACGGAATGAGGAGGAGAGCAATTTGAGCGGGGTCCAGGCCTAAGTGACGGGTGAGTGGTAAGCGATGTCTTCCCCGAGGCTCCAAGTGGCCGTGCTGCGACTAGGTAGTTGGGTTACACAGCATAAGCGAGATCCTTATCTTGTACTTGCATTCTCACTCTCGCCTGATTAATACCCTGCCATCGCCTAGGCAGAAGTCAAGCTCAGAATTGGTCGGTGCTCTCGAGATCACCCTGACAAGCGGGCTCAACTCGGTGCTCGAAATCTGATTGAGAACCCGTGTACTTAGGGAGGAGGGCAGAATTTGAATAATTTCCAGGTCCTAGATCCCGACTCCAAGCGCTGCGCTGCCATCCCATCTTATCTGTGTGCTCGTAGTCGGTTCAGCTACACCATTACTCGAGCAAAATTCCCTCTGAATGCTATGAATACAGGCAATGGCAGCAGGTAGTAAAAGAAGCTTGTGCTATTCAGATTCAATACTCTGGCACCTGGGCAGCGTAGGCTATAATCATTCCAACGGCGACATCCCATCACGAGAGCCCGCACGGGGCCATTGCATGGCCGAACTAAGTCTGGTTGTTCGATCCAGCATTGTCCCCCGAAATCGGCTCGAGCTGAGTGACCACCTCTGTGCCTTTTAGGCCAATTCATAGTGAATGCAGGTTAGGCTATTTCCGTTGAAACGAGAGGAGATAGACCCCTGTTTTTTCTTATGCAGGGAAGTGTTGTCACTGTCCGCAGCTCTGCAGGGCTGAGCGCTACGCGGGCAATGAAAAACCAGGCAGAAATATATTTCACCAATCGGACGTCTTCCCATTTCGCGGATTTGTAGCTGCTATATGCGATAAAACGGGGCGAACAAATTCTTGCTCCCGGAGTAGACGTTATATTAGGGTAGTTCTAAAATTACACTAAGCCTAATTAGGATCTTCCTCTAGGAGAATATCCCACTCCTCCTAGAGTGGTATATAGGCCACCTAATATAATACTACTTCCTCTTTATAGCTAAGACTATAAGGCTACTATTTATAATTATAATTTTAGGATAAAATATTATATTACCTAAACTAAAATAAATAACTCTAAGATTAATTTATATAATTCTTAGAGGATAACTAAATACTACCTTCCTTCTATATTATAATATTAGGGCCTCTACTAAGCTTTTTAAATATATTACTCTAAATCTAGGACTTAATAATTTTATTTTATATATTAATTATAGTATTTAACTACTATTTTTATAGACTTTAAAGTTTAGGTTATTTATATTTAAAAGGTTAACTAGCTTATCTTAGTTATTTTATAACTCCTCCTTTCTTAAGTTATCTTTAGGTCTAGTATAATAGGTTTATATTAATAATAATATAGTAGAATATATATAGCTCTTAGTTCTTTCTAAGTTTATAAGTTAGAGGTTAAGACTAATTTATATTTTTAGAATAGGGTTAATAATAATAAAAATACTCCTATATGGATTATAGAGGTAAATAGGGTATTCTAATAGTATTAGTTAGAGTATTTATTATATATATGAGGTAGTTTAATTATTATTTAGGAGTAGCTTATTATTAAGTTCTTATTTTAGCTAATTAGTTATACTTAAGGTAGATAATTTATAGCTTAATTGCCTTAATAGTATCTTTAGTTAATTATTCCTTATTATTAATTATATAAATTAGGGTATAGTTATTTACTAGGGGATTAGAGGTATTATTAATATAATAGGGTATAAAATTAGGGGTATTATTAATATAGTAGGGTGTGAGATTAGGGGTATTATCCTTATAGTAGGTTATAGGATTTATGATATAGGTGTATGTATATTATAAGTTTGGTGTAGATAGGGAGATATTGATAGGTTCTTATTTTAACTTTATTATAAGGGGGTTAGGGTGGTAGTTGTGAAGGTTTTAGACTTTCCCTTTTAGAGGAACCTATTATTAAATTAGTATAATTAAACCTATTTATAGTTTAATATTTATTAAGTTAGAAATTAGCTCCTCTTTAGTTTTATCTTAGAGGTATTCTCTTTTAGCTATCTAATAGTTAACTTAATCTTATTACCTTAAAGCTTATTATATATTTCCCTAATTTACTATATTTATATTATATTTATAATAATATTCTATCTCTATACTATTATTTTATTTTGACTTTATAGATTAATTATTCTTAGAGTAATATCTTAGACCTACTTTTGGATAAGGTTATATATATTAGTTATTAGGTTTATCCCTATTATATGGGTTATTTTAGCTAAAATTATTAGTAGGATGTACTTATTAATATACTTATAATTATTGTGTTCTAAATAAATTTATTAAAGTATTTTATAGTTTATTTACCTAACTTAGTTATATATTTATTTTAGTACCTTAGTATATTATTTATGATATATGATTTAGTCTATGGGATTATATGAGTATTGTGACTAAGCTAAGGGTTTATATAACTTCTCCTACTAAGTTAGTGGTGGCCTACTTTTTACTTATTATGGTTATTTATATAATTATCTCTATGATTCTATTATTTATAAGTTGGTCTTAATATAGGTTAAATACTCTTAGAGGGGGCTGCTTGTAGTTTAGGCTATTTGTATTAATAGATGCTCCTATATTTTTTGTAAAGTTAATGGAGTTATGGGTGTGGATTAATTAGTTATATAGGTATAGGTTTGTTATCTCTTCTATTATATTACCTATTTATAAATATTTATTACTAAAGGTGATGTGAATCTCTCCTCTTAGAATATAAAGTTTAGTTGTCCTTTTTGGATTATATTATCTTAGAATTTGTGGGATTATCTAGCTTTTAGTGCTTCCCTATATATGCTTTATTATAAAAGCTTGGTCCTAGACTTATTTGGTGGAGTTGTGTATAAATTGTTGTCCTAATATATTGATAAGAAAGGTGTCCTTTATAATTATTTTCTCTCTTAATATTAGATAACCTTAGTTGTTAACTATTAAGACTAGATTCTTAGTAAGTATTTTGGCTATATTTTAACTTATTACCACTCTCTTTATTATTACCTATAAAGATAGGTTTGCTTATATTAATATTTTAAGTAATATAACTAAAAGGGGGTTTAATAGTAGCTATATAAACTATAGTCCCTTATTTTATTATAAATTAATAATCCTTTATATAGCCTATATTAGAAGTATAATATAAAAGAATACTATATTAAGGAATATAAAGAGGTAACTTTAAGTTTAGGTATCTATTCTAAGAGGTATTTAGTTAATTATAAATACTTATTATATATAGATATATTTATTAGGTAGGTTTACTTATACCTTATTATCTCTAAGACTATATATAAAATAATAGGGTATAAGCTATTAGTTATAAATGGTAATTATAATAGTTTATTATGATGGGTTAAATAACCTTAGGTATAGTAGCCTATATCCTAATATTTATCCTATCTATAAATAGTATGTGTATATGTTAGCTTATATTACTATAAATGGGAGGGTTGGGCCCTATATTACTTGGTGGTGACACTCTAGGCTACTTAAATTAGTGTTATTTTAGCAGCGCTGATATAACTTAGTTCTACTTATTATTTTAGTCCTACTTATTACTCTAGGCCTACTCGTCACTCTGGGCCCACTTATTAGCCTAGCCACACTTATTATTATCTATTAGTTTAACTTCTTACTAGTCTCCCTTAGGGGAGGCTTGTTTAGGGTCTGTGGGTTTATTTGTGGTATTATGTGTGGGTTGGTGGGTAAGGTTTGATTAGTCTTAGGGTTTCCCTAGCTAGGTGTATTTTGTTATTATAGTGGTTAACCTTCTTCACTTTAATAAGTTTATGCTCAGATTAGGTCCCTTACTTACTAGTAGTTTGTCTATGCCTACTAGAGGAGCTCTAGTATTAGTACTCCTACCTATCTAATTCTTAGTTTCCTTAGGTAATATTTAATAATTATTAATTTTATCTTTAATATTTATATAACTCTAGGAGGTTTAAATTACTTTTACTAAGGCTTAAGTTCCTCCTAGTAGCTATAGTCTTATAATCCTATATAAGAGAGCTATATTATATAAGATAGGTTGGTTATTAATAAAAGCTATAGGTAAAACCCTAGATTAGGAACTACTTTATTCTTATTTGGGAAAATGATTCTAAGCTCTAATAGGCTTACTTTGAGATCTTCTCCTATTAGAGCTAGGATACTTTATATTTAGTCCCCTTAAAAGTAGAAGGTTATATTTGTCTTAAAGATTAGGTTAGAGTTCTTATTAGCTTATCTTAGGTAGGTATATAGTATAATAATTAGGATTATACCTCCTAATACTTATATTATAGGGTGATTTTATAGGAGCTTATTCTTTATAATAGAATCTTATAGGGTATATAATGTATATAGTATATATTATAATGTGTTTAGGGTAATGTGAATATAATTAGGGAAGGATTATCTTAGTAGTACCTAGGTGTTATATTCCCTCTAGTTAGCCTTAGTGCTATATTTTAGTGGGTAATCTTATCTTCTTCTTAGATCTTATACTATTTTAAGGTTTACTTTATACTTTATATAGTTAAAGGGTTTTAAAAGAATATTTAGTCTCTTAAGAATTAGGATTAATAAGTATAATCCTTAAGTATTATTATTTAATTAACTTATATATTTATTAGTGGGTGATAATTTAGGTAGTACTATTTATAAATATTAAAAGTTATATATTACTCTAAATTTTCTAAGTAGTTTATTTATTTTAACTCTAAAAGATAATATTAGGAAAGATAATACTAGCTCTATTTAATTTATATATCTATTTTCTTTTCCTTCTATCCTTATTATTATATTCTCCCTTTAGGATAGGCTTCTTACTAAGCTTGCCCCCTACTCTCCCCTAGGGTTTTTAGATAATTGGAGCTTATAGGTTAACCTTAATTAGTCCTTCTACTAGCTGTTAGCCTTCTAAATAACCCTTATAAGTTGATTGTGAATTTATTAGTGTACTTAGTATGAATTGGTTAGGTCTTGTATTGTACCTCTTTAGGTTTGTTATGTATACCTTCCTTGACTTTCTTACCGTCCCTAGTTCTATAATAGAGTAGGTTACCTTTAATGTCTATGCTGTGATTTCCTATAGGCTTGTCTATCTTAGTTTAAATATCTTAGCTTGTTAGTTACTATCTAGGAGGGGTAATTGCCTAATATAGTAGTTATAAATTCTTGTGTCTTTCTTCTTTAGTATCCTTTCCCACACTAAGTTATTAATATTAAACTCTATACTAATCTTGGGTATATTATTTATTACCTTTTATATTATTTAATTTCTATGGTCCTCTTAGATGAAATCTTATTACTCTATTATTATTTTTTATAACTCCTCTTTTATTATTATACCCTCTTAAACTAGGTTGGAAATAGCATCTAAGTGATGTTTTTAGTTTAAAGGGAGTATAGTCCTTAGTAGTAGGCCTAGTCTTAATAGCCACCCTAAGAGTACTTATGTTAATAAGTACCTCATTCCTCATATCAAATAGTTATTTATTACTACTAACACTTCATATAATGTATTTGGCTAGTAATTAAGATTTTTATAGTTATATTTATAGGCCTATTTTTAAAGGCCCTCCTTTACTATATATATTATTATTTTTACTTTACCTATTAACTATGGGCTATAGATGGGCCTATGTAGTACCTATATACCCTTCTCCTAAAAGAATATCCCTAGCTTTTCTAAAATAAAGTATTATATATTATTAGAGTAAACTTAATATGAGTACCTAAAGGTTATAGTCTACTAAATCTAATTAGTAATAGTCTTATTAGCTAAGGGTTTATAAGTTACCTTATTAATAATAAAGCCTAATATATAATTTATAGTAATATGAAAGTTTATTTATCCTCTATAATTATTTAATTTAATTACCCTTAAGTAGTTTATTCTAAGTAAATCCTATAACTCTAGGGCTACTACTAGGATGGGAGGTAGTTTTGAGGGCTTATAGGTACTTATAGTTGTATAAACCTCACAATTTACTAAGTAAGTTTATATATTTATAAATCTAGTTAGCTACTAGGTTATTTCCCTTAATTAGTGTAGTATAAATAATTTAGTAAAGTGCTTATAGAGCTTATATATCTATTAAAGGATATTAGTAACCTTATACTCTAGGATATATACTATATACTTGCCTGGCCTATTTATATGTTATAGGGATCTATTATAAAGCTAAAATTAAATAAATTTAGTTATAATTCTATGTTATATATTGTGTGGTTTATTTAAGATTACCTCCTTACCTCCTAATAGGAAGTATATTACCCTTATGTACTACTTAAATAAGGTGTAGAGTTTATTAATCTTAATTCCCCTCTTTAGCTAGTCTAAACTAACTAGCACATATAGTAAGACATTAGCCTCCTAAAGTAGAGTAGCTACACTTAGAACTATACCTAATAAGTCCACATTTAGTGGAGGTTCTATAATACTCTTCTTTATTACATCTACTACTAATAGGGATAGCCTTAATAATTTATCTATAATTTGGATAACTTTGAATATATTAGGCTAATAAATAATGCAAATATTAAATATTACTAACATATTCAACTATATTATAATCTTCTTAGTTGAATTTCCCTTAACTATTAGGGTAGAAATTATATTAAGGTAGTTAGTATATATTATTATTAGGTAGGGTGAGGGTATAATATACCTTTAATACTCCTAGAGGGCTTTTATTACTCTAAGTATCTTATATTCTCCAATTAAGTAGTAAGTCTCTATATCCTCTAGCCAAAAAGAAATATATATCATAGTCCTTATTCTTTTTATCTAATTATTAGTTATTTATATACCTACCTATATCCCTATAATTTAGAAGAGGATAACTCTTATTACTTAGTTAAAAATATTTAATACTAAGTAGAACTATAATACCTTATTTGGGGCCTCATTTATATTCTTCTATATATACCTATATATTATTTGAAAGGCTTTAATATACTCCTTAGTTTATTTAAAAGTTTTATCCTTCTACTCTATTTACTTTAATATTCTTCTAGTTAATATAACCTTAGGCACCTATACCTATATTACTATCTTTAATTTTATTATTAAGGCTACCCTACCTAGGATTAACTCTTTTAGGTATAAGAGGAGATAAAGGAACTCCTTTAACTAGGCTTAGTCCCTTAAGTAGTTCTCTTAGAGTGCCTATTTAGTAAACTTTTCCTAATATTTTTATGAAGGGTATATAGTTTTAGATATTAGCTTAAATCCTAATGAAGTAATATATTCTATGAATAGGATAGTCTTTCTTAAAAATAAATAAATCTTCCTAAATTTAGTTTAGGGAAAGTAGTAATTATGGAGGAAGTTGAATATATTATTAAATATTTTACCTAATTTGGTATAGTTGTCTATAAAGAGGTTAAAAGATACCTTCTAATTAAGGTGGTACCTAATTAAAGAAGGTAAGGGTAATCCTTTAAACCTACTAATTATAGGTTATTCCTTATATATAATATTTCTAAAGGTATAATATATGTATGGGGAGCCTCCTATCCCTTATAATATGTGATTAGTGAATAGCTAATAATTAGGGGTTATAAATATGGCTTTATACTTATCTCTAGGAGTAATTCTTACCTTATAGAAGTTATAGGTTATGTTATCCTAAAAAAAGACTCTATATCCTACCTATAATATATCCTTAAAAATATAGTCCCTTTAATAAGTTAGTTATTATAGGAGTATAGTTATACTATTTACTAGCTAGTAATTTATAACTATTTGAAAGGTATTCTTTTTTAGAGGAAATTTAGTATATATAGCCTACTTACTTACCCCTAATTAAACTTAGTTAGCCCTTTATAGTTTATTATAAAATTTAGTAGTAAATATCCTTTAGTTATATATATATTCTAATTATCTAAGATAAAATAGGACTACTTTTAAGATAATATTAATATTATGAGTAATAAGGTTAGTTATTATAATATTTGTAATTATAAAGGTGAAATAGTCCCTCTATATATATATAAGCCTTTTTATTAGATATTATTTCCTTTTTATACTTGTTACTCTATTCTTATAAATGTTAGTTATTATAAATTATTAATTTATTTCTTCTTATAGTGTATTTGAAAGTGCTTATTATATTAGTCTTCTTTTAATATTTTTGTTTAATTAATATCCTTAAATTATTAGCTAGTATTTTAGGTGTAGTTCTACTACCCTACTCTTAGTATATAGAAGTGTAAATTACTTTTTTATATTAAATAAATATTTATCCTCTATAGTAACCCTAAAAATTAGGAGTATTATATTTAAAAACTTATAATGAATGGCTTATTAATATCCTTCTAAAATATCTAATACCTATTTAGCCCTATTAATTTTATTAATTTTAGAGGTTATTTTACTTTAGTTGTCTTATAAATTTATATGATATAATAGTAGTATAAGGCTCCTAGAAGAGTAGTCTTACTTCCCTACCTTAGTTAGTATTAGATAGGGCTCCTTATCTAATATTTCCTCTATTATTACTTAGTCTTTATAAATTAGCTATTTACCTCTTAATAATTAATTTATAATTATTAGGTTATCTTATAAAATTAGGCCTTATTTTTTAAATAAGTTAAATACTTATATAGATCTAGTAGTATTAATATAGGTAATATTATTTATAAATTAAATGTGTTTAATAATGTTAGTAAAACCTAGATAGGTTATATTTAGGGGCCAACTAGGTTTAGCTCCCTTTATTTGTTTTTTTATTTATTAGGTATATTATCCTCTAAGCCTTAGTTTAAGAACTTAAGGATATTAACTAACTTAGTCTTATCTACTAGGCTTATTAATATACTTAAGTTTATATTTAGGGCCTTATTTTTATTCCTAGATAAGGTATTTAAGTAGTTATCCTTAGTCTTATCTCCTCTAATTAATAACTCTTCTAATCTCAACTTTTTAAATATAGGTACTTAGTTAACCCCATATTAATATAATCTTATATTTGTAATATAGCTGTTAAACCTATATAGGGTAAGGGTATTAATCCTATATTTATATACTATATAGTTCTAAATTAGCTATAATTAGCTAAGAAGTAAATTATAAATCTAATTCTATTTTATAATATATACTTATATAATAGTTAAAATCTTATTAATTATTATTAAAACTATAATATAATACTTTATTAAGGTAGATAAGTTATTTACTATCTTTAAATATATTAAATAATTTATCTTATAATACTTTAGTTTAAATTAATTAATAAGGGTTAGTCTAATAAGTTTACCTAATAATTTATTATTAATTAGAATTTAATTAACTTTAACTCCTCTAATTATATTAGTAGTATATATTAGGTAGGTAGTTTTTATATTTAATAATATTATATCCTTAAATATAATTTGTTTTATTATAGAGGGGATAATATTAGTTATTATAGATTAGGTCCTTCTCTTTATTATAATCTATTTGGAGGTTTAACCTCTCTAGGTATAGGTAGGGTGATCTAGTTTATATATAAGTTAGGTGTAAATCTATGGGCTTTAATTTAATAGTTATTTAATTAATAAGGTAATATCTATCTTTTATAGCTACTTATATATATTAAATCTTCTAATCTTATTATCTCTAAATAGGTGTATTGGGATAATATCCTTCTTCTTAGCTTTTACCTCTAAGCCTACCTTTAGTTACTCCTTTAATTAGAGAAGAGCTTTCTTATTTTTCTTTATTTATTCTAATTTTATTTTTCCTAAATAGGGAGTACCTGGGCCTTATATACTTATATAATTTATGTAAGGGGGAGTATATAGAGGGACTTTAACTATATAGTTATCCTTATCTAAGTATTTTTTTATTTAAGTTTATTTAGCTACTTTAACTAAGGTTAGATAGGTTGGGCTAACTAACCCTATTAAGTCTTTCTTCTAATTATTTTATATTTTTTTATCTAAGAATAATAGTTTAGTAAAGCTTATTAATACTATTATTATAGTAATTTCCTCTACCCTATTATAAATCTTTATTATATTATATAGCTATATGGGCTTATTAACTTTTAGGTAATTTAGGATAAACTTTCCCTTTTAAATATAGTCTTAAATTTTATAGTAAATAAATAATAAGTGTATATTATATAGGTAAGAATTCACCTTATAACCTTTATTACTATAATTATAATAAGTCTAATTTATAATATAATTAGTAGTACCTTTTTATTATTTACTAACTCCCTATAATAACTATTTTATATAACCTTTATTATATAAAGGGTATACCTTAGAATAGGTACTTCTTTTATATCCTTATTTAGTTTAACCCTAAGCTTTTTTTATTTATAGGGGTTAGTAGGAATTAGTACCCTACTAATTATTATAGCTCTATATTATATTAAACCTAATATATTTTAGTAATATATTAGATAGTTTACCTAAAGGCTAAGTAGTGTATATAATACTTAAATATTAGGGGTTTATTATTTTTAGAGACCTAATTAATTATTTAATTAGGGGTATACTTTATAGTTTAACTATTTCTTATATTAATTTTTTTATAATCTTTATGGTTTAAAGGGTAAGTTTTTTACCTATTATTATAGTTAGAGGAGTAGCTCTTAGCTTATTCTTATCTTTTATCTTAGGTCTCCTTAGGTATTTAAGGAGGTATTCTTTAATGTTTTTAAAGTTATAATTATTTTTTAGTATATTATTTACTAATATCTTCTTTAAACTAAATAAGTAATTAGAAATATAATCTTAGACTTAAGTGTTTAACTTAAAATCTAGGTGGCTTTTTAGTATAACTATATATATATAAAGATAATATTAGAGCTCTTTTATTTATTTCTTAGTACTCTAATATAATAGCTTAGTTACCTAGGTAATAAAGTCTTAAATAGACTTAGTTAGTTAATACTTTAGGTTAAAGATTTTTATTTTAATATTTTAGCCTATATTTACCTCCTAGATCTTAAACTACTTAGTAAATAGGGGCTTTATTATATTCTATTTATAGTTCTTAGAGGATAATTATAAATACTACTTTATCTTAGTATTATTATATAAGTCTTATTAAAATATAACTTATATCTTCTACTTATAAGTAGTTTTATTCTTAGGTTTATATTTCTTTTTATATATTTTTATATCTTTAATATATTCTATTAGGTCTTTTCTTAAAAAACCTATAAAGGTATTATTAAAGGTAAGGTTAAATAATATTTTAGTAGGTTAAGTTAGGTATAGGGTAGGTAGTTAGATAATAGTTAATATAATTATAATTAGTAATATAAGGTTAAATAAGCTTTTTTTTTAAATATCTAATAATATTATACTTAATAGTAGTATAGAGGTAAGTGATATTATTTTTCTAAATAACTTACTAATACTCTTTTATAGTATATTAGTGTATTACTTAATTTGATGGGTACTCTCTTAGATCTATATCTAGTAGTTTATTTTGAAGTTTATTTTAGACTTCTTCTTTCTTTATTCTTTAGGTATAGGTGGTCTAGTTTCTACTAATTTAGGTTATTTAGGGAGGCTAGCTCCCTTATTTTAAGGTTAGGTAGGAAGGGGTGGGAGTATATTAATAATATCTTAGCCTAAGAGGTCTAAGGTATATATAGTGGTTAGTATAAAAGGTATATTTTGGCTAAGTAAATAATAGGATTTAAGTGGGTTAAAGGCTAGAATCTATTAGAGGAGTAGGTATATAAATTTAATAATAAAAGGCTATATTAATAAATTTTAATTTAGGAATTTTTAAAAGTAGTTAAAGGTGGTATTAGAGGATTAGGCTATCCTAATAAATTAATACTAAATATATAATATGGTGTGTGGTTAATAGCCTTATATATAGGGGGGTATCCTTCTCTTAAATCCTATGGGTTAGGGCTTAGTATATTTACTCTTTATCTTAGATTGTAATAAGCTTGTCCTAGATGTTAATAGCTTATATATTTGGTTAATTTAGATTATTAGTTTTTATATTATTTAGTTTAGATACTTAGTTATATATTATATACTCCTATTCTTATTAGCTCTATTATTACTCTATTAGTATACTTTAGTAGGTTCTCTTCCTCCTAGAAATAGGGTTATATATCCTAGTTTGTTTTTTTTAGGTTCTAGTAGAATATTTAGTAATTCTGGTTAATATACTTATTTGTAATTTGGTCTCAATCTTATCACTAGAGTATATGTGATAAAACGGGGTGAATAAATTCTTGCTCCTGGAGTAGATGTTATATTGGGGTGGTTCTAAAATTATACTAAGCCTAATTGGGATCTTCCTCTGGGAGGATATCCTACTCCTCCTGGAGTGGCGCACGGGCCACCCAATACTGCCCAGCCTACGTAAGCTATCTACCAAGCCCAAAGTGGCGATAGCGTCACTCGCACAGGACCCACTCAGTGCGATGCCAAGCATTTGCGGCGCTGGCCCCAGCGCAAGCCACAACAAGGCTCTGTCAGTCTGGGCGTCTTCCTCCTCGGACTTCACTAGACTTCTTGCTCGGACTTGAACACCCGCTGTGATATGCCTCCCGCGTGTTTGTTTGCAAGCATCCCCATCCGAGAGCTGAGAGACTGGCTGAGTGACCGGCCAAGGGCGCGCCTAAGCCACCAACGTGGACCATGATATTTTGTGAGATAGGAACGCGATCTACAGCCTACCGCATGTGGCTCAGACGAGGATTATACGACAGAGCGTCGATGACAGTAATCATTAAACTCAGCATGCCCGGTTTATAAGGACTGTCATGCGGCTTGTCCGGTGACGGTGGGTTGACCTCGATATTGCCTTCTGTTGTCACGTAATATCGGAACTCGACATCTCTAACAATGTCATTCTCTACTAGAACCGCCTTGGTGTTATTTGCAGCTGCATCCACTGCCACCGACATCTACACCGAGCCATGCCCACTGTATGGCCAGAACTACCCGGCACCTACAAGTCTGGCCACCAGCAACCATGTTGAGGCGGCGGCGAAGTCGGTCCTGGAGCAGCTCCTAAAGGCAAGGAACGCGACGACCGTGTATGGCCCTTTAGACACCGATACCACGGCATTCTCATTAGACTTCTACTCTCTGGATGACGAGGATCCCCTGGTCAACTATCACTACACGCCGGAGAAGCTATCAAGCCAGCGCACATCCGGCGTGGAGCAGGTCGACTCGGATACAGTCTACCGCGTGGGAAGCGTGTCCAAGCTATGGACTGTATACCTGTTTCTGCTCGCCGCTGGCGACGATTCTTGGAATGAATCAATCACGGATTTCATCCCCGAGCTCCTGGAGATCTCCGAAACACAGTACCTTGACCATACGAACGATGTTGACTGGGAGTCCATCACGATTGGAGCACTTGCTAGTCACCTTGCCGGGATTGGAAGGGATTCGACACGCGCAGCCGCATTGGAAAAGGTCTTTGGGGATCTTGGAATCCCGAGCCAGAACGATGGCTCAAGCTCGTCGTGCGGTGAACCGTCACTGGTCACGTTGCCTTGCAATCGGTCCCGTGGGTGTCCTCCTGTCCAGCCAAGCTGTTGATTCTCTTCTTGCTCACCTTCATCCTGAATACAGAATTCTTCACCGACTTTCCAACCCAGCACCCCATTGTGGCCTCCTACAAGACACCAGTCTACTCCAATCCTGCGTTCCAGATCCTAGGCTACGCCCTCGAGAACATCACAGGCCAATCGATGAGCGCTATCTTCGACGAGTACCTCGTCAAGGCGCTCAACCTTACATCTACACACTATCGTCTCCCAGACAGCCCCGACACCTCTATCATCCCATATAACACGACCTACAGCTGGTGGTTCGCCGACCTCCTCGACCTTACCCCAGCAGGTGGCTACTTCAGCAGCATCAATGACATGCGCAAGATCGGCAAGGCGATGCTTGGCTCGACACAGCTCGACCCGGCCGTCACGAGGCGCTGGATGAAACCGCACACCTTCCTGTCGAACCGCGACGCAGCGGTTGGCGCTCCGTGGGAGATCTATCGCGCGCCGGGCGATCCATCGATCATGATGATGACCAAGTCGGGCGACGTGGGAAAGTACTCTTCGTACGTGGTCCTCATCCCCGAGCTCAATGTTGGATTCACCATCATCGCTGCCGGCGACTTCGCGAGCGAGAACTCCCGCATGCTGGGCAATATCCTGGTCGACACGTTCGTGCCAGCCGTGCTAGCTACCGCCGCGGACGAGGCGGGTGATGTATATGCTGGGACGTTCTCAGACAAGACGACCGGCGCGAAGATCAAGCTGGTGCAGAATGATACGGAGCCCGGTCTGCTTGTCGAGGAGTGGTCATTCGGCGGACAGGACGTGCTTTCGCTGCTCGGGAAGATCAAACGCGGCGATATCACCGCGCGGCTGTATTACTCGGGCCTGGAAAACGAGACGCCAAATGGCACAGTCAGTTCCTGGAGGGCTATCTACCAGACTCTGACGAGAAGGAATGGGCCCGGGCCGTTGTCGCCCATCTGCGACTCATGGTTTACTGTAGATGGACTCACATATGGCGGAGTAGGGTTGGATGAATTTCTGGTCACCACTGTCGATGGCAAGGCGACCAGCATTGTGCCGAGGGTGTTGGGAGTTCCTATGGTCAGGACTGAGACTTAGAGAGAAATTCTCAGGAGGCGGAATTTGTGAGACAAATGTATTACAGGCACATCGATTACTTACGTCTAATTACCGGCACCCTGTATGTTTAGCGAGTGATTTTCCATTATTATACCAGCGTCCCTGGGCATCGCGGCATGCAGCTTGCCAATATTTAACAATTTATTTTACCTCAATTCCTGCCAGGGGGTCGACGCGGGACGGATCTTTTGCTCCGCTTTGCCCTTCACTCCCTGTCACCACCTGGGCAACAGAAGAAGCAGCTTTCCGATGTCCGGTCGTTCGCCCAATCTGGAGAGTCGTTTCATTCCTGGATTATTCTATTATTCTTTGATTATTATTGTCAACAACCTCCTCGCATTGTCTTCTTGACTATCTACTCGACATCGCTGTACACATCTTTACAAAAGGCTGCATTATCGGAGATACCACTACCCCTTCCTGTCCTTTTTTCCTCAAATTTCTCACCACTTCAGACCAGGAGCAGGCTCCCACCAGGTCACGGTGGCGGTCTCGCCTGCAGCCAAAGTCGTGCTTCGATCGCCCATGATCATCGTGCTGTACAGCAGACAATCATACCCGGACGGTGCGTCGGGCTCCATCTCCGTGACCGTCGTCTGCGCTACGCCCCACGAGACCGTGGTGGTCTCCCTGACGAGATAGACCATCATGGTTGTCGCGCATGACGAACTTTGAGGCGATATAGATGATGATGACTGGTCATCTGGCACCATCTGCGACTCGGATGAGGCTATGGTTTGAGACGGCGCTGTTCCTCCTGACGTTGACATTTGGCTTCCCGTTGGCTCCGGTAAATTTGGCGCCGGCGACAGCCCCGGCGTAGGCCCTTCTGGATTTAACGACTCGAGCCCATCAGATGCCACTGAGAGTGTGACTGTCGATGTGTATGAAACGACGACGCTGACCTTGACGCTACCGTCCGATGTCATGAGACGCCTTTCTGTGCTGCTAGGGGTACTCCTCGTCAAGGTGGTGAGCGAAGATTCTTGGTAATTGTTGCCTGGTGAGACGACACTGCCGGAGAGCAGTGAAGCCACTGTCTCGGTGCCGTTGCCAGATGTTGTCGACTCGTCGGTAATAGCTGATGAAGGGAGTGATGACCCCGCAGAATTCGTTGCACCCGATATACTGCCCGTATCCCGGTCTTCTGTTACTGTGTTGCTTACAAGGCCTCTTGTAGTCATACTATCACCTATGTACTGGGACGTCGATAAGCCTTCAGCTGGAAGCGTCGCGCCATCTGACACCATACTAGCTCTCGATATGTCGTAGGAACTGGTTGATCCAGAAGCACCAGACCCTCTAAGTGACGAGTCTCGGCCTTCAAGGGTCATTGAAGAGATGAGAATTGCTGACATGGAGTTGCTCAGGCTAGGTGGTAACGTGGTATATGAAGACTGGGTCGGACTCATGTTGCTGAATCCGGGCTCATATGATGGCCCCCGAGTATCAGAGCTGTCCCCACTGAAGCTCGTGAAAACCGAGTCGACGGATGATGTTCGGACAAAGCCACTGCTAAGAGATGCAACATTGGATTCGGAAGCCGGAAAGGGTCCAGTATTTGGACTGGCCACGTCTGTTAGGCTTGACACGCTTGCGCCAGTGGGACCTGTAATAAGGCTTGTCAGAGACGGTTGCTGGTTATTTCCAGGAGACATTCCCGACGACGGCGGCGGTCCAGGCTGAAGACTACCAGAACCGGTGGCCCCAGGCCCAGCCAAGCCACCGCTCTCTAGAGAAGAGATAGGAATGGTCGAATATGACAGATGTGTCATCGTAGGGAGTTGAGGTGACATGTTGGATTGGGACGAATGGCTGCCCAAGCTCCACGATGACGCTGGCTCATAATTTGTGGCCGGAGATGTAGGAGCTACGGTGATACTACTGGCTGGACCTGCATACAGGGTCGAGCTGGCACCAGAAGTGTTCGGGCTGTTTCCCTCGCCGCCAGACCCAGCTCCGCTGGTCATAGACTGCGTTGTCAGCAAGCCAGAATTCACGTTCCCACTGGTTGAGCCCATAGAAGCACTTGGTCCCGAAATGACAGCACCTGTTGACGTTAGAGTATTCAGCCCGCCTTCGGAAGCCCCTGCTGAAGTCCCCGGTGAGTTCATGCTGGAGCCCTGCCAGCCTGCGTCACCGCTGTTAGACTTGACGCCGGTACTCAGTTCGCTAAACCCAGAGCTGTAGGATCCACCGAGCCCAGTAGGCACTGCCCCGGATCCCAATGCGATGCTTCCTGTGCTTGTCGAGGGGACTGGACCTCCTATATTGGCCATTGACGAAGTTGAGGAGTCAGCTAGAGCAGTCGGACGCGAGCCGAAAGCTGTTTGGGTCGATCCGGGGGAGCTGCCAGCAGCGTCATGGCCCCCGGATATCGGACTCTCATAATTGGTCGCAGAGGACAAGCCCCCGGATATGCCGCTAGCGACTGAAGCCGTTTCGTCAAATGCTGTTCCCGACCAAATAGAACTGTGGAAGGAGAGTAAATCAGATCCGCTCGTGACAGACGATCCTCTTGAGTCGGATCCCACGACGGCACCTGATTCAAGACTTCTGCTGCCGCTCGGAACATTGTCAGGTGCCGAAGGGAAATCAGTCATCGAAGATCGGTCTTGGGCTCCGCTGGAGTTCATTACCAATGTGGGGCTGGTGTCTGTAGGTGAAAGCCCAGTTGGATTGGCACCAGCAGAGGGTGGGCTGCCCTGCTCCGTCATGGAGCTGGCAGGTGTTTGGTTGCCAAGCATGGGACTTGTAGGCGTCGAAACAGTGACTGCAGAATTGTTAATCGTCTCGGATGTGCCAAAGTCTGTGGCTCGCTGAGTTGCCGCGTCAATTTGAGATATGCTTGAGGCCGAGGATGGCTGGATCCCACTTGCCACTGTATAAGAAGGAGCAGAGTCATCCGTTTTCTGTGAGTTTGACATAGAGGCCCAATTCGAGTTGAATTCTTCCGAGCTGAGTCTCCCACTGTTTTTTGACTGTGTCTCTGATTCCGACGTGGCCACAGGTGTTGAGAACTGGTTTTGGGTTTCGCTCAAGTTTGGGACCGGCGTGGTGCCGGTCGCTGAAAGTGATGTTTCTGCGGGGCTATGATTCACGGACTGGGAATTCGTTTGTTGTGACACCAAAACAGGGCTTGTTACCAAGGTACTGGAGTCTCGGAATAGCTGTGTCGAACTGGTGATTTGATCAAAGCTTGATTCTGGGCCTGTTCCCTGCCAGACGCCACTTGACGGAGCCGATGCAATAGTCGAAGTTCCAGGCCCTTGAGATCCTGAAGAAGGGCCCGAGCCACCAGAAGAATATTCCGAATTGCCTGGCGTTGGGATGGCAGCGGACATTGTGTCCATCGTCCCACCGTTAGAAGAAGACCCATTGTCGGATTGCCCCAATGGTAGGCTGCTAGATGACGCTGGACCCTGAATGCTACTGAAATCACTTTCGAAGGAAAGAGACCCTGAGGCTGTACTGAGTGTTGGAATTTCGGCTGTGGCCGTTTGCGATGGCTGTGTCTCACCCTCGCTAGCCAAAACTGATTGTCTCGTTGACAAAGTACTACTGCTTAGCATCGACCCAAAGTCACCCGCTGAAGAAGCAGTGTTTCCGAGCGAGGTCAAATGTGATCCATCTCCAGTCGAGGAATCTTCGGCCCCTGTTAGCGAGCTGGCAGGGGTTCCCAAGCCTGGCCCGTGTGATGATGTTGCATCCCCTGGACTGGATCCCATTGCAAGTGTTGTCGCGTCTGAAGTTGCAGTCGGTCCACTAGCTTCTGTCGGTCCGCCTGCTGAGGATTGGCCTGCTGAGGATCCTTGGGGGGTCTGTCCGGAATCATGTGGAAGTGACCCTGGCCGTGATGTGCCAATGCTAGAATCTGCAATCGCACCCGATAAGATGCCACTTGTCGATTCCTGCAAAGTTGAAGGATATGTACCAAAGAGTGATTCACTCGATCTCGTACCAGCCGTAATTCCAGCCGCTGTGGGACCCCCAGGACCGGCTGTGTCACTCTGCGAGCTGCTCGGCGTTGAAGCAGTCGTCGGGCCTCCATCACTTGAGATGCTACCCGACACTGCACCCGTTGTCACGGTATTGCTTGCGCTTACTTCTCGGCTCGAAGGGCTTCCCAGCATCGTCGTTGTTAGACTGCCTCCCTTGCCGGAACTCAGTAGCCCATCCTGTGTGCTTGGCATGTCACTTGCCCCTTGCAATTGTGTCGATGCCGACCATGCCGAGGATGTCAGCGGTTTATCCGAAGTATTGGAGGCCTCACTATTAGCTATTCCTCCGCTCTGAGTAGAGACAGTCACAGTACTTGTTGTAGCAAGTGTCTGAGACGCGGTGGTTCCGGGTGTAGCTTTCTCGCTCGAGGCATCGCGAGCAATTGAGCTTGACAACACTGCTGTATTGGAAAGGCTTGTCGCCGTGGCATCTGCTGAGCTGCCACCGCCTGACATGATCTCCTGGGAGCTCCTTGGACTCGTACCCAAGACCGTTGGAGTGGTATTGGAACCTGGCCAACTACTCATCGAAGTTGAGAGAGCAGTATTGGAGCTTGGATTTGATGGAATTTGACCGGAAGAGGCTGTGGCCCCTGGTGAACTCCCGGTTGACCCCCAGTTGGTGATAGAGATGGAGCCGGAACTTGATTGGCTTTGATTAGGAGACTGTGTGCTTGCGCTAGGACTCGATGAGACGAAGGGTGAAGACGCTGTACTCGAAGATGTCGAACTGGAAGATGTTGAACTCGAGGACGTCGAACTCGAGGACGTCGAACTCGATGATGTCGAGCTTGATGATGTCGAGCTGGATGTCGAAGATGATGTCGAGGACGATGAGGTTGAGCTGGATGTCGAAGATGATGTTGTTGATGACGATGACGTTGAACTGGAGCTGGACCGTGAAGTAGTCGTACTTGAGGGCAGAGTCGACCCACTGCTCCGCGTCTGGGCAGATGAAATCGACGATGCTGAAGTTCTACTAGACGACGTGGCGGTTGTTGTGGACAGACGACCACAAAATGAATCAGCTGCTGTAAGGCAGTTACAGGCGCTGGATATCTGAGGAAAGCCTCGTGTACATGCTGTCGCGATTTCATATGGCGTCAGACCAACAAACCCACCGATAACATACAGAGGGCAGTTAAGGGCGAAAAAGCCCATCGCTGCATCCTTGCAGGCATCAGCGCAGCAACTTGTTTGTGCTAAAGTCTTGGAAGGAAAGAGAAAAATGAACAAAAGAGATAAGCATGCTAGGAAAACTGATGCCGGCTTCTGCCGCATTGCAAACGAGTGTGGGTTTGCATCGATCGCTCAACTGAACAATGGACGCAAAAGGGATGAGAAGATGGTCATCAAACTGATGACAGCAGCTTCTCATGGAGAGAACGACGATCCACGGCCTTTCATCTCAAGTCTCGGGGCCATGTTACGGACAATAAATCTATCAACTGACTCAGGCTGAGGTCTACTGTTTACTAGGCTATCAAAGACTTCTCCATGGCGATGAGGACAATTGTGATGTGGTGCCTCACCCAGTAAACCGGGCAACCTTCAAGGTCTTGGAGAATGCAGAATATTCAGCTCCTCAAAACTTCCGAGACGTGGCGGCGCACGAATACATCTGTATCACTTGACTGATTCTGGCTATCATGCTCATGACGCACCCGCGCCATGTCTCGTCCGGCGCGGGCCTTAGACATTCCAACGCAAAAGCCTATGGATCAGTCAACAGAGCTCCGTGGAAACGCCGAATTTGGAAGCATTCGATTGCCAATGATACCCCTTGTTGCCCCTTCCTCTTAAGACCACTTGGTCCATTTCTCTTCCAAATCCCGCTTGGACCCTGATATTCTCCCTCGTTGTGGCTGACCGCAACGGGAGTGCCATGCATGACGCATAACATGTGATTGGCTCTCACCATGCCGTGTTCCACCATTGTGCCACGCGGTCGTGCCAGAACAAATCAGGACACAAACGCGGCAGCTGATAGGTCACAAAACCTAGGTACATGTTCAGGGTCCAGACGTACTTCGGCAGCGACGTCTGTACTTCATGCGCTGTAGGCAACATCATGGCCTGTTATCTGGTTTGGAGCACAGGATTCTAAGGTCCGATAATATAAAGGGGTCCCAAGGAGAAATCCTATAACAAAGAGACAGTATGTCATTCTATGTTTATTACCTGAAAGCCTGATCGAATTTGAAGCGAGATGAGGCTTAGGGAACCGGTCAACGATGGGGCCATCCTATTTGATGGTATCCCACATTCCATAGATTTTGTCTTAGAGGCAGTCATTTCTTACATCTGCACCCAATGGGAATCAATATTGAAGTCGCACGAGGGCAGCAGGGCTATAGTCAATGTGTGTATCGCATTGATCTAAGCAAACTCAGGGGAATGTGGCTGAGTGCGCCCACAACTCCAGACTCGGTTACCATAAGTGACCGCCGTTGCCTCCCTACTTGCCGCTGATGTACTCATTCGGGTCTCGCAGGCGCCTCGTCTCTCCGTCAGGGCGGGTGACGACGATGTCAGGGACGACGATAAAGGGGGGGTCATCCTTCATCTCATCCGCGTCCGCTTTCTTCTCTTCCTTGTCATCCGTCTGAATCCAGTTCCGCGGCTTCACGCGCCTGGCGGGCTTCTTTACCCTTGACTTGGTTGTGGTGTTTTTCTGTGGCGAGCCGTAAGGCCTGGCTGCCTCTCGTCGCTCTCGGCGGCTCGAGGATCGAGGTGGAAGGGGAAGGTGGGCCTCGGGGTACAGTCTGGGCCTCAAGCCGGTAGCCGTCTCAGGAACGGTGGCGGGCGGCTGGGGGATTTCGATTTGGTCCCAGAACGGCAGGTGGCGGTTGAGGACTTCGATTGCCTTGCGCTGATCTTCTGGCCGGAGAGGCTTGTAGTTGTTCTTGGAGTTATGCTTCTTCTCGTACACCCAAGCCTTTACGGGCATTGTGTCATCGATCGGGTATGAGATGAGCGGAGGATCTGGAGCTTCTGAGATGATTCGTCGGAGTTTTTGAAGTTCAGCTGCATCATGATGATTATGGTCATCACGGCCACCGTGACCAGAACACCGGGTCACAGGTAGACAGTTTCCCATGTCGGCCCTCCGATTGCTGCTCTGGTCAGACATGTCTAGGACAATTGACGGGAAGAGGAATGCTGGCTCCGGTTGACTCGGAAAGCCAAATATGAAATACCTTTGAAGCCGCTCGTAGCGACGAAGTCCAAGAGATGTCAAGGTGAGTGGGTTGTTGTCATATGGCAAAGTTAAAGCCATCAACATTAGTTCGGAGTGGTGGGATGTCTGTCATGGTCTGCAATCGCCATATGTCAACTTGCGAAAAGAATCAAATGTGCAGGGGGGCATACAATCACCGTATACAAACACATGAAATATCCAACGCGAGGGTATCTAGTGTGCAGCGTGGAGACATAGTCACTGCTTTTCACTGACTGTGAATGAATAGCAGCATATCTTCGCTGCATTGTGTAACAGTATGCAGCCCCTTTGCCAAAACACATGACGTGCCCAACCTACTGCCTCTGATACTTCAGGTGAATGTCTTTGTGTGACATGTGATACAAAGGCCAGGTTCTTACTTGTATTCGAAGGCAGCTATTGAGTTTGAAACTGAAAATTCCATTATCCCAAGTTCAGATCTACATGACTTTGGACTGTGGCTTTTTGGACGACGGTTGATTTGTACTGAGCGTCAAGATAATTCACTGGCACGCCCCTTAGTGCAAGGGCATCAGTGCCAAGTGCTTTTGATCATGATCAACAGTGCTGGCCTGCATGCTCGACCCATCCATTAACAAAACATAAATATCCTTTTCCATTTGATGTCACAGCATTTATTCTCTTCCATAACGAGAACTGAGTTCTATTCAACCCTCCGCCTCTTTTGCGTCTATGGGAAGCTTGATCCCGTGCTCTTTGAATATTCACGCCTCACCGAGGGGCCGAAACGGCCAGTCCAGTATGTGTAACCTATGAGAACTCCAAAACTTCACATCATCGATTCTATGGTCTCCACCAACTGGTCGGGAATACTCAAGAATGAGCAGTGACCAGCTTTGAGTGTTGCTGTCTTAGCGTCTGCGCCGAGTAGTTGCGCCATTCCCTGCTGATACGGCAAAGGCAGAGCATTGTCCTCAGTATGAAAGATGTATGAGCAGGGAATGCCGTTGGCCCACGGCTCGTACAGTGCTGGGGCTGCGAAAAGGGCTGCCGAGGTATGGGTCATTTCGGCTGCCCACTTTGTCTGCTCCTCGGGGGAGAGATCGTTGAGGCCGACCTGAGGAAGCATTTCAGGGTTTCCAGTCACACGATCGCCCTAGTATCATGTCAGTTGCGGCTCGATGTTGCAGGGTATCTATTGTGTCCGCAGCTTACCTCAACTACCATCCATGGCAATGGCTGACCTCCCAGCATGCCCAGCAGACTCTGGCCCTTCGGCAGAACGAATGCAGTCATGAAGATGCACTGAATGACACCTCCATCCTTGCCAGCAGCCTTCCTGCTTCCGATATCGTACCCTTCCACGGCACCGCTCATTGAGATTCCTCCTGCGGAGTGCCCAATGACAACGACCTCCTTTCCGTCTTCGACGATGGGTACCAGGACCCTGCGGACGGCCTCGACATCGTCCGACAACCCTGCAAGAGGCAGCTCAGTACCGCCAACGGTGGGCAGAGGCACGTGGACTGTAGGATAGCCTGCATCCTGTAAGACCTTCACGATGTTGACGAAAGCGGAAGGCTTTTGCCAGGCGCCTGGGACAATGATAATTGTTGGTTTGGTCATTTTGAATCTGATCCTGCTTTGTTTCACACGGTGTTCGGTGCCTATTCGTATCGGATGGGAATATAAATAGAACGATAGTCGTTGGGAATATTTTGGAAACGAGCCTAATGGCTGGCACACGCAGTCAATTCTTCTTGAGAAATATTTTGAAGCCACATGTCCTTTACGGCGAGGTTGTCGTGAGGGCCTGTGGAGCCTGCCCCTGATGCGTCGGCGATAGAGTACGCAAGGCACGACGTTACGACGCGGTCACATGAGGGCGAGTTTAGTCCGCAGTGTCCCCGCGATGAGATTCAAGAACCCTTTCAGAATTACCGGACTGTCCACCGATCGCCGCGCACGGACAGTCGATCCGCAGAAACGCCGATGGCTATCCACCGGAGGCTTCTCTCTAGTGCAGAACGCCTGGCGGTTGGTTGAACAAAGGGGCCTTGGCGGGCTTCTTGCTACCGGAATCGCTGACCCGGTGTGGTTGATGCAAGGTGGTGTGGGCTGCCCCTTGAAAAGGATCTTGAGAGTGGGGAGGTTTCTTCAGTTTCGGGATGGGTGGCTGTCCTTTTTGGTTGTTCCTTCGGCATCACCCGTAAAGGAATCAGTGCACAAGTAGGAATGTGACGCTTGCGGTGCGTATAACCGCCCCAACATCCACAACGGAGTCGCATCCGAGTCAGGCACAGCAAGCAGTGGCAGTCATGTCCGGAGAGATCCGCTGAGGAAGATGGAAAGGGAAAGTACAATGGAGATCCGCTGGCATGGAAGTCAATGTGTCGTTCTTCGCACCCTGTGATGGGCTCTTAAAATGGTCACCTCATTTTCTACTGGGTGGTAGCGGTCACTTGGTCATCTCGTCCAGACGGGAATTGTTTCTTCCTTGGTCGGGTTGCAGCTGAGCTTGGCCGAGGCATTTTGAATTTTCGGCCGAGTGCTACGGTGTTGATTTCTCATATCTCGATGCATATAAGAGAACGTCTCTCTTTACACGTGTACTGCCTACAGAAACGCAGACTGTTGCGGCAAGGTAGAGTCACCATCTTGTGGACTTGGTGTTGACCTAGGGTAGTTTTGTTTGTATTTTACTGAATTCAGACGCGGTTTGTGGATGCCGAGAATTATAACCAACTCAACTTGGACCCAGAACAGAGGTAGGACATTATTGTGGGCGCCGACCGTTGTCTTTAGCTACATCAATGTAGGACCCTGTGCCCATGAACGGCCCGGCGGCCCCATTTGAGTGGTACAGCCAGTAGCAAGTCCTCAAGTGGACTTGGTCATGTAGGATGCTTTTCGTATCCGAGCTTCCCCGCCAGGATCAACCTGCCAATTCGCACAGACTCCGGAAATGTCACCTACACGCTTTTGCCATCGCTGTGAAGCTTTCAACGTCCGCCGGAGTCTCCGCTGGTTCCGTCATAATGGAAATCAGGGGCAAGAGCCCGTCGTAAGCGCAGCATCCGATGTGGGATCATGATATGTCTGCCGGTGCATGCACCCCACTTTGCGAGTTTCAGTCCTGGATCATCCTCGGGAGTTGAATAGCAGATCTTTGATTTCTATTCTTTAAGGGAAGGGCTCTCCTTTCTCAGGGGCGCAAGCATTGCTTGCAGCCCAGGCGCCCGGCGTCCACGTTGTCGCCATGGTTTCTGCAGCGTACTACCCCGTGAACGACACCGACCGCTCTCTAGCCGAGAGGGCGTATCTTCAAGAGCTCACTGATTATGCCGCCAAGCAACCATTAGAGGAAGATTCCAGACAGGAGGTTAGAACTCTGACCATCATCTTTACAGTTCTTGCGGTCATAGTCGTGGGCCTGCGGTTTGTTTCAAGGCTGAAAATCAAAGCACCGTTCTGGGTGGATGACTGGTTGATTCTGGCTGCCCTGGTACTGCTATTCGGAAATGCAGCGTTCAATTTTGTGATGGTGGACCAAGGTGTTGGATTGCATTCAGGTCGCCTGACTCTCCCGCAACTGCAAGCCCTAAACAAGGTCAGATAAATTCCTTGCTGTCACATACCATAAGACTAATAGAAGTCGTAGACCATTGTTGGCGCAGAGATTATCTATTTGACAGGCGTCAACGCTTACAAGATATCTCTGCTGTTCCTTTACTACCGGATATTCCCGATTAAGTCTGTTCGAATGTGGTCATATGTGTTCGGTGGCTTGTCGACATGCTGGAACATCGCGGGCGTGTTCGCGGCTGCCTTCCAGTGCACCCCGCGGGTCAAGATCTGGGAACCATGGGTCGATGGATATTGTATCAACATATTTCTGGTGCAGCTCCTTGTCTCGATTCCCAGCATCTTGTGCGATATCGCGATATTGTGCTTGCCGCTTCCGCACGTCCTTCGACTTAAGACGAACTTGACGCAAAAGATCTTTCTAGTCTTCATGTTTATGCTCGGGTCATATGTCGTCTTTACGAGCATCTATCGATTTACGGTTTATCTGGGATACAGCCCGAAAGATATCCCCTACACATTGGCTGTTCCCGTGGCATGGAATGTCATCGAGATAAGCAGTGGAATCGTATCATCGTGTCTGCCAACTTTAGTACGCAACCTCTCTTTCGTTCTCAAAACGATACGGTATAGTTAACGCGATATCTCACAGGGACCGATAATTCGACCCGTCATCAAGTCAGTCATGCCGTCATCGATAGGAATGTCCGGAAACAAGGATAGTGCACGGAAGGGCTACGAAAGAAATAACGGAGCTGGGAGCCGCTCTGGCCTAGTGACAATCGGCGGCGGCGGGGCCCGTAAAAGCAGCGGGCATTGGAGCAGGCTAGGAGGCTCCGAGAGACGAGATCCTGACGACGTGATCGACTACGATATTGAGAGAGATATCGAACTGGAGCCGAGGGGGAAAATCACGGGTATCGTTGTCGCAAATCACAGCCCTCCAGAGGCTACAGACGGGCCTCCGGCCTCCGAGACTTCCACAACACAGCCTCGTGTCACTGTGACCGGCAGCAAGGGCAATGACAGCGACGAGTCTCTGCTCGCGGCACACGGTATCACCCGCACTCAGACCATCGAGGTGCAGTGGACGACACAACATGTCAGCGAACCTAGTCCAGTTGTGACGAAGAGGTTCCGAAAAGATTAACCCCTTGGCATGGGTAGATCAGGACAAATGATGGCATCGTCTTAATGTTTAAATCCAACATATTGCCGAAATTGTCTTGATTCGAAGACTTAGGCCGAATCTATTTCGTTATTACTGAAGTAGCTGGTCTCGGTCTCAACCTGTATGCATCCCGAACGTACAGTCCCTCCATACAATGGTAAACGCCCATGGACCCACTTTCCAAAAAACTCAACGGCGATATCAGTAGAGAAAAAAAAGGTAGCACAGCGGCTATTTCAGAGGCTACTACAGTCTCCGCAATGTAAATGCTTCGTCAACTTTCCAGATGACAGCACCAGCAGATGTGAAGCCTCCTAGCTCTTTGAGATGACCTGTGCAGGGGTCGAACCTGCAATCTCCTGATTCCGAATTCTCATGAGCATATCACGAGTCGTAGTCAGACGCCTTGCCATTGGGCCAACAGGCCTCGTTGAAATCGGGCTGCGATGCGCTTCCGGAGTTGGCCATGCTCTATTGTGTCAAGACACTCGTGTCCCGGATTTACGGCTACGAAGACGTCCTACCTCACCTGTATTGAATGGATCAGTCTATCACCAAGTAAAATCAGCTTCCTCAGTAGGATGCTCAATCAAGAGGCTAGAAGCTTCAAGGACGACCCAGCACATGGTCCCTTGTTAATAGCCGTAGATGTCAGTTCATCCACAGGAGATCATGTCATGAGGGACCCAAGTCAAGGACTGTTCCCGTGAGGGTTTGTATTGTAGCATTGTTGTAACCCAAGACCGGCGCCCGAGACTACCATTTACTGAGCTGTACTTGGGAAGAAGACGGCATATTTTGGAAGCTGGCCGAGGTAGACACTGCATAGGGGAACATGTGTCAAAGAGTCCCCTCGATTTCATCCTGCCATCATTGCAAGAGTGGCACAGGTCGGCAAAGTCTGAGTATTTAATTTGCCATGTCATCGTAGCATCTTGACGATACGTCTGAGTAAAGACAAACTCGAACTTAATTCCGCTTCGATGGAGTGTTGAGGGTTCATGAGGCCAAAATACGGCCGAAGTTATTGGACGTTGCGGAATCTCGAGGATTTCGATCACTCGGGGTCATAGACATTATATCGAACACTTGTATTATTCAGTTCTGGATTTGTCAGTCGTTTTTTCTTCCAATAGCAATAGTAGTAGATACTTGTGGAGAGCCGTCCCATATCACAGGTGGCGGAGTCTCCCGCCCAGTAGCCCTGTCATCCACGCGCTCCCTTCCCGACGACGACGATGGTGACCCTCTGCCCCAATTATTCCCTACACTGCACTCGCTTCCGTTCGGCGCGAATGTCGACCTACGGACAACGTCCGACTCCACCGTCACCTCCTTCACCATATACAGCTCCATCGGCGTGTCGGATGCGTTCGGACCGTCTGGGCTCGTCATGCCAGCGTTGTTCCACACGGGGTCATCGGGGACCGTCACAAATGTCAACTCGTTCGCTGGGGGGTTCATGCTGGCCCTACGCGAGACGGCGGCGCTGTCCATGCCCGCCGATACGCTGCTCTGCCAAACTCGGAATGGCACGGCGTTTCTTGACGGCGGCAGAGGCTGCACCGTGTTGTTGCGGCTCCCGAAGCTGGTGCCAAAGCTGTTGCCAAGGCTAGGCATCCTCGAACCGACACCTGGTCTTCGGTTGAAGCTCGAGTGGTAAGTCGGCAGGCGCTCTTGTTTCTTGGCTATCTTGGCTATGAGATCGGCCATGGTCATTTCGATGTTTAATTTCACCATGTAGGCTAGAGGATGGAATTGCATGTAACTGTACGCATGGTCAGCGTCAAGCCCTCGGCAGCGGCGATGCGAAGATCTGGGATCTTGTGGACGGGGGGGGGGCCTATTTACACGAAGGTGTTCTTCAGACTCATCATGCTGATAATTAAGATGTCCATAGACAATGAGAAGCCGATGATGAAGATGTTGAAATTCGTGAGTCTCTTGTACTTCTTCAGGCCATTTGCCACGAGATTCTATGAAAATGGTCAACGATAGCCCAATGGGAAAAGGTGTCAAAGTATTCACTTACCCGTTTTACAATTATTATGAAGTACAGGTTAAGGGCTGCATCGACTAGCAGGTAAATGACTTTCTCTGTCCGATCCCAGAAGTCGTTGATATGGATGTATCGTTCCGAGATCTGTAACCGCGCTGGCACCCAGATGCAATACACCGAAATGTTGATTGCCGTGATGAGGAGCGCCACGTAGAACTTCAACCGTCGAGCAGCACGCTTATCCGGGAGAAGGATCGAGCATCGATTGATGATGATCTGCAGCAAGAACTGAACCTGCAGAGCCCATGTTGTGAGGATGGTGAAGTAGAAGGCGAAGCTATGACAGCACAGTCGTGTCAGCACAACGTGATGCGATGTCACTTGATGTGTCGAATTCGGGTGGGATACATAGACTCACCTTGGTGGAATGTTTCCTCTCAGATAGAGCCAGCAGATGATCGAAAAGATGAGACACACCAAGATCTCCAGCCAAATCATCCATATGTAGGTGTTGTGTATCGATCGAGATCCATAACGTCTCCAGGTCTTAGCGGTTTGGGCTATAGCCGAGGACACGGTCAACCAGCCAAACCCCAGCGTGAAGCCCCACGCAAGCGACGCAATGACAAAGTCATCACTTGTCACCTCCTCTAGGACAAAATGCGGGGGTAGAAACGTCTTCATTAGCAGTGGAACCAGGCTCTCAGGTGCTCAAGCCGTGTCAATCAGGCCATCCGCGAGCAGCACTCAACTCCAGGAGCGTGTCGGCGGCTTCACACCTGGACATGCGGATCCGCAGCGCCCGTGACTGAGAGCGGGAAGAAAAGGAAAAACAGATCTGGGCTGCCTAGCTTAGAACTCAGACGAGAATTCTGTCTGATGTGGATCGTTAAGACTTTAGGGGCCAGGCGTTCTGGCTTAAAACTCTAAAGGCCGGGGATAGTCTGGGATGGACATTTAACCCCCAGGTGACATTGTACCCGCCGAGTCTGTTTTCTTATGTACATGACTCGACACAAATGCAATTGTAGCGATGCCAATGTGGAGAACGCCGATCAAGTCACCGACCTGCTGTCCATGCATACGTACATGAACATCAATGTACGGTGAGCTCTCAAAGTCGCATTTTGAGTGGGATTTACTCCGTCCTGATGGCTGTGCCTGCATACACTGTAGTGAGCGTGTTTACAATGGATTTTGATCCCCATTCAACGTCAGATTGTGTAGACGTGGACGCTTTGCAGGTCGAGAGAAGAGCCGAACCATCTAGCTGCCCAACGCAAGACCTCCCAGCCCAGATGCTTGTCGTCCGTCCTCAAACTTCCGGGTACCACGGGGTCCAAAGTCTAATCCCGCCGACCCTCGCCAATAGGCGTGCCCGAAATGAAAAAAGACAGGGCTCTAGTGCAGATACCAAGTAGTAGCGGGATGTGATAAACGGGCTAGCTCCTCGAAGCCTGCAAATTCTTTCTAGAGGCATTCGGCCGCATGATCGGATGCGACCGCAGGCCCGGGAGTTTTCACCGTCTTCGGCGGGTGCGGTCAGGAAGGCACGCCAGTTATGCATGTGACGCTGTGCAGCCACGTACATGCTGCATGTTGTTATGGGGCTCGGTTGCTTAATAAATAGGGGCACGGTGTCCCCAATGATCAGGGACTACCGCGTGCTCCATTCACAGCTGTCGTTGGACGGCCGCCCGTCAAAGCCCGGTCAGATCCGAGCACCGCAGTTGCTCTCCGCGGTGATAGGATGGCGCTGCTTTTTTTATTTCCGGTGCGATTGGCGTGACCCCAACTCCCGGGAATCAATCGCGCATTGTCGAGTCAGAGACGACGAATGGGACGCCACTTCATTCGTTTCTAGGGACGCTTGAGCTCAACTTTATTCTCTAGTGTCAGCCCGAAACTGAAATGCTTCATTTGCCGCGTCGTGTTTGTGCTCTGCCTGGCGGAGCTGTTACGTTCTCTACTTGGCCATCCCCATATTCGCTAACGTGCGTGCTCTTGGGCACAGACATACCATATCCTCCAAGCCGTGTGGCACCTCTTTTTTATATAGTACAAAACCCTGCCTCGAGCATTCGCATCGTGGGACTCTAGCAGCCTGTTCCCGACAAGTGTACTGCCGATGCCCTCTTACAACTAACTACGTAAGTACTGAGCATCTCCCGTCGTAACTGCCGTCCCACTCCGGGCTTCTGCACGATGAGACCAGGAACACGAGTCGCCATCCGGCACGGCTCGCCCGGAGACCCCATTTTGGCTTGCCCTATCTTGGCAAAAAAGCCTAGAATGCAATGGCCAGCCTCAAAGACTCAATATACGCGTCGGAAGTGTTCTTACCACAAGCATCCTTGCGCGCTCCTGTGTCATACCCCGATGTTTGAATATGTAATCGCTCAATGCGGCAAGTATAAGCCACCAGCGTCGTATACAGATCTATTACGAAGGCACCAAACATAGTGACAGATGACCTGCGTTGGGAAACTCCGTTTTTTAAGGTGCTCGGATCCTCCCGCTGCCGTCGCACCGAGAGTCATGACGAAGATTGAACCTCCGCGCTGGGATCGAATGCCTCGATATAAATCCGGGCTGTGGTGACAGAGCCGAGGATGAACCGAGTTGCCATCTGTGCCGCGCATTTGTCACGCAGATTTGGTTAGCCAGGGACGCAAATTGCAATCAATGCTCAAGTTATGCAAGCTCGCTCTAAGCTTTCCTCTGAGCTGAAACGATACTTCTTCATCCTATTGGTTGGCTTCAAGCAATGAGAAGAACCAGTGAGTCAATGCTCTTTACTTGCATCAGAGGGATTGTAGGATTCGAGAAGTCATATACAACGCCCGGATTAGCCCTATTCGGATCGAACCGCGAAGATGTGTCGCCGTGACTGTAGCGTGACTGGAGTTTCACAGCCCCCGGCCTCAGCACTTGAAATACTGCGAGACTGGTAAGTGTTTATCCGGGCCCATATTGTTTGTACCATGCCCTTCAATCGACTTATTTGTTTTATGCTGCCATCGACCAGAGGTGGCATGTCATATGTGTCCAGTTCGCGATTGACAGTCATCTCCTGACTCAGGTTCCGCTGCATCAACCCGATATTAACAAGCCATATGGCCTAATAGGTATGGATTGCTTGCACTCCACTACACCGTGATAGTCGATGATGACTATGGCGATATCTTGTGACACTCGGCTCGGTTCGATAGGCTATCTCAAAGATGCTCCGGAATAGCATCAAAATTGTATTGAAGGGCGCGAGGTGGATTAAGACCAAGGAGGCCAGTGAGAATGAACAAGCTCCGGATCTCGGGCACAGCTTCATTTAGGCTTAATGTCAGGGGAGATCCATCACGCGCTGAATGCAACTGAGAACCCTGCACAACTGCTGATCGCCCACGGGGTGGAGGGTCCCCTAAAAGTTTCATCCTCCCATGAGGAAGACTACCGAGCTTAAGTGGTGTCCGTCTCCCTCCGCAACCCCGATCCAGCTTAGCACGGGTCCATTTTCTCCAGGACCAACGGCCCGCAGTGTATCACGTAGATCAGGGGTGATGCATTTGACTTCGTTACTATGGAGGAAATTGCGGCGCATTGCCTCCGAAGGGCATCTTTATGATGGCTTAAAAAGTGAGGGACCGCCCAGACATGGGAATAGCGTCTCTTGTGGACAAGCTTTTGCCAAGTTCTTGTCTACCATTGATAGACTAATCAATCTCCAAGATCTCAACCAAGATGCCATCCACACTAAGGCCGACTGCCGCAGTGGCAGCATGCTTATTGCTCCAGCTTACATCCGCTCAGCAGCCCGGCACTATAACGCCTGAGGTGCACCCACAGCTGACGACCTCGAAGTGTACCACCGCGGGAGGTTGCGTGGAGCAGAACACATCCGTGGTGCTCGACTGGAACTACCGCTGGATCCACACAGCCGACTATGCATCATGCACAACATCGAGCGGCATCAACTCGACGCTCTGCCCAGACCAGGCAACATGCAGCCAAAACTGTCTCATCGAGGGTGCCAACTACACAGCCGCAGGCATCGTGACGGAGGGTGCATCGATGACACTCTCCCAATACGTGCCCTCTGAGAGCGGCCTCTCCAGCGTCTCACCGCGAGTCTACCTCCTCGACAATGACAACAGCAACTACGTCTCCTTCCAGCTGCTCGGCCAGGAGCTGACATTCGACGTGGACCTGTCGACGCTGCCTTGCGGCCAGAACGGCGCGCTCTACCTCTCCGAGATGGACATCACCGGCGGGCGCAGCGACCTGAACACCGGCGCAGCCAACTATGGCGCGGGCTACTGCGACGCTCAGTGCCCCGTACAGACGTGGAAGAACGGCACCCTCAACACGGACAAGTCAACCTTCTGTTGCAACGAGATGGACATCCTCGAGTCCAACCGCGCCGCCGCGGCGTTCACCCCTCACCCTTGCGCCGACGACGCCTCGAACTGCGACAAGGGCGGCTGCGGGTTCAACCCGTACAACCAGGGCTATAAGGACTATTGGGCACCCGGAGGAACGCTTGACACGAGCAAGCCGTTCACCGTCACCACGCAGTTCATCACCGATGACGGCACGACTGCAGGCACACTCAGCGAGATCCGCCGCATCTACCAGCAGGGCAGCGTAACCGTGCCGAGCGCCATCTCTGCGCCGAGCGGCGACTCGATCAACTCGACCTGGTGTGCGGCCGTCGACGGCAGCGCGGAGCAGTTTGGTAACCTCGATGCCATGGGCAAGGCCCTCGGCCGTGGTATGGTGTTGGCGTTCAGCATGTGGAATGACAACACACAATACATGTAAGCACCCTTCTATTTCGGGGAGTTCCCCATGAGACCTGCAAGAGATCACTAACGCGTGACTAGGAACTGGCTCGATGCTGAGGCGAACGGACCCTGCAACGCCACCGAGGGCAATCCCGCCATCATCGAGGCCACTGAGCCGGGTACAGCTGTGGTGTTTAGCAACATTAAGTGGGGAGACATTGGCTCTACCATCCCGAGCAACTCGTCCTCCGCCAAGGTCAGGAGGAACCACCAGCTGAGGTACTAGAGAGTGCTCGCCGCACGTTTGTAGCACCAGCTGTATACATATAGTGAGGTTTCTCTAAGGGAGGGCACATAAGTCTTTCGACTGTATATATTTCTTTCGGTCGTATCTGTTTCGATAGATATCAGTCTTCTGCATATAAATCCATTTTTCTGCACATCTTTTTCACAATATCGACCTAACACCTGTGTCGACTTCGACTAGCCAACTTAAGTGAGGTATAGACTACGAGCGGATTTGTGGAAACGCACGTCTGTCAAGCTTGCGCAGGCGACGTGACCCAACGCCAGAGGTCTGAATGCCCGGAGTGGACCCCGGGCCTAGTCCTTGGACACCTTCTTGAGTGAGGTATTTGGATACCATAAATCTCCTGTCGGGATATAAACAGATGGAGCAACTCATAGTGCGTCAGTGACGACAACTCCGGTCCGGAGAAGATCGCCGCTGACATCCAGAGTCAATAGGCCGAGTGTCAGCAATGAAAAGGCAGGAACAGCACAAAGACTATCGGAAGAGGGAAACATGAGAGACTTGGGCTTCAATTTGCTTCCCATGGCTGTGCAGATGTCTCCTCGCCCCAAACACTATGAAATACCGTTATGGCGTGTCAAACCTTGGTCTTAGCATGTCATTTGAGTCGCGTCATCAGAATGCTAGACTCATATTCTAAAGACTATTGTTCATGTTCGTTTAGTCGCGGATGGAAGCCGTGCCCCTGAATTCATTCCAATCTGGGTGAACAGGAAATGGCGCTACGTTCCATCCCCGATGAAAATACACCTTGATGCTTCAGCAATAACACTGCTATGTGGTCTCTCAGAATTGCATCGGATGAGGTCCAGTTAGCACACGTGAGTGAACCATCTACCTGATACAATGAGTGGCTGTAATTATGGGTCGTCCATAGCAGCGAACGGGGGACCCCAGACCAGCCCCCATGATAGAGATTGTGTGTTACCCACAAGGCTAGATTGGTATTGTGCATACTCATGCATGCACGGGGCTTCGAATGTACGGTTGTGGAGACGACTTCCTGCAGCCGACGGTCAGCATTGCTGAAGATTGGAATTGGCCGTGGGGTTCTATTAGAAACGTCGTTTACATTGTGATTTTCGACTTGCGGACATTTGCAAACTGGGTTCAGGACCGAGGTCGAAGATTCCCAGACCGTATGGTTATCTGCCCACTGCTGGAGTTCATCACTCCCACCTATGATTATCTCTAGGGCAGTGTATACTGACGATGAAGTGGTGCCCATGTGTAACCCCAAATTGCTACCCGTTGACGTGAGAAGTGGTTCGAATGGATCAGAACCTGCTTTATCATGAGTGATGGAGTTTTCTCATGCGGCTGTGTGCACCACTCTGTGATGGGTCTACATTTCTTTTGCTCCCAACAAATCTCACATCTTCAAAGTGCTGTGACTCAAGACCATACTGGTATTGGTGGAGTATCCGGACCTCCAATCAAGATCCTGACCTGATTGCCACCCGGTGAAGCACCCTGGCAGCCTGGAGGAGGCCCCTGGAAGCCCGGAGGAATTCCCGCTATCTCTTCGGGCTGATATCTCATGTACAATCTCCAGGGTGGCCGTTGCGTGTGCCAGGCTCTAGGTATGTGCCGCGAGAAGGGCCACGCCGTGATACCAATCCTTGCATCACAGCGAGGAAGGAAGCGTGTATTGCTGTGCAGGGTCTTCTCTTCTGTGCTTTTTTGTCCCCTCGCAAGACATCATGGGAGGAGTAGTTGATAGTGCGGCTCGGGCACCTTGCGTCTAGTAGCCACTGAGAGGCTGGCAAGTGGGTTAGGTCAACGATATGCCTGGTTGCATTGCAGATACTTTAGCGCTACTTAAGGCATGGATTTCCTATTCCAGACAAATGAGTGCAACCTCTGCCTCAAAGCGGGATTTACTGGCATGTGAAAAATTGTTGAGCGAACTTATGCAAGTAAAAGTCCAATCCCATGTCATCCTCCTTCCACGATTCACGATGCTTGAACCTGAAGTGCTTCAATATTTAGCTTCAATAGTGCTTCACAAGATTTGAATGCCACTGCGCACGTATCGAATCCTACGGTGGAGTTACACGGGAAGGGACAACAGTATCTGCTTGTAGATGTTGGTGGTTTTTCACATAGGATATTCCAAGGCCCAGGCAAATTGACTGTGCCCTGAACGCACACTAGTAGTAGTCATGAGTGCGAATGTGTGTATGTCTGAACTTCGCGAGAAGGGCGGCAAGTTGGCACATGTGTTCGACCTGGTTTCCGGACCGGTGAGACCAGGTAAGCTGTCCTGGGAGAGATCCAGCAACATGGTACGAGCGAGGGTAGTTGTGGGTCTCGGGTGAGACTATCTTGGACTGATACTACTGTCGCAGTGTGACTCTGTCTTATCAGAGCATGGGATTTTTAGGTTTGCGGGACGTCGACCGTGGGTGCCGTGCAAGTGTGAGCAAGGGATTCGTCAACCAGGCTAGGCATTGCGAGGCCACCATGCTTCTGTTGTCCGCAATCTGAGAGGACACAGGAGCCCTGAAGGAACTTGCCGTCCTGTGGAACCTCGACATGACGCGAGACAAAACAAAATATCGCAGCCGTCATGATGAGAACAGCTCGAGGCCGGAAGGGAGCCAAAAATAAACGCTCTGATGTTTCGCCTCAGACATGGCAATTTTCTCTCTCTGTAAACCTGCTTTATTTCGCCATGATGCCCAGGTGGTAATTCGCAGTGTCGAATAGGAAGACGTCCATTGCCCAGGCCTTGACAAACGCCCAGACCAACAGAGACCGTGATCCCTGTCTTCGCCCTGGCCTCAAATCTCCCGGGCGTGACTCCCTGCGGGCACTGTCCTTGCTGCGAGTGCAGATCGCGGACCCACACGAAAGAGCCAAGTCGTTGAAAACTAGTGGGCTCCTCCACGCGTAACTGCGACTACTGCAGAGTAAAGGGCATCTCCGCCTTTCCTGGTCGTTGAGGCAGAGAGAGAGAGGAGACTCCCAGTCTGCCACTCTGTGACATGTGGATGCAGCTGACGGATACCACGGCACTGGGCAGGCCGACGTCCTGGTTCCAGGCGGGGACAGACTGGGAAGCGTGGCCTAAGCGGATGCGAGATGCCACGCGGATTTGACAGCTGGCAGCGGACATCTGTGCGGCCGAGGTCTTAGACATGCACAGCAGCAAGGTGGGCTCTGTAGGTGGCCCAGCTTGTTCTCCAGACTACTGCACGTCTTGGGCGCTGCTTTTGTCGAGACCCAAAAAGGGATTGCAAGTAGTAAAAGTTAAGCTTGGATGTCTGAGCCGCTGTGGTGGTCTGAAAAGCCTCATGCATGCACTCAGTAAGAAAGTAGCCGCCGTTGCCATTCCGCCTGCATAATCAAGAACCGACGAGGCGGATGACAAACTCTACCACGAATTGAGTTTGGCAGTTTGCAGCACTGACTTCCAAGGTCGGCAGCTTGGACAGGTGTGGGGCCTGGGACTTGTTCGAGACCAGGCCTGGCCCAAAGGTGCAGGAACCCGAACCCTTGGCTCCGCAGTTCGTCCGATGATCTCCCAGGAGATGAGCAAGCAGGCAAGAAGGAACTTCACCGCGGCCAGAATTTTCCCCTCAATGGCAAACTCCACCAAAGCTCCAGTCGCGACGTCCACCATGACCCAAGAATGACGACGACAGAACCAGGTGGAGCTTTTCTGGACCTTTTTCCAGCTGATGGACATTGGACTTGCCGACTTGTTGACATGGAAAAGTGCCCGAAATCAGTGAATTGGCCTCTGCCCCATCGGCTCTGGGGCTTTGGCGACGAAGAAATCTGCCGTCTCGCCGAGGACACCCCGGTTCCCAACGGTGTTTTTCGTCATATCAAGTCACACCGACCAATCTGGTGTGCCACAAGCTCTCTGCTCCGCACAGCAAGTCTCGGATCAAGCCTCCATCTTGCAAGATCTCGCTGTCTCGCACACCTGGCACGTCGATTGATGTGAGCTCTCGACGCCCACAGCCCTCTCAGGTCCCACTTCCAGCTCGAGCTCGAGCTCGAGCTTCAGCCCTGCTGCCCTGTTACGATGCTGCCAAAGCACGGCATCTTTGAGAAGATCACCGTCCGCTTTTCTGAGACGGCCTCGCTCGGCGATCACCAGCAATCCTGCTCATCCACGGCAGCCAGCGGGGGGCAGACCACCGCGTTTACTCTCGCCCGTTGCGACTGGCACTGCAGCTGCAGCTCGTCGAAAACGGCAGGCTCACATCAGTGATGATACCCTCAGTCGCAGTAAACCTTCTGCTGTGGGGGCCACAGATACCGCCCGGCAGCCTATCGTGGTAGCCCTGGACCGAACGAAGCTCAATGTCGTGGGTAGGGGCTAGGATATCAACAAATGTTCTTGAGCCGCATCGTGCCCGCCATGGCCAATGGGCAACCATTCATCGTGCCCAGAGAATGCACGTTGACAGTGCCGGATGGTCTCGACGGGCGATCCGATCCTTGATCTTCTGCGTCCCTGCAAGTGGCGCTTGATACCCACGTCGCAATCAAGATCGTGGTCGTATCTTCGGGAATATTCAGAGGCCGCCCCCACCCGCGCTGTCACCCATTGTAGCTCCCGACTCTGTACCTTTGTGGCGACGGCCCTAGCCTGAGGACGGTCAGGTACCCGACAAGCCACCAAGCCGGCCGATTCCACCTCAGGAAATCCCGCTCTGGCCGAACGCCCGTTGCATCTAGAACGCGGCACTTCCCCGGCAGTTCCATTTCCTAATGCACGGTGACATCTCAATTACTGGTCACCACTGTAGGCGCGGCTTGATCCTCGCTTGACCCTCGCTCGCCTAGACAGCTAGATCTGCGTTGCCGTGCTCAGTGTAGCATTTTCGTCAATTAGGGGGTGACATCCAACAAATAGGGTGCGTCGGCCACTACCTCGCGTTACATCCAACACCTCAAGGGCTGCAACCACGCGTTGCATCATCGCGACAACTCTCGGTTTGCCTCTGGCCAGCGCAGCACAGGTGTGAGAGGTTTGAGCGACCATACGTCAATGCAGGAACGCTGTTGGAAATTCTTCACCATTCCCTTTTGGGAACTATGGAGCACATGTATGCACGAAAGCGGTCCCGGTGGAACCCCTGGCTGCTTTTGCCCCAGAGAGGTACCGACAGGCCTCGCAGGCTGGCAGGAAGGCCTTCATGTACTTGTGATTAACAGGCACGGCGCGCCTTCAGATCTTGTACATGCGTCGCAATCTGCTGCTCATGGTTCCACAACGCTCCCATCCTTTAGCTGCAGGATCTTCCAGGCTAAACAGACTCTTGCCAGATAGCGCGGCCACGGCATCGCCATAGGGCAGAGCCGGGAGCCTCCCTCGCCGATATCAAATCGTTGAGTGTGACCACACTTCGAAATCTGGTCGGAGGTCGTCCCGTATCGCTCAAGCTCCCGCGCGGGATGAGATGTGTGATTTCAGCGAAAGAGCCGCTGCTTTTCCTTGTCTGAGGGTCAATCTCAGCGGAAACTCACTATTCGACGCCCTTCAAGGCCCGACCGGTAGCATCGGCCCATGTAGGGAGGAGGACAATGTCATTGATAGTGATCGGCAGAAAAGGAGAAAGGTTCAAATAGACCCCATGTGTGCGCCATGGCGACCAGACTGCCCCACGGGGTCCTCTTCTTCCCTATCCCACCTTTCCTTTCTTTGATGAGCACCACTCTTCGTCCTGTGGCACTCTTCCTCTTCCACAATGGCGTCGACAATGGTTCGTTCTGTTCTGTCATGTTTCCTTTTCGCTCTGTGGCTCGTCGGGACGGTCGCATTTCCCTTCGAAGCCTCGCTGGCCGACTGGAACCTGAACCAGAACACAGAGGCCACCCACCCCCTTGAGTACTGGGGAGAGTGGGAGGGACATACCTATACTCCGTCGCCAGACAACTGGCGCATGCCGACCTACACGCTTGCCTTAGATCGCTTCGCAAACGGTGATCCATCAAACGATGACGCCAACGGAACTCAATTCGAGCACAACTGGATGGCCAACCAGCTCCGGTTCGGTGGAGATCTCAAAGGCGTGATCGATAACCTGGACTACCTCCATGGCATGGGCATCAAGACTGTCTACCTCATGGGAAGTCCTTTCATCAATCTGCCTTGGACAGCCGACAGTTACAGCCCCTTGGACCTTACCTTACTTGACCAACATCATGGCCGGATCCAGGACTGGCGAGATCTCATCGATGCCATCCATGAGCGAGGCATGTATGTCATGCTCGACAATACCATGGGCACGTAAGTCAATATGCATACCCGAACTCTGATACCAAGCTAATGCAGCATGTCTCAGACTGGGTGATCTTGTGGGTTTAAGGGTAGCTTGAACCAAACTGCTGCTTTCCGGTGGGGCGAGTATGAGTACGTGTGGAAGCACGACCGACACTACGTTGACTTTGAGCCCGGGAATGAGATTGTCAACTGCACCTATCCGCGCATGTGGGACGATGACGGTTGGCAAATTACCATCAATCAGACCACTTGCCGTGATAGCGAGTTTGACCAATATGGCGACTCTGCCAACACCGGCCACGTTATTGTGTACGAGAACCAACTGGCAAAGTATGGTTCCGTGCAAGACAGGCTTCGCGACTGGCGCAGCGATGTTCTTGAGAAGATCAAGCACATGTCATGCATGCAGATCGCCATGCTTGACATTGACGGATTCCGAATGGACAAGGCACTCCAAACAACAGTTGACTCGCTGGCTGAATTTTCTGACTATCAGCGTCAGTGTGCGAAGCGATACGGCAAAGAGAACTTCTACATTATTGGCGAAGTCGTTGGAACCGCTGCGCAATCCTCAGTGTACACGGGCCGTGGCAAGCAGCCCAACCATTACACCAACAACGCTACCGCTGCAGCTTTGTCAACGAACTTGACGGACCCTGACAACGTTATCCGCGACGTTGGAATGTCTGCTTTGGATGGAACCGCATTCAGTTACATCGTCTACGGTGGCATGACTCGATTCCTCGGGTAAGCTCAAACCACAGCATATTCATGATTCCGATTCCATAGGCTAACCCTTGCCGGCAGACTTGATGGCTACACTGGTTTGGACGGAACAGACTTCGTGGAGTTCTGGAACCAGATGCTCGTCCAGAATGACTTCGTCAACGCCAACACCGGGAAGTTTGACCCGCGAGCAGTTCTCGGGATGACCAGCCAAGACGTCTTCCGCTGGCCAGCAATCAAAAATGGTACTCAAAGACAGCTGCTCGGACAGTTCATCACCACCCTGGAGGTGCCTGGTACACCTGCTCTCTACTGGGGCGAAGAGCAAAGCCTTTACCTCCTTGACAGCACCTCATCTAATTTCCTCTACGGCCGTCAGCCGATGAGTAGCAGTCCTGGTTGGCAACTCCACGGCTGTTATCATCTGGGAGATGTGACCTACGATGCCAGCTTCCCTGATGGTCCAGCGAGGACTGGCTGCCATGACGATGCCGTCAGTCTTGATCACAAGGACCCATCGCATCCCACAAGGAACGTCATCAAGAGGATGTTTGAGATGAGGCAGCAGTACCCTGTGCTCAACGACGGGTACATGCTGAAGACCTTGTCGAATCAAACCAATGATGTCTACCTCCCTGCAAGCGCAAACATCCCCAGCACCTTCGGTATCTGGAGTGTCTGGCGGCACCAGCTGGAGGGTGCCCAGGACTTGGAGACACCTGATGCTGATGGCAATCACGGAGTCTGGCTTGTCTATTCTAACCTGAACAGGACTGAAGATTTCACGTTCGATTGTCAAGACGAGGTGGCTGCGCTGGTATCTCCTTTTGCCGTCGGGACTACGGTCAAGAATCTCTTCTATCCCTACGACGAGCATGTGCTGGGAAACTCATCAGCCACTGTGGATGGGTTGACTGGACTGCGAGGATGTCTTTCCAGTCTGACCATGGAGTCTTGGGGTTACAGAGCTTACGTGCCCAAGGCAAGCTTCATCGACCCTGCTCCAACAATCACGCGTGTTGTTCCTTCACACGATGAAAGACTTACGGCGTCTGTCGCGGTTGGCGAGAAACAGACTGTTCCAATTGAGATCCACTTCTCCCAGATTATGGATTGCGATTCTGTGATTGGCGCACTGTCCGTCAATTCTACGTCGTCAGATGGGACGGTAGCCCGGATAAGCAATGACACTATTGCGTGCACTAGCCTTGACGCGGCTGAAAGCACGCAATATGTGGGTCAGCCTGCTGGTCTCTGGAAGATCACTGCTGATCTGGAGGATGTGTCGCATGGGATCCACTCCCTCACGATCACCAACGCCTCCACCGCCGAGGGGATCTACACCAATGTGATCGATCGCTTCATGTTCCGGATCGGCGCCAGCGACAATCCCGTCGTCTTTCCCCAGACGGGAAACTACTCCAGCAGCCTCCTACACCGCGACGAGTCCACCAACCAGCTGTACGTCTCACAGAGTGCGGCCGGTGCAGACAAGTTCCGGTACTCGACCACTTGGGGGTCAAGCTGGGGCAAATGGCTCGACTACACGAGTGACAATGTCACCCTCGATGACCAAGTATGGTCAGGGACTTCGAAGCAAGCTTGGGATGGCGAGCATGTGATGATCCAATACTGGAGCAGGTTGGCTGGCAGCAGCGACCACGTACAGCATGGCGACCTGGTGCAGGGCGACTCAGACTCACATAAGCCACGTCGCTGGCCACATGCTTTCATTCTCGGGTCATGGAACGAATGGGGATATGACGATGGCCTCACCAACAACATGCGCCTTACCCATCCCACCACCGATGATGGGAACTCTACTGGCAGCAATTGGTCCTTCGACCTCGAGGCTGAGTGGCCAACTCATCTCCAAGTCAACGTCTGGGGTATGAACCCCAATGGGTTGCCAGACAAGACAGCGCAATTCGGCGACGTCGATGGCGATAACGTCCTTGACTGGCTGAAGCCTGATACTTTGGCGGACAATGTCATCAACATCACCAAAGGACCTGGTATGCCATACGTCGGCTGGCGTCTTCTGGTCAACGATGGAAACTGGAATTACCGGCTGGTGCCAATCGGTTCCGGATGGTATCAATTTGTGCTCTCCATACTGCTTGGCGTGGTCCCACTACTGTGTGCCTGCCTTGCCCTATGGACGTTCAAGCGATCGTACTACCAGGTCAAGTTCAACCAGACAGGTGTCAACCCAAGCGCGGGCTTCTGGAAGGAGACGGCGTCCAAGCTGAAGAAGCGGCCCGAACACCGCGAGATGGCCCAGAAGGGGAAGTCAACAGCCGCCCCTGAATCATCAGCTGCCACAACTACGGCCCTCGCTGAAGCCTCCCAGGCGCCTCGCCGCACTACTCTTATTGCCACCATGGAGTACGAGATTGAGGACTGGAACATCAAGATCAAGATCGGCGGTCTTGGGAAGATGGCTTCCCTTATGGGCAGCTCTGCCCTTGCGCACCAGAACCTCGTCTGGGTAGTCCCCTGCGTTGGCGGGATTGAGTACCCTGTGGACACTGTTGCCGATCCAATGGTAGTCACCATCAACAAAGCTCGGTACATCGTCAACGTCCAGTACCACCAGGTCCGCAACATCACATTTGTCCTCCTGGATGCTCCGGTCTTCAGAGCTCAGACCAAGGCTGATCCTTATCCTGCTCGCATGGATGACATCGAGTCTGCCATCTACTACAGCGCCTGGAACGCGTGTATCGCGGAGACTCTGCGTCGCTTCCCCGTCGACCTGTACCATATCAACGACTATCACGGCACGCTTGCACCACTCTACCTACTACCCAAGACGGTGCCTGTTTCGCTGTCGCTTCACAATGCGGAGTTCCAAGGCATGTGGTCTCTGCGCACCAAGGGCGAGATGGATGAGATCACAGAGGTCTTCAACTTGCCCAAGGAGACAGTCAAGACATACATCCAGTTCGACAAGGTGTTCAACATGCTTTATGCTGCTGCCAGCTACATCCGCCAGTTCCAGGGTGGATTCGGCGCCGTCGGTGTGTCCAAGAAGTACGGAGCCAGAGCCTACAAGCGGTATCCCATCTTCTGGGGGCTGCACGAGATCGGCTCTCTGCCAAACCCAGACCCAGATGACATGGCTGACTGGCACGCTGGTATGGCCAAGGAAATCGGGAACATGGATGTCGCTGTCGATGAGGAGGCGGAGGAGAAGCGAGGTGAACTGAGGGTGCAGGCCCAGAGATGGGGCGGCTTGGAGGAGAACCCGAACGTAAGTGTTTGTATCATTCCGGCTCGGATATTGATGCTAACTCATGAAAACAGGCCCAGCTCTTCGTCTTCGTCGGCCGTTGGTCGCTACAAAAGGGAATCGATCTTATCGCGGACGTCTTCCCTGCTATCTTGGACAAGCACAAGGATGTGCAGCTCATCTGTCTCGGCCCCACGATCGACAACCACGGCAAATTCGCCGCACTCAAACTCCAGAAGACTATGGAGCGGTACCCAGGCCGTGTTTACTCTAAACCTGAGTTCGTTTCGATTCCTCCCTATGTCTTCAGCGGAGCCGAATTCGCCCTGATGCCATCACGAGACGAGCCGTTCGGGCTTGTCGCCGTTGAGTTCGGCAGAAAGGGTGCGCTGTGTGTGGGTTCTCGTGTTGGCGGCTTGGGCCAGATGCCCGGATGGTGGTTCACCATCGAGTCAACTGAGACCAAGCACTTGTTGCGGCAGTTTAAGTCTACCATTAAATCTGCCCTCGCTTCTTCCGAGGAGACGAGGCGATTGATGCGGGCGAGGTCGCTGGTTCAACGCTTCCCGGTGATGCAGTGGGTGCAAGATCTTGATACTCTGCAAACCCGGTCCATCGAAGCCCATGACAATATTAGACGAGGCTCGACGTTCAACCTTCTCATCCCTGGAACGCGGTCATCTTCGGTCACCTCACTCGCGTTGCATCCTCCGCAGCCTGCTCCAACACTACCGAACTCACCCACCATCAGCACCCCACAGACTGCGGCGTCGACAGCCTTCCCAAGCAGGGTTGGCAGCCGAGCACCCAGCCCTACTCGCGGCTTCAGCAGCTCGGCGAGGCGAACACTCACTCACACTCCATCGATGCTCTCTATTTCGACAGCATCAGAGCCCAATTCGGGAGCGGCAACTCCTAGGACCCCAACTGCTACTTTTGTTCGGAACAAGTCATCCTCCGCCTTGGGCAAGCTCTTGTCCAAGAGACTGGACGCGCTAGCAGAGCTTGACAGAACGCAGTCACAGATGGAGGCGAACGAATTTCCTGAAGAGGGGCAGGGCTCAAACAGGTCATCCTCAGGCAATGAGCATGACGAGTCACTGACCCACAGCCTTCCAACTGCCAACCAGTCCGTACTGACACTCGACACTGTCGTCGGCGGACGGAATGATTTCAAGCTCCAGAACGTTGAGCCTTTCTTCAACGACCCCAAGGGTGAATACTACAGCTCCTTCTCAAAGCTCATCGATTCGCACAAGGGCAACTTGTCCTCAGACAAGCTCTGCGTGGAGGACTACATCCGCTCCTCCGAGAAGAACTGGTTCGCTCGCTTCCACGATGCCAAGCTGGGCAAGACGCCAAAGCCTGTTGTCAGCGTATCCTCAAGGTCAACCTCGGCCGCCAGCAGCCGTGATGATGGGAGTCTCCCGATCAACGAGTTCAACCTGAGCCCAGACTACAAGCCTCCAACAGGTTTGAGGAAGCTCATGCTGGCCAAGATTGGAGACTGGCCCGTCTACGCTTTCCTACTCGCACTCGGACAAATCATCGCAGCGAACTCGTACCAGATCACCCTGCTCACTGGGCAGAATGGACAGAGTGCCCAGCAGGTGTACATCACCTCAGGCATCTATCTCGGCGGCTCAATATTCTGGTGGATCCTGTTCCGAAACTTGAAGCTCTACATTGCGTTGTCACTCGCTTTTGTCTTCTACGGTGCGGCCTTCCTCGTTCTCGGCCTAATCCCCTTCGCCACCCTGCCGCTCAACATTGTAGCCTTGCAGTACACTGCAACCGGCCTGTACGCCGTCGGCTCGGCAAGCGGGTTTCTGTTCTTCACGCAGAACTTCCTCACCGAGGGCGGCAATCCGGTCCGGTCGTGGATGTTCCGAGCCTGCACTATCCAGGGTACGCAGCAGATCTACATCGCGGCGCTGTGGTACTGGGGCTCGTACGCGACCAAGCTGCGCAACAGCGGCTACACGCTCATCTCGTCCTCGTCGCTCACAGTGACGTACGTAACGCTGCCCATCGCAGTCCTGCTCTGGGTCGTCGCTGTCGTCCTCTTCACAGGCCTGCCCGACGCATACCGCAGCAGGCCAGGCTACGTCTCCGCCTTCTACCGCTCCGTCTTGCGCCGCAGGATCGTGGTCTGGTTCCTGGTCGTCGCCGCGATCCAGAACTACTTCCTCTCAGCCCCCTACGGCCGTAGCTGGAGCTACCTCTGGTCCAGCGCCGTCGCCCCCGCGTGGGCCATCGTCGTCCTAGCCATCTTCTTCTTCGTCGTCGTCTGGGCCGCCATCCTCGGCGCCATGGCATACCTGTCCAATGAGCACTCGTGGGCCCTCCCGCTCTTCGCCATCGGCCTGGGCGCCCCGCGCTGGGCGCAGCTCCTGTGGGGTACCAGCGGCGTCGGACTCTACCTCCCGTGGGTGGGCAGCGACCTCGCCGGCGCGCTGCTGGGCCGCAGCCTGTGGCTCTGGCTCGGTGTCTTGGATGCCCTCCAGGGCGTCGGCTTTGGCATGATCCTGCTGCAGACGCTGGGTCGGTTCCACGTTAGCTGGACCGTGTTTGGCGCACAGGTGATCGGGTCCATCGGGACTATTGCTGCGCGGGCCAGCGCGCCCGACAAGATCGGCCCAGGCCCCGTCTTCCCCAACCTGGCGATGAATCTCTGGGAGGGGCTGAACAATGTGTGGTTCTGGGTCCCGCTGTTGCTGCAGATCCTCGTCTGCGTGGGCTTCTTCATCTTCTTCAGGAAGGAGCAGCTGTTCAAGCCATGAGGCAAATTGGTTTTATGAGTTACGAGGATGCATACTATGAGGGATTGGGTCTCTTACTGTCTGTTGCGATCATATACTTCGATACCACTTTTGCGAGTATTTATAGACATAGACTTATATGGTCCGGTATCTAGGCTGGGTAATGTCGATATGTAATGACCATAATGAATCAAAAAAAAAACATTCAAATACATCGCTGTTGTTCTTCTTGTTCTGATACTATGTATTCACCATCGCAAAATAATCCACACTCGGCTTCACCTCCGCAAAGCTGGACGCCTCACCATCACCGATAACACTTTCCTTCCAAGCTGCATCCAGAGCCTCAGCGGTATTGCTCGTCACCGTGAGCTGCACGCTATACCCCGGCCGCAGTATCTCAGTCATGTCCTGCGCCCACTTCCACGGCTCGGCGGTTCCGCCGGGCACGCTGTTGAAGTACTCCCAGCCCATGATCCCGCCGATCGTCCCGTATTCTGCTGTCAGCGCGGCGACCGTCTGGTTTAGGCTTGCGGTGTCGGTGAAGCCGCCGCCGTTGGACGGGTTGGTGAGCTGCCCTGCGACGATGTCCTTTGGGTCCCAGCCGTTTCGGATTACTCTTTGGTAGGAGAGGGGGGTTGACATTGTGCCGAAGCCGCTGCTGTTTTGAGGGAGGTGTTGATTAGCATACAGATCTCTCAACTTTGAAGTGCACTTTCAGGCCCTTGAGGTAAGTTGCAATAGCCGCTTGTCAGGGCACATTCGGGCACCTGAAAGAGAAAGAGGAAGAAGTGTTTTCTTTTTTTCCGGGTGGGGTTGTCTCACTAGAATTGAGCATTATAGAAATCAATCATATCCTGCCCAGCCGCAGTCTTCGCCTGAGACTCCAAAGTCTCGTAGTCAAAGCCGGACAGATTCCCCTGGTTCGACAGCGCCGAGGCCACCGGCGCCAGGGTGATGATGAAGTCGTCGCCAAAGTCCGCGTGCAGCCGGGCGACGAGCCTGGTGATCCCGGCCTGCGACATGTACTGCTCCACGTCCAGGTCCATGCCCTGCAGGCCGTACTGCACGATCACGTCGCGCAGCTGGCCGTAGTAGTGCTCGAAGGTAGCCTCGTCGGTGCTGTCCAGGGTGTTGGAGTCGAAGGATCCCGGGGCTGCGCCGCCTATCATGCCCATTACTTTGACGCCGGCGTTCTTCATCACGATTGTCTCGTTCCATAGTGTTGAGAATAGGGGGTAGTCTGGTGGGTAGTCGTTTAGGTGGATCTCGCTGCCCTGGTTGATGTGGAAGGAACAGACTATGAGATGGGTGAGGGCGATGTCTAGTTCTGTGATCAAGGGCAGCATGGAGATTGGCTCCCCTGTTGCACTGTCGTGGGTTGTCTGGAAGTAGATGACCAGACGTGGTAGTTCTGGGTTGACCGCCACGGAGGTGGCATCTTGGACTGGCAGGGCACAGCTGAAGCTGGCCAGGAGTGTGAAAATACTGGATAGGGCTGAAAATCTCATATTGATTCAATCTATACGGATCCACGAACCAGTCGGGTAAAACTGGGCTGGCTTCTAGATTACCCTTGGGAGTTCCATGGCTCTTTGTACCTGCTCGTTCCCTCAACTTACAATATAGGACTCTGCTATATCGTCCAAGATCAATGTTACATCCAGCCCACTACCATGGACCGCAACGTCGGCTGCGGTGTCGTGCCGTCATTTTTTCGGCGTTCCCCAGTTACATTCCAGGATGCCGATATCCAGAATGTCACGTCGATGTCGTGGCCACGTGAGTGCGTTGTACATGTGGGCAAAACCGCAGGGTCCTGCCTAGATATTGAAGGGTGTCCGCCATTGGGCGACCTGTTTCGCTGCAGATACGTAGTCAGCGCCGGCATACACAACATATGCATGCAGGGTCGCGTGGATGCCGCATTGCCGGGCCCCGATTCGGCAAACCTGTCGCTGATGGCGGTGCGGTGCCAGCACACCGGCGACTCAGTTGTCAGATTGCAACCTCAGGTCCTGCCCGGGTGTCCTTGTGAGGCGGTTCGAAAAGGTAGAGCTTCCTCTTCCGGCGAAGTTGTGGTACGGAATCCGGAAAGGAGAGCACCTCTTAAGTAGTATTGAAGCGTGCGTGTGTGTAGTATTCTTTGAACGGCGGTCAGATTTCCCGGGTGTGGACCCCCAAATATTGGATCATATGCCAGGTAAAAATTGGGAACGGTTGCTTCCTTCCACGTTCAGATAGGAAGGGTCCTATAGAAGAAGGCCTCTTATGCGACACGGGCACTTATACCGAGGCTCCTAAGTGTCAGGGATCATTGTCATTGGCGGGAACCTGTCCCATTGAGGGAATTTGGTAAGCAGCGACCGCAGAGTCGTTGGTCCTGTCCACGAGGACACGTTGGTGGGCTGCCAAGACCAGGAATGTCAACCTGACAGTGGGAACGTCCTGGGAATGGCTAGCTCGGTCCGAGAACCAAGGGATGACCGACAATACAAGAAATGTCGTGACTCGCGACTTGTTCGTAGCAAGCCTGCAAATGACGCGCATGAGGACCAGGAAGATCGAGCATGACTTTGGCAGCAATTTCTCCTCTGCTCTTCCTTGCTCGAAGATAATACTGTGTAGGTCGATGCCGGCTGATCATGCACCGTTAATGTACATACCGATTTGACACACCAGGCGGCTACATTTTCTGCTGCACGTTATAATTGTAGCACAGGCACATCAATACGTGATTTGCAAGGCAAAATTGTTTGGGTATTCTGATAAACTTAATTACAGCTATGACGCTGTGTAATGTGACACCAGACACCTCGCGCATCGTGTACACACACCCGCACGCCCATAGCTTTCCTACAAGGGATAATAATACGTGAGGTATTAGTGCCTCTCTAAACGAACCACTTCCAGATCAGACGCTTCCACAGGGGGAAAGCACCGATCCTGGCCCTCTCAGCGTTGATGTATTCCCAATCGTGCTCCTTGCGGCCGGTGTCAACATCCATCTGATGGGTTCGCAGCCAACCCTCCTTCTTCCAGAAATATCCGCAGATCCAGAAGACAATAACCACAGGCAGCGCAAGCATGGCCATGAAGAAGTCGTATGCGGAGCCAACTCCGTCGGTGCCAGGAGGGCAAATAGCGCTGTAGAACGAGGCAATCAGGACGAGGGCGCAAAGAATGAGACCTAGCCACGAGCCATAGACTCCACCAATGGCCCTGAAAGGAATCTCGTCGAGTGTGTGGCCATGGTATGCCCAGGCCTTGCGGAACCGGATGTGAGCCAAGCAGATGGATCCCCAGGTGAAGAGAGCAGCGAGACCAGACAGGGCAACGAGCCAATCAAAGACAACCTCTCCCTGAGCGTCCAGGTTGATGAATCCAAGGAGACCGCAAACGAGGATCAGGCCAAGGGAGAATGTTGGGCGGCCGGCACGATCCATGTAGGTGAAGATCTTGGGAGCATAGCCGAACTGAGCGAGGGCAGTCAAGGTACGTGACCCTCCGTAGACACCGGACACGCCGATAGACATGACGGAGATGACGATGACGAAGTTAAGGAAATGGTTGAAACCGTTCAGGCCAGCATACTCGCCGACAAGCACGAATGGAGAAGCCGACACGTAGTCACCATCAGCGCCGAGAAGGCGTTCGTCGTCTGAGCGGATGAGCAAGCCAATGAACATGAGGCCAAGAATGTAGAAGCTTTTATATAGAAGTCAGTCGCTGAGACACCGCAGACACGGATTGGTGGGGGGGGGGGCCGAGGCGCCAACTCACAGGGTGATCCGCCAGAAGACCTGCTTAATAGCACCAGGAAGGGCCTTCAAGGGGTTCTTGGACTCAGCAGCGGCCAGACCAACCAGCTCAGTACCGGAGAAGGAGAAGGCAGCCGTGACGAAGACGGCACAAAATCCCCGGAAGCCGTTTCGGAATGCACCCGGGTCTTGCCATGTTTTCGATCCCTGATACTCATCGTAGCGTCCTCCCTCGGGGCCGCCGCCGAGAACAAGGACGAGGGCGATGATCATGAAGATGACGATAGCACATAGCTTGATAGATGCAGCCCAGAACTCTTCTTCTGCGAATCCAATGGCGCCAAACATCATGATGAGGGTGATGATGACCAGAAAGACGGCAATCCAGACTCCGACGTTTACATCTTGAGTCCAATATTTCATGACGAGACCACAGACCGTTAATTCGAGAGGAAGCACGATAGCCCATTGGAAGACGTAGTTCCAGCCCATGGCGAAGCCCCAAGACGGGTCGATAAAGCGGGTTGACAGAGTGTAGAAGCCACCGGAGACAGGGAACATGATAGCCATTTCACCAAGGGCGTACACTACGGTAGGATTCAACTTAGCCTAGAACAAGATCATGGTTGAGAGATAAAGGGAGCATCCAAAACCTACCGACGTTGAACATCATGACACCGATAATGGCGAAGTCGAGAAGCAGAGTCGCAGGGCCACCCTTTTCCAGGGCGCCACCCGAGCCGACGAAGAAACCAGCACCAATAGAGCCACCTGTGAATTCCCATGTCAGTTTCGAGTGGACCGTGGGCTTTTGGACGGCGAGAGCTCATACCAATGGAGATCATGTGCAGGTGGCGAGTCTTCATGGGCCGCTCAAGAGTGATGTTGGCACCCGAGTCCTTCTTCTGGAAGGACCGCAGGTTGAAGCCATTGCGAGTCGCCCAGCTCTCCTTCTCCTCGATCCGGCCGACCTCGCCATCAGACGATGAGTCCTTGTGATGGAGCACGGTGGGCGGTGCCTCGCCCTTTTCTATGCCCTTTTCTACCTCCGACATGACGGGCGGTCGTGTGTTGGGTCTTGTTTAAAGTCGAGGGGAAGAATATGGACCTCTCAAGACCGAGAGAAACACGACGAATAACGTGGGCTCACAGACGAGGGTGTGGCCGGTCGGGACTGGAACAGAAAAGATCTGAGACAAGAAGCAGGCGAGGGAGACGAGGGCGTGCAGAGGTTTCGCCGGCGGGGATTGTCGTGCATTTATGCACAGCACGCCCAGGGCGACTGGGCGTGACCTTCTAGTCTGCTTCTGCCGAGCTTCCATGGCTTCTTCGGCCAGGGTGTGGCGCGCCCAGACATGTTCACGCCAGCAGTGATAGAGTTAGTTGGGTGCGCCTCGTATAGGCTTTGGAAGGACCTTCCTCATTCTCACCCCGCTTGCCTCCTCCTCGCGCTTGGCGGAGAGCCGGGCGGCGTCTAAGCATGAGAGCGGAAGCTTCCAAGATTCCAATTTTTCAGCCCGCGTGGCTGTTCCTGCTGATCTGCCCACTCAGCGACCAACTCGGTCGTGTTGGCGAGATATCGCGTACTGACTGACGACGCAGGGCACTTGGAGGAATATCAGCAGGCTCCACTGATACTGCCGTACGCGTGGGGAGACCCACCGCAACCCACCGGCCTGGGGAAGACAGGCACGACAGGAGCTGATCAAACTGGGTGTTCGCCCCCGTCGAGGACACCCAACGGAAGGGCATGTGGGCATGGAAAAAGTGGAGGCAGCCTAGACCGAGGAAGACCCGCCTTGTCACCAGGGGAGAGACGCTGGTTGGTCCCCGGAGGACGATAGGCGGCATGGACAAGAGATAACGGTTGCAATGCCATGCAAAAACTTGAATTACCCAGCCTTGACTGGGCCTGGGCAAAGGCTGGGCAGCGTCCTTCGAATGAACGGCTCGCCTTGTCATCCGCCAGAAGAGGAAGCTCAACCTAGCCCCTTACTTGGCGTTTGTCCGCCCGGGACGCCCGCTGGCAGCCGAGCAGTCAGGATGGCAGGCAGCGAATGACCACCCAGCTCGGACTATTGGATTGTTGCCTTTTCCTTCTGCACGGCGCCTGAACGACGCCTCCTCGAGCCATCCGCGCCCGAGGGATTGAAACAATTGGATCCAGAACGTCGGGCCTCGTGAGGTGGGCGAATCGTGAGATGCTGGCAGGATGCGCCAAGGCCGACCCCAACGCTGCCGAGCCTTGGCTACATTCCCCAAGTCAAGGGGCTGGAGATAGTGACTTGTCTAGCTCGGTCATTACATTTACTATCTGGACACTTTATACCAGACTGACTACTCGAATCGCCTGCGCTCTGTCCGTCAGGCTATCTGGTATCTGTCTATCTCGAGGGCAAATCGACCTGTAAGCAGTATTGGCCACCGCCGAGCCTGTCACACCATTATCATGTGGCGACCTGTGAAGGTGTTGCGATACCGTGTGACACCACACCTGTCGGTGCCTCTTCCGTCTCCTCGGATGCGAACCAATAGACTGCATCTTGTTCGGTTTCGAAAAAGAAATGGGCTGCAGGAGCATAAGATATCGCGAATGCAGGCAACAAGGCATATGCGTGGCGATCGATCTGGGTTTGCCCAAGACTTAAGATGCACCTAGAACTATGGCCATGCGTCCCTTACAGCCTTATATGCATTGCACAGCGGAAATTGTGCCGTGCCAGTAAGACGTCGCATTTGCAACGGCGGGCCGGCGGGAAGATGTCCAATTGAGGAATCTGCGAAAACAACGTTCGCAGCATAAACTTTTTCTAGGCCGAGTGAACGTCAAGACTTCCAAGTAACCTTGGAAAGTAGCAGGATCGTTAAGCCGCCTGTACCTTCCCCAGAGACACCAGGCGGAGCTTGAGATGTGAGCTTGTTGTACCTAGGATAACCGAAAAGCTTAGTTGTGTGCACTAATTGATTTTACATAATATCTGGATTGAAGCCTGGGGTTGGGTCTGGGGGCGGAGACCCTAGCAATCAGCATCATTAAGCGAGAACCAGACAATTGTCCGTGTATATAACAGGTGGACCCAAACCACTGTGGCCCCATATATAGGAGTATGATTGCAGATAAACCACAAAAGATTGCATATACATCGGACAAATCTGACGGCTCGCATAAAAGCTTGTATAAGTCGACTATCCTCCACGCATTGGGCTGCACCCTCTCACATGACTAGACTTAGTGCTGCCAATATGTATCATAGAACATTCACCGTAGAGGAGCATATAAGACGTAGACATGTACATAGTCAAAATTTTATTGACAACCCGTTCATCCTAGTTACAGTCTCCCTCCTTCCTAGACGATGAGCAAATCGAACACCTAGGCACACCTTATGTACGCATGTGTTATTTTCAGCCAACAAACCCCTTGCTTGTTTTGCTGCGTTCTTTCCTGTAGTCTACATGAAAAGCACCATCGAAGAATCTAACACATTGTTCAAACAGAATCGCTCACGATCAAGACCTCTCGGAATGAAGAACCTAGGTTGAAGACGAAAGAGAAAACTCAATCCACAGCGTATTCGATAATGTGGACTGGGAATACCTAGGTATCTTTCTCCTTCGGCTCAGATGCGGATTGCCCAAGATAATCTATCCTTGATGTACGGCCAAGCAACAAGGCTCGAGCAACGGCAGAAGTCGAACATCAAACCAAGCAACGGTTGTGTTAGGTTCGTCTTACGTGTTGCGTATGAAGCGGGCATGGAAAATCACCGAGTTTCGTGCCCCACTTGCTAGTATCATTTGGTATTGTTGCTACTACAGCGTGTTGTCAAAGCGCCAGAACTATATTAGGCCGCCCAACCGGCCCGATTGCAAGGTCCATTTGGTGTTTGCACATCCGACGCCTTGTTATTCGTTCAATTGCTGTCCAGCCTGCATTACCTAGTATCTCATCTGTTTCCGTAACACATGTAGAGCACTACGGCAGCAGCTCGGTGCCTTTTTGCGAAGGGATCCCGACACCGTGTACGATTCGTCTAGAGCGGACTGGATCCCCATTCCCTCGGGCGAGGCTGAAAGGATATTGCAACCCACGGCAGCGTTTATGTTTAGATGGTTCTCACCCGGGGCTACATGTCAAATATTCTGTAACTTTCGTCGGCTCGGACTGTCGAACTGAGGCTGTGTGGGGCCATGACGAGTATACAATGGAATAGTTCAAAGCCTGTTGGCCGTCGTCGGCACGGCAGCTGACGATATTATGGTAAGGCTATTTTGCTTCAGACTGATCGATTGGGAAGAAATGGTCCGACTGGTCGCCTTGGGCGACATATCTTAGACCCGAAATCTGGCAGGGAGGGCGTGTTTGTAAGCTGGCTGTGGCATCTACTGGCAAAGGGGCATTGCGTGTTCTCGTCACTCACCTTTTCCAAACCACCCCGGAACACAAATAGCCAGACAATCAAACATAGGAGGGCCCCTAGGATGAGGATTTTGGCGCATTTTGGTGTCCGCATGTTGCCTGAGTCGCACATTGGTCGAAAGAAAGTTTGTAGGAGTTGGAACTTTTGGTAGTGGAAATTGCAGCGCCAGATGATTGTCTTTCAAAGGGAAAAGGAAGACCTCCAGGGCTGCGTCGATGGGAAAAGTCACAACATGATTTAATATGTGGTATGAGACATTTCTCACCGATTTACCCAGGTGCAGCACTATCTCGCTCTGGGGCGAAATATCAAGAAGCAAGTTTTGGCCCCCCCTCCCGCAGCCTGATTTACCTCCTTGCCCTTGCCTGTATCTTTAAAAGGATTGAAGTTCGGCTGGTGCTGATGCATGCACTAACGTGAATTCTACCTTGAATTTATTTTGCAAGTCGTACATCAAGCCGGGGCTGATGCTGTGCCACGCTCCAATGCATCTGAGAGACATTGCCTTCCCTTCTTGGCGTTCGACTCATGATGACGATTCGATCGATCAGCATTTGGATGGGAAAATAATTGACGGCACGGGAATTTGCGATGTGTCTTGCGGGATCCCAAATGTGGTCTCACACAAATGAGCTTGTCAGCACCGTGGACACCTGCTGGTACTTAGGTCTCCTCAACTTGACTCCTACTATCAGGGACATGCCATTTATATTTCATCTCGTATCTTCAACAATTTGCAAGCGTGCCATCTGAGGCACTTGACAGTATCGAGTACTTGATGCCTATGATCAAATTGCATTCTCAGAACTCCCAGCACCGAAATCTTTAGGACACACGTTCGCACATCGAATCATCTTCATTGATTGACTCTCAGACCTCATGCTTCCAGCAGAGCGAGACGGCCAGCCGGATCCTGAACCTGTCCTCGCGGGTCATGTTCCGGCTCAAGATCACGGCGTACCCGTGCTTGTTCAAGCCCACGAAGTCAGCACAACTTACCATGACAGGTTACTGGATGGTAGCATAGGCAAGGTTGCGATCAGCCCTAACCATGAAGGCCTACAAGTCGATGGGTCCAACTTTAGTTCCGGAGGCACGTCCCCGGACGATCGAATCGGCAAAGCCCCAGAGGTTGTATGCAAGGCCGGGAAGGAATCTACAACTTCTTTGAGCCCCCCTGACAAATCGAAATCCAGGAAGAAGCTCATTTCATTAGTCATTGCTCTCATTCTGGTCATAATTGCAGCAGTTGTAGGTGGTGTCCTGGGATCTAGGACAGTTGGCGGCAGCACGAGCACCTCTCTGAGACCTTCAGACACCCCAAACAACACAACTCCTGATGCCGATGCCACGTCTCTTATCAAGCAAAGATCCAGTCTATCCGTGACTGCATGGAGGAAGAGCCAGGGAGGAATGCAAATCTTCTTGTATTACCAAAGTCTGAACGGTACACTACGATGGTCGACGTACAACGATCCACAGAACGCGGATACATATAGCAACGCATACTGGGGAGAAAGCAAGGCGCTGGGCAGCCTAGACGCAGATCAGGCTGCCAATGACACAGGCTTGGCCGCTACGACGATTCTGTGGGATACCGAGTACATGGTAAGCAGTCTGCGTGTTGACCGATACTCAGAGTACTGTCTTTTTGGAAAATAAAACTGACAATGGCTACATAGCCCCAGATAAATGTCTTCTACGCCCAGTCGGGGGACTTCTTGCGGGCAAAATGGAACGTAAACAACGAGGCTACTTACCATCAGTATAAGGGTTTCAACAGTAAATCTGAAGACGATAGGAGTACAGCCCCGGGTAGCTGCTTGGCAGGATACTGGCCGTACTACGCCCGCCTAGATGCCGACAATGCAGTGGCAATGTGGCGTGATGACCCACGCTCCGACCGTGACTCTTACGAAACAGGGAATTGGACCGCTGGGCTTGTGTCTGACGCCAATGCTATGGCTGGAAGCAAGTTAGCGGTGGTACCAACGGGCTCAAACATGACGAGTCTATCCTGGTGGAATTACGGCCTGTTCTATCAATCCACCACTGGCGAACTGGCCCTTATACAGCCTGACATGAGCCGTGCCAAAGCCAATAACAGTTTTATAGACAGTTGGCGCAGTGGTAAGTGCAAAGCAAGCCCTCAAGTGCTATGTCTGCATTGTCAATCTAATTTGCCCGGATGGTCTAGACACAGGGTTCCCGTCGATTCCCCTGGCGCCCGGCGCGTCTTTCACAGCCTTTGCTACTGCTAGGCCGAACAGCGATGAAGGCCTCGTGAATACATATGTGCTCTACCAAGAGGCTTCATCACGAATCAGCATGGTTTACCTTGAAAACAAGTCTCAGTGGATCATCACGCACCCCGAGGCTCTCAGCATCGCAGACAACGGGACGAGCATCGCATGCGTGACCATGCCGATGACGCAGAGGGATGCCGATGGGAAAGATTTACCCCTCGAAACAGCTTCGAACCACGCCAACAGATGTTACTTCCAGCGAGCTGGGCATGTAATTGAAGTCGTGATGAACGGCACCGATTGGACCGAGCTGGGCACAGTCCCGATCGAATGACTTCCCTTTCGACCAAGCGGTGACATCACAAGAAAACGCGTCCTTGCCGGGAAACATATGAATGGTGAGAGGGAATAATTTTTGGAAATATTCCAAACAACCCGATAGTCAGATGTTAGTCTTTTGTAACTTCAACCACATGTAGAACAGTTCCTGATGGAAGAGTATAATACTGGATGCTGGTCTATTTTTGACATTAACCTCAGTATATGACAGCAAACTTTCAATAGCATATATCTCGAAGGAAAAAGAGGCTTTCATGGCGGACGGCAGTCTCCACGTTACGTCTCTTGGTGCATGCTAACGACAGAGACATCTGGCCCTGTTGTCACGTTGTGGAAATAATACAAAGTATTCGAAGGTGATTCCGGTGTTGATCAGGAGGGGCGTCTCGGTCTGCTAAAGGAGGGCCATTGAAGGTCTGCTTACAGGTTATGTTGATCAAGCAGAGAATCAGTCACGCATTCGTGCTGAGTAGCTGGTAGACAGCAGGGTGTTGTGTTTTGGTAGCAGAGGCGAGAAAAGAAATCGGCAGCAGGAAACAGAGCCCGTGCATTATCGTATGGGCAAAGTACACCTCTTCGATTTAGTCGCTGTAGTTTACGATGTGTGGCCTGGCGAGGTTGTAGGCCGGCTTGTAAGCAACGACGACGAATTATCAGAACCCGGTGCCGCGTCTTCTCTTTGTTGGCCCCGTGGCGCATTCGATGCGGGAGCTGGACCGAGAAGTCCTCGCTTTATGTGAGAAAATTGGCACTATGATAAAGTGCGAAGGACCTCGGAAACTCCATATGTATGTCTTCTGGGCACGGGAAAGCTATCTTCATGTCTAGGACTACCTCCTTGCGCAGTGAAGCGCCTATTGTGGCTGCCCGCACCAAGGCCGCCTATTCCTAGTAATGCAGAAGGCGTTGGTTCGCTTCGACTAGGATCTCTGACCGACCCGCGTTGACCGGCGTTGCTTCAAACTCTCCACTGCATGGGGTCTAGGCGGTACGGTTACGATCAGATCGAGGCGGAACCGAGGTGTGGGCAGCAAGGCGGCTGGAAGGACTGACGATCACTGGAGGCTGACAAGCAAACTGAGATGGACCAGGCATCTGATAAAAATCGAGAATATCCATTAAGGGAACAGGCCCATCACGCTTAGGGGTATCATACAATCCAGCAGATTAACAATCACGACTCCGAGCCAGCCTCCTTGACCTCCACTATATCATGACAGAGCTTCAAGAACCTCTCCCTGTATTCGTCCGGCGTGGTGGTGATGCTCATCGGGCCATGGTGATGGATGAGCTTGTTGTGCGTGTTGACCAGGAACGTCATGACCTTTGGCTGGACCTTGTGCTTGGCCCAGAAGAAGTCGAGGATGGCGGCGCGGTAGACATATTTCCCGTCCGCACTGGCGACTCCAGTCCTCCAGGAAGGCGGCTCAGGAGGCACGGCGGGCGGGTCGCGGGGTAATTGGTCTACGACATTCTCTGCTGCGGAGCCGGACGAGGATGGGCCGTTACTGATGGCACTCTCGGTTTCTTGTGCGTTCATGCGCACGAGGAAGAGGGAGTAATCGACGGCGTTGTAGTGCGCCAGCATGCGGGTGTCCTCCTCCAGGTTGCGCCAGAACTCCTGCGCCTGGTCCGCGGTCAGGATGATCTTGTCATTGAACTCGTCGGCGAGCTGGTCCTTGGTGGCGTCGCTCGTGAGCCTGCCGTCGGCGATGTCTCGCTCTGGATAAAAGTAGCTCGTAGGCTTCAGGTCCCAGTTCTCCCACTTGGGGGCGCCGTTCCGTTTTGCCTCCTCCTGCCCATACATTATATTCTCCATGACGATGTGGTGGTTCGGCGCCGTGCCGAGCTGGTGGCCTATCGCCAGGCCGGAGCTGGCTAGGAAGTCGCAGATGCGGATGATGAGGGTCTTGGGGTGGGACCCCATGTAGGATGCGTACATGTCCAGCAAGTCATTTCGGAAGAATGTGTGTTCGTGACGGCGCGGTACGGACTTGATAAGGTATTTTTGGTCGGCCGTTGAGAAGAAGGACTGTAACACAAAGAAGTCAGTCGAGCGGCCCGACAAGATGGAGACATCATATCATGGCTGTGGGGATCTTACTGAGCCGGAGAAGCCCAGATCTGCCATGGGCTTCAGCGCATCTTCCGGCTTGCCACCATCTTCGACACGGAAAGATGCCAGGTATTCCTCGTCGTCAACCTCCCAATCCTTCTGGCGAAGATTTGCGAAGACCTCAGGGCGGTGCTTGTGGAGAGGCAGCTGGTAGAAGGAAAAGATGGTGGAGACGAGGGTCAGGATGTACGCGATGGGCGAACGCGACCTCTTCTTCGCACCGTTGAGGATCGTCCGCACGATGGAACGTGCGATGGCTTCAATTCGGCCCATATTTTCGGGATCGTATGATGGCCGTCTGGATGACAGAAGCATGTCTAAAAACACGTCCTCGACTGTCGAGGCAACAGCTACTGCTTTGTTGAGAAGCGTTGTCCTACCTGGTGATGTCGAGCAGACCAGGTGACGTCAGGGCCGGAGCAGTTGCCCCGCCGGCCCAAGCTCCACGGCCTGGGCCGTTGGGTACCTGGGTACCTACGGTCTAGCTGCACTTGTCGCTTCTGCTGATCCTTTGGGCTTGTGGAGCGCCTAGCGGGAGGCTCAAAACCTTAACATGACTTTCGACTCTTCGTGGATGAACATCACAGCAAGCATAACTCACTACAGATACAGCTCTCTTTTCTTCTAGTATGTTGTATTCAGAGTCTAGCAGTAGTTCTACGACAGAGTCCCTGTATTCATTCTCTTGAAGGACCTCGTGTCACCTTCCAAAATTCCTAAACAGACTTTACCGCGCCCTGCTTTGACCATCTTCACATGTCTCACGTCCTCTTCAATGTGCCAGAGTAGCCCCCCACAGCACTGCCGCCTCTTGAACCAAGAGCGCCTCACCCGGTGGCTAGCAAGATAACGCTGTCTTTAGCTCACGAAGGCATAGTATCCTGTGCCCTAGGAACCATCCCCCGAAGAGAAGCCTGTATCTCCTGGGAAGCTTCAGGCTGCGCCTCCTCGGCGCCAGAGAGCAAATGCAGCGCCCTCAGAATCTCAGATCTTGTCTCGTCGCCGTACCGCAGCTGGTAGCTATCCTTGAGGTTCAGCAGCTCCCACCAGCGGCCTGACTCGTCATGCATCCCAGGCGTGTCGGGAGCGTCTGTCGTAGAGTGCATCCACCGAAGGATTGCACTCTTGGAATATAGCGTACGCTCGTAGGGCTGACTTCTAGTTGTCTTACCACCTCGATTCTGTTCTTGGAGGAGGCTGGTTAGGTCGCCTTGATGGATGGACAAGGGTGAGGTGACTGTCTGCGGCGCCCGGTACAACCGTCCATAGCCGTTGCCGTCGCTGGCAGGCTCGTGGGCGCGGTCATCACTGGTATCTACCCCGGATGCCACCTCGTTCTCATCCGTGCTGACGTCGAAGAGGTCGATGCTGCTCTTCGAGGGAGCCTCGTGTGTCGCCACCGTTGAGGCTGCGCCATCTGTTTCCCACCCATCCATTCTGTGCGGACCCTGAAAGATTTGAGCTTGAGCATACTCGTAGGCCCTGTCGCCTGGAGAAACAGTCGACTCCCGTCCATCATCACTAATCAGAGACGGGCAGCCGCTGTCTCTGGGACTAGGCTTTGTGTCTCCAGGAGTCGCCCATGGAAAGGCGGACTCAGGGTAGCTTGTGTCAAGCCGCCGCACAAGCTGTCGAAACCTCACAGGGCCATCGTCGATGAGCTCTTCTCTCTGGTCGAGACTGAGATATCCCTGTTTGTGCTCCAGTTCAGAAGAAGGGTCAATTATCTTGAGCAGCTGATCATGGATGATGGGCATCTCAGACTGCTCCTGTGGTGCAACTCCCCGTCGGCGGCCCATTCGGGACATTTCTTCAACGGGAGGGTGCCGCATGCCTCGGCCGGTCTCAGAGCCATTCGTCTCCAGTCGTCGCACAAGCTGATGGAATCTTCCGTCTTCCTGCCCATCCCTGGGCTGTTCGTCAACCGGCTGCTTGGATGAACGAACTGCCCCTTCCCTCCCTCGTGGTATTGCCCGGGGAATGCGTGACGGCTGGAGACCTCGCTTTGGGAACACGATCTCTGCGGCAGCATCAATGTCCGGACTGCTCCCCTTGTGGGACTGCTCATCATCAGTCAATGCGCTGCTGCGGCGTGAGGACCTTGCAACGGCGCCCATTGAGGCCATCAGGTCTGCCTCCTCAGAACTCAGGCAGTTGATGTTGAAATGCCGTGATTTCTTTGTGGGGAGCTTGACCAATCTCGCCGCTCCTGGCTTGGACATCTTGACTGCTCGCGCCTGGCCCAACACGATGCCACTTCTGGGTTGGCGGTCTGCTGGGATTCCAGGGACAGCATGCAGGCGTCCATTGGCACCACGGCCTTGCTGTGTTGTATGGGCGGAAAGTTGTGATCCCTGTGACAAAATGTTGCCAGCATCGAGTGGCCACTTCTTGGGGTTCGACGGGTCACCCCGGTGCCGGCTGGCCGCGAGCTTGACCAAGTCATCGTCATGGCCACTCCATCCCCGAGGCGGGCTTGTTTCGACACGCATTGCGGCCTGTCTCCGTTTCCAGCGCTTTTCGTCTGCATAAACTAGGAACTTCTTGAATCTCACTGAGGAAGATTGATTGCGACCGGGCTTGCGGCGCTCCTCCGTTTGATTGTGTGTGCTGCTGTGATCTCGTCTGCGCGGCAAAAGTGATACGTAGCGGCCACTGCTCGAGCTGGCGTTGAGAAACTCCGCCCGTTGTGGCGACAACTTTGGTGCCTCAGAGTCCTGCACGAGGCGAATAGTCGCTCTCGCATCCCCGGATGCTCTGATACCTGCGGTGCCTGCGGAGGCGATAGAAGATCTGGAACATCTGTCCTTCGTGCCCGATCCAATTTTCCAGTCGGTTTTATGGCCATCCTGCTCGCCTGCGCCGTCGACCTCGTCTTCGCATAGGCAGGCCTCCGAGGTGGTTGCCTCCGTCTGTGCGCTGGCCCCTCGGCCGCCGCTGGAAATCTTATTCTTCACGGGCTGATTCGTGCCTCCTGGCAGCAGACAGTGGCGAGAGGTGCGATGGCTAGTCCCATCTTGACTCCCCTGAGTCGCGACAGTTGGGTGTATAGTTTGTCGTTGAACCGGAGCAGCCTCGTGAGACTTGCGGGTGCTGCATTTGTCTGACTCCAGGTATTGCTTCGAGAGGGAGATCACGGCAGGTTGGCGTCGCAGGCGATTCGCAAACTTTGCTGGGTAGCGCTCAGTCTTGTCGGCGAGGACAGGTGGATCGGGGGCTTCGAAGTGAACATGTCGAAGATTTTGTGCCGTCTTCTGCGGTGTTTCGTCCCGAATGGCCGACTCGTCTTTGGGCGGCTCGTCCAGACCGCTGGTGGAGTGGCTGCTCTCGTCCAAAGTCATCCACCAGACGGGAACCACACGTCTTCGGCCTTGGCTTCTAGCCTTCCTGGGCGGAGTGGGAAGAGAAGCATAACTAGCACGCTTCTCCATAGTGGAAGTCATTCGATCCCAAGGATTCTAGTCGCAAGATGGTCTCAGCCAAGATCAAGTATCACTCTGCGAAATTGGCGAAGTGATGGTCGGCTGTGTGTGCATGGGAATGATGTTTGCGGTCTGATCTTGCTAGGGATGAGTTTGAATCAACTTACCAGGACTTCAATCGGTTTGAGATAATTCAGAAGCACAGGACTGAACAGGATCACAGTCCTGTTCAAATTAGTGACCGCGAACGACTCTTGACACTGAAGTAGCACGTTTGCGTCCCGTCAACTAGATTGAAATGCAAGGGCGTTGGAATGGGTGAGGGATGACGGGAGAGGCTCAAGGCAGTCTTGCACCACCAAGAATGATTGTGCTAGGGAGAGGGTGTGCAGAAAGCTGTTTGCGGACAGTTGGGTCGGGAACTTCGCGAGCGTGGTAGAGTTGGGGGCTGGCAGAGGTTCAGGCTAACTCCGATCTTCGACAAGACCAGGGCCCAGGTAAACAAGACGGAGCTGTGAAAGATGTTATTCACTCGTCTCATTCGAAGTGAACTAGAGCACTGAGTGACATCTTTTCCCCAAGTGACCTGAACTGACCTTGAAGCCGTCGGCCAGGGGCAACAATCTAAGAGAACAAACTGGGCAATTTACGCAACAGTACACTAGCTAAATTTTGCAAAGCATCAATTTAGTCTCTGCGCCGGCAATCACCTACTGTCTTGAAACATGAGTAACACTCGCATCTGTATCCTCGTCGAGCTACACGGCAACGGCATTTTCACATACTAGTGCTTGACGGCGTGAGACTAGCTGGCGGCCCGCGATGGCCTCAAACTCGACGGCAGCACCGGCGCGAATAGGCCTAAGAGAGTTACCTAGGTAGGCACGGCCTAACGCTATAGCTAGAATACTAGTTTGCAGAAGTAAATTGGAAAGTCACTATTAAACTCCTTTTATGGCGAAATTTATTATTTCTTTCTTTGAAAGATACAATACCTTGCCCTTCTAGAGTACTAACCGCACATGTGTTGTTCCGGCTTAATAGAGGTACTGAAAGAATACAAATAAACGATGTTCTCCCACGGTATCCTCTTCGAGCTGTCCAGCATGCCGGGCTATGCTTTACTTCTATCAGCCAGCAAACTGCGTACAAACTCCTCCTAAGTGGAAATAGTCCTCTTCTCCCGATTCCAAAAGGATCGGAGGACGAAGAGCATTCCCAACATGCACAGGTCAAGAGCGATGGTCCAGTTGTAGCCGATGAGATATCTTGGCGCATCAACGGTCTTCCAGACGCTGTGATTGCAGGTCAGCATGAACGTCGCTCGCCCAACTACTCCATAATTGGACAGCAACTTACAACAATGGCAACCAGGCACCAAATGTGTTCCCGATCGTGTTCATGCTACTGATCACAATAGCTCGCTCCTCTGCATCGCCAGCGCAGATCTCGTTCGCCCAAGCATAGATGACAGCCGCGATGCCGTCCGCCGACCCAGAGAGAAAGAAGGCAAAGAACTTGAGTCCGACGGGTACGTTCCAAATCGCAAGCACAATACTTGCAAATATGTTCAGGCCGGCCGTGGCGGCGATCAAGGACACCTTGGCATCGTACGCATCAGACAGTATGCCGCAAATGATGGATGCAACGATCGTGACGGCGGGCGAGACGGTGGTGATTGTGTTGATGGACTCGACGCTGTACCCTTCTTCTTTGAGCCACAGCGGCAAACCACTGTTGGACGAGACGCCATCGGCTTGTGAGAAGAAGAAGGCGAAGGACACCAGTACCCAGAAGTGCCAACCTGACAGCACCGTCTTGACCAGTGACCAGCTCAGCGGCTTCCGCGGCTCTCGATGCTCCTTTGCCATTCTAGCCTGGGCCAGCTCGATCTCTCTCGCTGTGAGTATGCGAGACTTGCAGTTGTCTGGCTGGCCAGGAAGAGCGAGGAATCCGAGTAGTGCGACTGGGATGGTGCAGCCGAAGCCTATATTTCGTTAGCTGCAAAGATCGATCACGATCTTTGAAGCAAGGAGGGCTCACAGATTATATATAGCCATCGCCATCCCTCGATGCCATGCTTTCCGTCGAGGGTGGCATGCGCTCCGCTTTGAATGTATCCGGAGCTCATGCCTCCTATCTGGCTCGCTATGAAGAACAGGGCGCCTCTCCTGCTGAGCTCGGAGCGCTTGTACCAGCATCCGAGGTACCATTGGACGGCTGGAAAGAAGAGACTTCCGGCAGCACCAACAAAGAAGCGAATAACATACAATTGGTGAACATTAGTGACTTTATACTACGAAGCGTCAACATCTCAATCGACCTTTGGCGAAGGCTGGAAGTAGCATTAGACTCCAGCCTAGTGGTACATACTTGGAGAAGTGTGAGAACACCCCAGATAAGATCGGCCCCGGGAATAAAGTAAGTCGCGGAAAAGCGAGTCATCTAATGCAGCATGTCAACAATGACCACCCGATTTTGTCAGAGTTGGAGTTTCGTACGAGAACAGTCAAAGGAATTTGCAGCGTGATAAAGCCGACCCTACCATATCCATCAGTCAAATAGCCCTTACAGAATTGCGTGCAGTTCATACATATAAGTCGTGTTCAAGTAGTTCAGCTCATTGCCGTACAGCTTCAAGTCCTCCTTCATCCCACTAACGTAGGCGGTACTTGTTGCCGAAGAGTCCAGCACCTTTGCCCAGTAGGCCAGGAAGACAAATATCATAATCAAGCAGTCCAGCTTGATGATGAGCCGGCGTTCCTCGGGCGTGTCGTCCGGTGCAAACCATTGGTACCATTTCTGCCGGGGCGGACTTGGCGAAAATGCTTGTTCGGCTGCTGGGATCTCGTCGGTGCCGGGGCTTTCACCTGGTACGGTGACTTCTCGGCGATGGTTGGCACCGCCACGTCCGCCGACTTCTCAGTGCGAATCGACATTCTGATGCTGCAAGCAAGACCTCGCGCTTATTCAATCTGAAGGAGTGACAATTTGAACTCAAAGTGATCTGCAGGATCACAGGTTCTAGGGATATCTCAAGTTCTAAAATTTTGCCGGGACGAGAAGAAAGAAGATCACGCCATCGGCTAATGACATTGCGTCCCGACGGGTGGGGATATCCCGCAGCCTGGTCTACACATGACATCCTCGATGTCTTCCACTACTAAGAAAAGCTTATTCGCCTTGTATCCACTCGCCGCGATCGAAACCTGACCGCCGGGCCCCACGTGAGTTATATTAACGAACTATGGTTCTGCTGTACTGCAGTGGCTCTCTGAATTGCACAGCGATGTGGATGAATATTGGATCACCTGAGCAGGTATCACGAGAGGTCATAGCATTTGTCAGTCCACGGAAGATTTTGCCTAGTAACATTTGAAGGCCCTTCGTATTTCTTATTCAATATACATCGACGTAGCCTTGAATTACACCATAATCTATCCAAAGGGGCTAAACTTGTGTTTTCTGACCTGTGCCTAGTACTGGTCAGATCAGCACGGCAAAGATCTCGTGGAATTTTATAGTAAAGGTGCAGTTTGATATCCACGAGCAACAATGTGTGCCTTGTGCCGGTTTACTTTCAACGTTGAGGTCAGCTCCCTCTTGGACATCCACTTGCACGTCAGCTCTTTTATTCCGGGTGAGAACTCTGCCTGTTTAAAGGTCTTCATGTCGAGAAGGGAGTCGTATTCTTTATTGGCTGCCTTCTGCCGTGATTCCGCCTCCTGCCCGGCAAGTGCCTCCTTCAAGCTCGAATACCAGCTTTCGGACTTCTCCCAGTGCCAAATAATCATCTCCTTCTTGGCCATCCTCGTTTGTAAAGCTTTCCGGACCAAGAACATGTTTCGTCTATCTCCCTATTCAGCCCTCGAACAAATAATAGAGGGATTCTAATCGGTGAGCAATTCCAGGCATACAAAGATCCAATCTCATGATGTAAGGGCCCCTCTCGTCAGACGACCAGCTGGACCCACTCTTCGACAAATTCGACCGCCGCCTGGTCGTCTTCCAGCATCAGAAGGCCGGTGGCGGAAATCATCTAACAAGGACAACTACCCAGCACGGGGTCCCGTTTAAGTCGATGATCAGCTGGGCACACCGTCCAACAATTCCGAGTTGGAGGACATCGTCTTCGGTTGGGTGTGCTTTCTCGGGGATGGAGGTTGTCCTCGGCGTTGCGCAGTTCCGCGTCAGATGGGATTCCGGCGAACAAGGCCCGGTCATGGGCCAAGCTTCTCTTCAAGCCCAGCACTCAACCTACGGCAGCCAAGCCTCCTGTCACCAAGCCTCCTGTCACCAAGCCTCCTGTCACCAAGCCTCCTGTCACCAAGCCTCCTGTCACCAAGCCTCCTACAACTTAAGGCCGGGTAGTGTAGTGGTAGCACACACCTAGCCCTCCCAGGCGGCTACCGGTCATGAGCCAAGGATAGACATAAGTTCTCCATGTACTCCTTTTTGATTTTCGCATGCCAGAAGTACTTGTTGGCGAGGCATGTCGAGACGCGGCCCACTGGAGGCAAGTAGTCAAGGATTCCGAGGACTATCTCGTAAGGTGAGGCTAGAAGGTCCCAGTTCCAGGGGTCCATTGTGATGGTGGTCTGAACGAGATTGTGTTCCTTTCCAGCTCGATCTTTTCTTCATCTGACACAGGTGTGCGCCCAGGACCTGGACTTTTTACGTGGCTTTACACTGGGCCCCTTTGGCTCCACCTCGAACTTCGGGATTGTTGTGCTTGGCGCCCTCAAGCGGGTCGCGCCGCTGTGCGGGCTCTCCCTCGTCGCTGTCGTTGCTTCTGTGCTCCTTGTGGATGAAACCCCGGAGTTCATAAAGGAGGAGGCTGCCTTCAAGAGCCTGACTCATTTTGGCCTCGCAAGAAGCGACTACCGGTATGTCGAAATCGTCGACGGGCAATACAGTAAGCTCGCCAAAAGGTTTGGAGAAAATCTGTTGAAGAAGAAACCAGCGCAACCAAACCATCTGGTTTAACGCCTTTTGCAGAAGAGGAAGAAGAGGACTGCTCTTTCTTCACAGTCGTAGTGACGGTGGACTCCTCCTTATCTTTCATCTGAGGAGTCGTCCAGATCCCCCGAAGTGTCTTGGGAATCCGATCGGGGTGTGTGGAAATGAGCTGGTCGATCCAGGGCAATGTGGCTGATACACATCTGGCCATTCTTGAGTTTGTCGTTTATGAACGCGATGTGTTTCTCAACGGTGTCGTCGACGACCTCAGCCCTCATTAGCTGTGAAAGGATGAGATCGGAGTTCTGAACGTGTGCGACGACATCAGTCGTGGAAACGTTGGTATTGGTGGGCTGTAAGGAAATGGTCCCGTCCAACAGCCATCCCTCCTCTCGTGATATAGAGGGCAGAGGCTCCTCGCGAGCTTAAGCAGCCCACACCTGGGGTGGCTGCACGGGTGGCCGAAAGCTTCTAGTTCCTGTACCCACTTGCATCTCTTCTGGTCGAAGAGCGGGCGGATCGCGGGTGCATCATCCATGAGCCCCAGTCTCTCAGCAGGAGGTGCGCCGCGCCGCGGTCGCTCGCTTCTGCGCCAAAGGATTCCTCCGGACGCCAATTAGGAGAATCCCTTGTTTGGCTTGCTTGTGTATCAAACCTCCTGATTCCTCTCAGAGAGAGGTAACACTCTCATTCCAGAGCCATGAGTGCGGTTGCCTAGCAGGCAAGAGACAATTCCTGAATAAAGGAGAGACAGAGTGAATGTCCCACCGTGTATCTCTGATTCCGTGGAGTACCGGGTGAGTTCATGACGATCGAAAGAGTTGAAGCTGTCAGAAAAAAGATGTTATCTTTCTCAGGTGATAGAATTCTGTTATCACCAGGCTATAGTGACTTCTTGTCTGGTGTGTATTTTAGCGGTCTTGGTGCTGTGAAGTGTTCGTCTCGCTTTAGCTCCTCCACCAGCTCGCCTCGGAAGTGAAATTCAACTTCAAAGTACGCTCGGGTTGGCCGGCAGAAATGCTGCTTTTGCTGTGGGCTACCCCCTACCGGACTCATAACCAGTTGAAAAAGGTACCCAGTTCGCATGTGCTTGCATTCGCTACTTGCCTTGTTGATTAAGGTAGTCCTGCATCGAGTTGCAGTCCTTGAGTCTCAGCTTCTCGATCCCGTCAAGTGCAGGGTGTAGGGATCGTTCAGGCTGCATGCGTAGCGTTGTTGCAGGAACTCCCAGCAATCAGGTGGGGTACTTAGGTAGTGAATTCCTGGAGCGTACCGCGTATTGACACGTCTACCCAAAACGCGATCCAGCCCATGGCCTGTCAAGGTTTCCGGGACTGGACGGTTAGCAGCTTATGTCCGACTGTCTTGTTCCCGGCCAAGGGCGGCCAATGCCGTACTGTAGTCGTCCACCATGGGGTCCTTGCAGCACTGGCCGTTGGCAGCGGAGCAGATTGGTTCGAGCCGGCGCGGAGCCGCACCGTTGTTGGAATTTGGTTTCTTGTCGGTCTCTGTGCCTGGACGCATGATAAATTCGTCATACGCCTGGCGGTTCGGGTCGTGCAGCCGGAGGTTGCCGGTCATGAGAGGCTCACAAGGCAGGTGGCGGCCGACGGATGTCGAGGCGAGCAATCTAGAACATCCCCTCAAAAAGCCTTCGATGCTGTCTGCCCGTACGTGCTTCCCATGGAGTAATCTTGCCCGGGAGAGCTCGTGTTGGGGAGCGGTTCTTGAGCGAGAGGGCATACTCGGCAGCCTTGTTCCAAAGCTTTTCCGGTAGGTGAGAGCGGCTGGCTAACAGGAGAGTCTTGATGATGATTTCGTTATATGGTCCGAACTCGTCATCTAGAGCGGTGCACAGGGAGGTGTAGATGTGTACCACCTCTTGCTCGTCGCTGGTCGAACATAAGAACTTCTCAGGCCCAGTCTCTTCAGATCAACATTCGCCTTTTTCACCTGGTCGTTTCTTCTCGGCCGGCTGGAGTGACTGGGCGCAAACGCGATCCGTGGCGGCGGTGCCAACCCATGGCGGCTTCTCCAGCGAAACAGCCAGCGTTGTCGGATATCCACTCTTTCGGGGCCTCAAAGACGTCAAATGTTCTCTCCATCAGGGGCAGCATAGCCTCGTAGGTCAATCATGTTTGGCGTGACCTCAGCTTCCACCCAGCCGACGACGTACTCGATCGCCAAGAGGATGGGCCAGGAACGCCCGCCGACTGCCATGATGAGACTGAGTACAATGTAGGTTAGGATAGCTACAATAGCAGCCAACACGGCCTGTGGAATCCGAATCCTCAAGCCGCCGAGTCGGACGGTCACTCGCACTAGAAACACAATTTTGACTAGTGCCGCGATACCCGCAACGGCGAGGTTGGCGAGGTTGGTGAGGACAGGACCTCTTATAGAAAGTAGTGGCCTTGGATGCATGTTTCCACAACGAGTCTGAGTCGTCCTCGGGGGTGTTTGGCATTTCCAAGTATTCAGCAAGCTTCAGCCACCGCTGTGTGAGTCTTCGTGGTGGGGATGCGTTGTCCACCAGCCGGGAGAGGTAGGCACCGTGACTTGTGAAGGATTATGTGGGTGTGAGATAAGCTCGTCCAATCGCCCTTGCAAGGCCAAAATTCTTGAGGCCCTCAAAGGCCTCCTCCTTTTCGTACCAGCTGAGATCGGGGTCAGGGCTCCCCTTTTTGGTGGAAACAAAGGTGTCTTGGAACCAGAAGGTCCGAAGCGGGTCGATCCAGCGCGAGGGCTCAAACACATCGGGCTCGGGGCAGGTCCCTCCACGTTGCGAGGATCCCTTGTCGATTCTCCTTGCGTAGAGAGTCGATCTCCTCTAAGGCCTTGGACAGCTGGGAACCGCGGGAGCAAATCAATTTCATCGTCGCGATGGGGTGTAACCGGGTTTTTTAGTCAGTTTGTGCGATTGATCGCTCAACGACAGAGGAGGAAGTGATATCCTTGGGTCCTCGAGCGGGTGAACTTCGCTGGGTTTTGCTCTTGCGTGATCTGCAAGAGGAGAGCCCGGCGTTGAAGCCGTAATCGCGGCACCCAGCTTCATGTTCCAGTCCTCCCACTCCTGATCATCCGACAGCGCCTTGTAACAGAGACCTTGGGATCTTGTAGGTGTACACGTGTTTGGTAAGGCTCTGTTGTTGCCTCTGCCATTGACCTCTGGGATAAATTGACGGAACCGACGAAGAACAGAAGTGGAGTCCAGGCTGCTCTAGCGAGTACTGGTTATAGGTCCGAACCAAAACGAGCGATGGGCTGTACAAGCAGTGGTGGAGATGGAGGACGAGGAGTCGTATTCGGAATCATTGCCTTGCGCATTGGCCGGCCCGAAGACCTGTTCATAGAGGAATGTCGAAATCTGGCCAAATTGCACTATGGTGAGCCCTGGTGGGCTGTAAGTACCTAGGTAGTGCAATGTTCCCACTGTGGCCCTTTTGGTGTTACTTCGAGAGCGAACTCTTGGTCCATCCAATAACTTCATGTCTCGTGCAATTAAAATTGCAGCTGTCGATTGGCTTCTCTTAGGCATGATGTTTTATGGCTTGATCTAAGTGGTCACGTACCAAGTGACTTGTCATCCGCCTCGGGGCTTCCGTTGCTGTCCGTGGGGGCAGAACGCGGGGAAGCTCACGAGGCTCCTCTGCGGCATCCGGGAGGGCGGCCAGTCTGGCCTGTGGCTGAGCTTCTGCGGGCTAGGTAGCGGCATGTCGAGGGCTGTGCGGGACACAATCGAGATGAGGACAGAGGGGAGATGGAGCAGCTGGGGCGACGGCGCGGAGGCGGGCATAATATCAGTGTTAGAGGCGTGCCATCCATTGGCCGGTCCGAAGACTTGCTCATAGAGGAAGCCTGATATTAGGTGACGTGGTACAACTGTGAGCGCTGGAGGGCCGCCAGTCGGTGCAAAAGTGCTAGGAAGAGAAGTTTGTGTCAGTTGCTCGTAATGATGGCCTTGAGTCGTCCGTCGATCTTGGCTTCCTGCACCCTGGAAGATGCTCTCACAGACATTCTCCCATGACTTTTCTTGTCGCGCACTGCTCTCTGGCTTGCCGACGGTTGCTCGTCGTTCATGTCCGCCAAATAGGCATCGAAATCCGTAAACTCATACTTGTCGTACATGGTTTGAAGGTCTTCGACGGGCCCGAAGAACTCTTGATTGGGGTCCGCGGCAGTAAATGCAGCAGGGATGGCTATTAGCCGGTTCTTCTGGAATGGCTTTCCGTCATCCGTGGCGGTTGGGATGCCACGGGCATTGTTGGCCGCCTGTACCTAGGTAGCTGAGAAACGTTCAGATCCCAGTAGCTGATGCAGGAGCCGCGCGGGCTGATATCATCGCCAGCCCATTTTTTGGGTCGAAACGAGCTCTGGAAAGTGATAGAAAAGTTTGATGGGACGGAAAGTCCTGCTGAGAAAGAGTCTGGTGGGTGCGCAGCTCTTGAGCTACGTGGAGTAGGTTCGCGCGCGACAGATTGTGCTTCCTGACCCGTATTCACTGGTCAATAGCAGGCTGATCGGTTTGAAATAGTTGGCTATTGGGTGTTTCGTCCAAACCAAAGATGTGCTCGACGGTCCAGTCGCCCTCTCCCGGGAGGTACTGCTTCTGGGAGTCGTGGAAGAGCCACAACACCCCGTGGTGGAAGAAGTACCTCTGAATTTTCTTCTCGCTCGGCCTGCTGGGGTGTTCCGAGGCGGCCCGCCGGAAGGCCTTCACCAGCTCGTCATACTGCCTCCTGTGCCAGATGGCCCCCTCGGGCTTGTCCTTTTCCTATGCTCGTGGTATTTTTATGATTTTGTGGAAGTCTAGTTTCCGCTACCGGCCTTCTGATGCTGGAAGACGACCAGGCAGGCGGTCGAACTTGTCGAAGAGTGTGTCAAAGTCTCCTGAAAAGTCATCTTTGATGCCTCGGCGTTTGTGCCTCTTCCCGATCAGTTTGACCATGCGCTTGTCACGCCCGGTTGCTGTGGAGGCCCTGACTGGTGGTGTCTTGAGGGCCCAGCCCAATTGCTTCCATAATCCCACCTCTGAGATTCACAAGGTTGGGTGAGAATTTTTCAAGGTGAGAAAACCGCGTGAGCTCAGTGCAATCCCGCGCCCACATCCAATGGACTGCGGGCTGCAATTGTGGCACCCTTGGTAAGCTCGAGATCAAACAGACCCTGGTTCCCCAGACCTGCTCATAATTAAGCCTGGGCTTGATGCGATTGGCAGCTTGCCAGGGAGTTATTTCTTGTGAGTCCTGACCCGTGGTTCAGAGCGGTTCTCAATAAGTTCACCATAGGTTCAAGCTACCTAGGTGTGGTGGTGACGCCGTGGGGAGCTCACGATCCGGTCAGCCAACCGCATAAACACCAGTACCGTCATCACCTGGGGCTGTAGCATCGTTGGCGTTGGTGACGCTGGGGTCATTGGCGAGCGTGGCCGATAATTGGCCGTCCAAAATATTGGAAGAGGTAGTCGACGACGTATCCGGAAAAGCATTGAGAGACAAGCAATCAATAGGGCTCGACATTGTGAGGATTGGATGCGGGAGATGTATCGGTGACCGCGATAGAATGCTGCCACAAGATCCTCCTTCACCACATTGCCTCCTTGCGTTGAGGTACCTGTTGTGGATCGACGCGACGTAGTTGTAAGGGGTGGCGTCCAGACGAAGTCCTGCGGGGCGATGTTGTCATATTTTGTTTTGGCTTCCTCAAAATTCGACGGATTCTTTCGCTGGCCACACATGTCTTGGTGCTTAAAGCTTCCAGTGTTCTGATTGAATTTATAATGAGGTACGAGACTCTCCTGCCGAAATATGCAGAGGGACGTCCAAAGAGTCTCGCAAAGAGTCACGAATTTGGAAGTCCGGTAAGTACGGAATGGTTAGCCACGGTGTTCCAATGTTGCGGTAGCGCTCGATTTCGTCGTCGGTGACCGGGCCCTGCGTCCCCGGGAGGCTTGCGTTGGCCACGAAGACGTTAAGCTGGCTCAGAGCGCGTTGTCGGTAAATCTCGCTCCGCCCAAACATGATGAATCAATCAACCAGTCAGTCTTCTCCCATGACCAGAGGAATTCAGGCTCTTAGGTGAATGGCAGAAACATGATCGCAGTCTTGAGACCGTCCGGATAACGATAGAAATTGATGCGAGGTTAAGAGAGTCGAGTGACAGTAAAGGCCGTGACAACCATCAGGTCGAACTCATGGGTTATTCCGACTAAGGCCTCGACGCTGGCATGGTTGAAGCGTGCTGAAAGCTTCCGTTGGCATCTATCATGTACGCAGTAATGCCTCCGAGGCCAGGCGCACCGCGGGGCAGCGAGTCAAGGCATCTGCGACACGCCCGTAGCGAGCTCTGCGGACATCTGGATGGGTAGTATGGCCATATGGAATAAGACACCAGCGAGCTTCAGCCACCGTTGCGTGACTCTTCGTGGCGGGGATGCGTCGCCCACCAGCCGGGAGAGGCTCCTCACCCCCGACCCTATTGTGCTGTGCTCGGTGTAGCTTGCCTTCTACCAAGCAAAGACGGCCGATTGTGAGCTGCAGGGCAGCTCCCTGGATGTGATGGGCAGCCTGCTCTCTCCCTCGAACAAGAAGTGGTTCGGCTGCCGACTCGAAGGGGTGATGCACCTTGATCGGCATCAATTGCTTTGGGCCCGCGTTGCCGGCGTCGGAATCCACGGAGGTATCGGAGCCAGTTAGCAGTTATCCTTCTTGGATTGTCTTGCTTGTCTAGACTCCTAATTCTCTCTCAGAGAGAGGAATAGCTCTAATTATAGAGCCATATGCACTGTTGCCTATCAGGCAACCAGTAGTCTTACACAAAGAAGAGAAAGAGTGAATGTTCCAGAGTGCATCTCCAACTGAGCCAAGTGACAGGCTCACCTCCGTCCTCGTTAGTAAAGTTGCCAGGTAGTCTTGCTCTTGGATAACCTTGAGGTTGGTTTGCCCTCCTCGTTCTACAGTTTGTGAGCAATAATCTCGGCCTCAACAGGTAACATACCCTCGACAGCCTGGTATAGAAGACAGTCGGGGCGGTTAGGTAAACATTCTATAATACCTTGCGGTCCTTGCATGCTGAAGTACACATCATAGATATGCTGGAAGATGACCTGCCGTCCCTAGTTATCGTGAGGATAGCCAGTTGATCTGTCGCCCTCCAATCTGGCCAGAAACTCAGTGTCTCCGTCAGTGAACTATGCCGATTTCATAATCTCCCTTGACCCTGTAGAGGCCTGTGAAGACGTTGTGCGGTGTTGGTGTCGTCATTGCTATTCCCAGCTTGATGTGAGGACAGGTTGGGTGATAGACTTTCTGGTACGGGCTGGTCAGAGTATGGTAGCCAGGGCGATGTGTTGTGTCTTGTAAGCCTGCCAACGTTGGCACCTCCCGTTGGTACATAGTTAGTAGGCATGTTGTCTTTTTCGGACAGCAGGGTCTCAAAAATGTCCTTTCATCTAGAAGACACTGTGTCCGTCACGAACATGTTGGTTCGCATAGTGGTCGATGAACCAGCTCATCCAACGTACGGCTCCTGCTCCAGTCACCTCAGTGTGTGGCTCGGCGCACGAGATTCGAAGGTATTAGGCTTTTCCGATCGTGGGGCATGCATGACAGAGACCGATTCCACCCGTTTTGCCGCAGTCGACTCGCTCAGTTGAAATTCTTTGCTGCCTCCACAACCTTGTGACTGGTACGTGGCCAGTCACGATGATCAACAGCAGTGGTGAAGATGACCATGTTGGCGTCGTCCTGAACGCTTCTTCCAATAATTGCAAGCTTCCAGATTTTCAGGATCTCACAGACGTCGGTGGAAAAACCCCTCGTGAGTCCAGTGCCCAGAGACACATCACTGGTGCTGAAAAGCAGACGAGACGGTCCTGAACAGTGTAGCCATATGATTCGGGTTGACGTTGAGGATTTCCGGAAGGGGAAAATGTGTTCAACCTTGGGGTCGCCACGCGTTCCATGAACGACGGAAATCTCATTACTCATGCAACCGACGTCTCCCTGACTGAGAGGGTCAACAGTGTCCCTGATCTACGCAGAAGAAGGAGTCCGTGGTGGACCATGCCCAGGGTGGTGGATCTTCTCGTGATCGACGAGTTGCTTGATGTAGCGACGAGCTAGATTCACGACACGGCTTTCAGTCGGCTGCCATTTGTAGACCATGAAAGAATCTTGGTGTTAATAGGTGCTCGGGAACTTGGCATGGAGTCGTTGGCAGCTTGGTCATGCTCTCGTGGCCGAAGATCTGGGCAAATGGGGTCTCCCTCACGACCAAACAAGTGCGGCAGGGCCCTGCCAATTGTCTCCATTTCGAAACATGCGGCACCTGTCATTATCCGTTGCGTTGCTGATAATCTTCCACATGCAACGACGGGTCTCTGCCACGACGCGGAGAGCAATGAGCTCAGCCATCTGGCTGTTGTCACTGATGTGGTCGTCCGGGAAGCCAAAGCGAAACCCAAGGTCTCGAAAGTCGAGCCTTGTAGCCTTTGTCGGGAAGCGGGACGTTCGTATGTTGTGTTGCCCACTCATCAACGACTAACGCAGCGCGTCCTTGCTGCCGCAGATTCCCATTCGTCAGCCTCGGGGGGTTGCCTCAACAGAGTCGTCCTGGCTGCCCTCGTCGTTGAAACCTGGTATCACCGGCAGCTCGGGATCTTGTAGAAGAACCTGCAGGATCTTCTCGCATATCTGGCCTTTCTTTCCAGATGTGATTTCAAGCGCGAAATAGGTCACAGCAGTAAGCGGCTGGATCTCTTCGACCGTCGGCTACGGCAGGTGAGCGACGAAATCGGTCTGTTGGATGGTCGAGTTGACCGCGCCGATGATGAGGTGGCAATGCCTGCCAGTCTTGCGGTCGATCTTGTTCCACAGCACCTCGAAGCCCTTGGGATATCGTTTTTCCATGAATTCCTCGGCCGTGTGAGAAGCCGCATCAGAGAGGCTGCCGCCGGCGGGGAGCTTCCACAGCGCGATGCGCCTCTCGCCACCAGTGATCTCTCGGACTTTCTTCTTAAGTAGCCACGAGACAAACCGTCGGATTGTGTCGTGGTGTTCACCGTCAACATCCCTGAAATCCATCGCATGCACCCAGATAGCCGCCACATGATCCGGCTTGATTGAGTTGCCCATCTAATTCAGGGCACATTCATTGGTTAGTAGATGCCGCGGAGGCGCCCGAGGGCTTTGAGCTTAGGGTACATGTGCATGTAGAATGGGGTGTACCGGAAGTGTCCTGTCCCAGCGAGGGCCAAATGCGCCCAGTAGGCCTCATCCCCGTCGAGTAGGTTAACCCCAGCTTTGTGACGGCCCGGTGCCAGAACTCGAAGTCGCCCGGAGACCTTGACACCGAAGCATTTGACGTTGAATGGATTCTCAACACCCCCCGTCGAATGATGACATCGCAATCTTGATCCTGAGACTATGCCTCCGGTCTCATAAGTAGTTGATTATGGTGCTCCGTATATGCATAGGGTTACATTCGCTACTGCCTGGGTGAGTTGGGCGAAGTACTGATTGAGAGGCGGTAACGCCGAAGACACGGTCTCCGGACTCATTACCTGTTATTGCAGGGGTCTTGCAATTTAGTTGGCTACAGATCAGGACTGGTGGCTGCGCAGTGAGAGCGTCAGACGACTCTTTGTACTGGGAGTTGTTCACCCATTGGTATAAGCCGTGGCTGATGACAGTGCCCGCCTTGCCGATGTGTTGTCCGATGGAAGACCAGTCATGACCTTGTGCCCTATGTCCTGAGTATTTAAGGACGCGTCTTCCTCCAAAAGAGCCTTGACTTTCGTGACAAATTCTCAGGCGTGGTTCGGACACACCTGCTTCGAAAGTTCTGTCTGGTATGTCGTAATAGTGTACCGAAGCAACGAAGTGCTGAGCAGGGACGATGCCCCGCCAGAGTGTCTCAGGCCCATCATGCTTCACGATATAGCCTCCATGGGTACTTTCCCATGACAAGTCAGGGTAAAGACCCTGGAGCAATTCAAAGTCGAGTCAACGGAGTGCCAGCAATGATGTCTTCCTTGTGGTCTCGATAGTACTGTGCCTGGTATGCAGTCTTGTCTTCCTTGTGGTCTTGATAGTACTGTGCCTTGCATGCAGCGATGTCTTCCTTGTGGTCTCGATAGTACTGTGTCCGGTATGCAGTGATTTCATGCTTCTTGTGGTGGTCGTGGGCACAGTCGTAGATGCCATGTCAGAAGCTGTCACAAAAACCATCCCTGTTGAAGCCTGGTGCCGATGGGAGCAAACTAAGTGGCCGCATGGAGAGCTTTCAAGGTCTAGAAGATTTTGCTGGACTTTCGCTTGCCTAGGTGGTCAGGTGCTCGACGGCTTGGAGGGTTCGCTTGTTGATGATCCGCTCGCGTCGGTCATGTGAGATATGTTCGGATTGGTCGCTGTATTTGTCGCGATGTCTGCCGTCGCCTCTGTGCATGCGGCCGTTGCCGAAGGGGAATCCTTCTGGTCGAGGCACTAGAGCGACGCGGTTGTGGCAGCGGAAGTGGCAGCATTCAACCACGTTGAGGGACGGACATTTCCGGAACAGTCGTGCGGTGACCTCGTCGTCAGCCATTCCGCTGGCGTATCGATATGCGATAGACCTCAACAACTGAGTATACCCGCCCACGCGGTGTCCTTGCTGCCTCCAACTTTCAGCGTGCATCAGCGCCGTGATCACTGCCGCCCTGATGGTTCTCTTAATATCTTGCCCTCGCCGTCTGCAATTTGATGTGTTCGACCGCTCAGCTGCGTCGGTATCGTGCTAGCTGGCGCTGCTCGGCTTTCCAGAAGCTGCCGTGGTTGGTGCGGATTTTGTTTTGTTGGCTTGTAGGGATCTTCTGATCTTGCTAGTCACCGCAACACAGTGCCGTTTCTTGGGTAGTTTCCACGTTGGCGTTACTCGTTGAAGACAACCTCGACCGATCGGATCTCCTTGCACTTGTCTACAAACAGCCTCACCGTTTGTAGGCACGTCTGTAGCTGCCCTTCTCGAACTTCCTTATCTTCGAGATAGTATAATTCCACCTTGAGTTCCTTGACTAGTGGAAAGGTCCTCTCACTGAGAAGAGTCTGGGTAAAGTCGAAACCGGTGAATCGTAGCCTTCGATGACGACCTGGGAGAGCATTGTTCGGCTCAAACTTTTGGAGAAGCCCTGGAAAGGCGTAGCTCTCGAACAGACTTGCGCATCATGGCCCTGCTCCCTGTCGACGATGATGACGGCGAAGTGGTTGTTGCTGTGGAAGATCAACACGAAAAACTCCTCGTCCTCCATAAACGTGATACAGTAGTTGCGACTCTCCTGATCCTCATCAGGTATGGTGTTATTCCGACGCAGATCGTCAATGTTGCGAAACTCAAAAGAGGACTTGCTGGACTTGCTATAACACGTGATCGTATAAGACATGTTTGGGTCCAACTGCTCGAGGAAGACAAAGCAATTGGCTGAGTCCTTTACCGTATTACTGATAACCTTGAAAGACTTTGCATATTGGCTGGCAGTGCGACCCTTCAAGGAAGAGGTCCCTGCTCGCTCGAACACCGTGACGTCTGCTGCTGTGCCATTTGGTGTTGCCTTGCTGCTGATCTGACTGTTGTTGGTATTCCTCTTGGCAATTTTTGCTTCGTTGGCGCCCGCTGTCTCGTCCTCTCTGTTTCCACTTGCCCGTATGTTCTGTAAAGCCACCATAACTCCGGATGGTGGTCATGTTGTCGAGGGCGGTGACAAGCCAGTCTGTCCTGGACTTACGCTCCGGCTGAAGGTGGACAGGCCAGGTGAAGACCCCACCCTCTGATTTAGTGATACCTTTGTGTCTTCCAAGAAGAAGGGTCCTGGCCCTGATCTCGACTGGTATCCAAAGGAGGAGGCTGCTTGGATTTGCGTCCTGGTGCTGCACTCCCTCACTACCACCGTCCTTGGCCTGGCCGGCCGGCGTGGAGGCGTCCAAGTACATCAAGCTCAGACGTGGTGGATACGAGACTCCGGATCAGTGGATCGTGCCAGACCAGTTTGTCGTCATGTCCGTGAAGACGTCAACATGTGTCCCTTGAAATCGTTGTTCTTTTGCTTGAGGAGTAGGTTCACCTGCTCCTGGAAGTGCGGCGTGATCCTTGAGCTCTTGGTAGGTTCAGCTTGCATTGTGATTGCGGTCTTGTGGTTGACGCCATCAGTATTGATGATTTCAGGCATCAGTGTTCTCCCCATCGGCTGGGGGTAAATCTGTGTCTCTGATCGGGATGACTTTCCCCGCTGGCCATGAATGTTGGAGCCTTTGGCTTAAGCTAAATTCCCAGATGAAGGTCGAGGTACATGTTGTGGATCGAGGCAAGGTCCGAGCACTGGTCCTATCGAGCTTACCAGACAGCAAAAGGCAGAGTAGCCCGGTGCCGCTGACGGGTCTTGGTGTGTAGTGCAGAATGGGTTGCGGCCATGAGTTTGAAGATGTTCAGGTGGATCTCGTCGGGCAGTAGCTCAAGGCGGCTCTATCCCTCCGGGAAGGCTGCGGTGGTCTCCGAGCACGGTTTTGAGGGGTAGCGTCCATGTTTAAGTCGTTGTAAGACGGAGAGGCCGGAATACTGGACGAGCATGTGCCGTCTCGCCGTCTCCGCGGACGATCTCCGTCACCACCCTTTGGTCGTAATGGAGAGGAGGATCAGAATGGATTCCGTGTTCATCTATTACGTGTTGGTTTGTGTAGTTGTATAGGGGCTCAACTTCGCAGAGCTCATCGTAGTGTTCGAGTCGGGTTCCCGGGTATAGGCGGTCCACATGCTCGGCGACATCTCCCACCAGGTTGATGCGTTCCTGGCGCCTGTGCTCTTTGACGAGGTTATCCAGGTACTCGGCCACTCACTGTGGAGGCCTCCCACCTGGTATGTCTATTTTCTCCTCTTCGTATTCTTGCTCCAGGTCGTCTCGGTACAGATCTGCATGGGCAATCGGCGGTATTGTTGGTGAACGTCGGCAATATTGAACCTGGTATCCACGCGATGTGTGGTGATGTCCGTACTCTCCAGCACACGCTTGTGTATTCTTGCCCGTTCCTACGTATCAGAACACCAGAAGTCTCGTGGATTCTGACGTCTGAAGGGTGTAGGTAGATGGGTTGTTGATTCCTCTAATGTGCTATCGTGGGTAGGCCTGCAGGGCTTGCTCAAGTTGCGTAGCCGACAAGTCTCTCGAGCATGTTTTTGAAACTTGGTGATGACGGGACCGAGATGTGGTGTGTAAATCTGAAGGCAGGAAGGTGCTGTACTTTCAGGGTTGAGGATATGGAATCAATCCGAGGGCGATGTGGTCCTTCCAGGCCTGTTCTTCCCGCCCAACGTGGCAGCGATATTTGAGGGATACGGTGGGCGGGTGATAGTCATTGAGGGCCGATGACGCTGAGGTCTCGGTCGAAATGCTTCTCTCGTGGGGCTTGCTTGATCAACTTCCCCAAGTGATGACTCCTCAAAACTAATGGTGATTGGAAGGAAGGCTGAGTATGAGTTATTGCGAGGTTATGCCGATCTTGGTGTTGGGCTGGGAGCTTCGCTTTCCTTTGTGGTCTCGATAGTACTGTGCCTTGTAGGCCTTCTTCAGTTTCTCGGGGATGATCCCTTGCCACATGATATCTCAGGCGTTTCTTCTTCTCTTCTTTTTTTTTGAGGAGGGGGGTAGGTTGCGGGATGGGGCGTGGGGGAGGCATACGAGAATTGCCATAGATATCAGATCCTTGTGGTGAAGTTGATTGATACTGCTTGTGTGGAGCCGCAGATCAAACTCCCTGACACGACCACTGAGTTGCCCAGACTTTTACCTTCCCCCCAACATGCCAGCTGTCGGTCGAGTTGGAGAAAACACGCCGCTTAGATCGAGATGCTGAATGTCAACAACTACTAGTAGATCCCGAAGCGCGACCTTCGGTTTTTTCTACCGTGTACAACGGCATCCTGGCCACCGATGGAAGCACAATCGCCTTCATCAAGTGGGTTGACGATGGATCGAGTTTCGGCAAAGGAAGGGCCCTGAGACTCACGACACGAGTGGACTCTTGTGCCCGGGCCCGGGTTTGTGCTCTTCGCGGGCGCGAGATTTCCCCGGGGCAAGAGTGGCCAGTAGAAGACTGTTCTTACTGCCCATGATATTGTCTTTGTAGCTCTAGGGCAGACTCTTTGTCGAGGGGTGTGCCGCAGTAGGTTCTGTCGCATACTTCTTAGACAGTTGGCTGCTCTCCCATCCGTCGTCATCCCGTACAGGCGTTGTTCTCTTTGCCATAGGGATTGCTCTCGTCTTCAGCGTGATCTTCTGGCCGTCATCGACTGCTTCCACAAAGCCAACTTAGTCGGAGGACAAGGCGGGCACCGATTGAGTGAGTGCTTGTGTTTCGGACGGCAGGCGTGGGCGAATGAGACGCGCCTGTCCATCTTGATATGTCATTCGAATGAGATGGTGTGGTTGCCATTGATCTGGGAGTTCCGAGGTGTAACCAAGATGTATGCATCACAGCCCTCGTCTTCAGAATCTACTCTTCATACCACTGGGTAACTGTCTGCGAATAGCTTTTCCTTGGGGGTTGGCCCTGCCCCGCTGGCCCACAGGCAGACCCTGGTCTCGGACTTGATGAACGCTGTCGACTTTGTGTCAGTACTGTCGTTGGTAGTTGTACTGAGTTGGGCGACTTTGTCTTTGTGCACTTCGCGACTGACATAACGGTCCCAACCGGTTTTCCTGCGAGGCCTACGTCGTAAAGCGTTGTGTACGACGGGTGCTCAGTAATGACGCGGTAGTTGAACAGAGTCAAGTGGAGTGCGGCACCACACAGGCTGGACTCAATTGTGCGCTCCCCACTTTCCTCCCAACCTGTTTGCTTGGCCAGGCGGGACCATTCCGCTCGGACTTGCGTGGAGGAAAGTCTGTCCCATACTTACACGTAGGGCAGTAGTTCTCCATGGAAGAGGCGTCCTCGGACCCTGAGGTGTAAACTTGGCCGGTCATGGTGAGACGGGTGATGGATCCATATCGAATTGCTAGTGCGGCCGGGTGTTGACGTTGGGTTACAGTCAGGACAATCCGACAATGCCTGGCCTTGCCACCCGCGCTTGTGTACTGGTCTCCTGACCGCCGTCACTGAAATTCGCAAAGACCGAACTAAATCCATTGCCTCGATTTCGGAGGTGGACCCCGCGCAGGTGGATATTGGGAAGCGGCGCTGCATGCGCTGCGGTCGGCCCTGATCGTTTAGTCCAGGCAGCCCAGGGCTTCGGGGCGGCACTGGCTGGTTGTCTGCAAGCTCCATGCTAATATGGGCGACGTCAAAGATGTGATTCTGTATCGACACGTCGGGCGCAAAGAGTGCAACAACAAGGTCGATGAAAGTTTCGGGAAGGCCGATGGTCTGGTCCCTGGGTCGCGATCTCGTCGGCGGGACCCACTCGAGTGGGCTTCATCTCAGGCGAGCCGGTTGCCTATAGGAAAGATTGACAATACTTGTGTAATTTGAGCGTGACCTCGTCGCTCTCATGACTATCTACAGAGTAGCTTTGCTAGGGTACGGATCTCGTCGGACGTATGTGAGAAACGGGTCCGACGGCGTCAGTGGATTATCAGAACAGACAGGCGGCAGGACGTGGGTACCGGTCTCGACTCAGTAAGCCTGGGAAATATTGCTGCTGCGAGATTGTTGTTTGCTTCTTTTCTGTGGCTGACCGTGGTTGTGAGAGACGTGAAGTCGGAGTCGAGGACAAGTTAGGACACTGAGTCTTGTAGTGGTTCTTGGGAAGGATGCATCCGGTTGTCGTCACGCTCACTGGCAACCTGCAATGATCTTGGAAAGTCCATGACATCCTTCGAGGCGAGGCTGCTGCCAAGAAAGCAGTCTTCGTTGCGTTGGATCATGGCAACTGGTCGCTGAATTCCTTCACGTCCTGTGTTACTGTACGAAGAGTATTTGTGCGAGCTGGCGTTTGCAAGTTGGGAGTCGCTTAGGCCTGGGTCAAGACTTTTGCAGCCCCGTCGCCAAACGCTGAAGTACCTCTGGAGTAATGAAGCCCGGAGACCCCGAGAGCCGTTTGATCCTCGGCTTCTGTGGTGCTTCGTGGTCTTCTTGGACTGCTGCAGCAACGCGCGGTTCGGTGCTTCTTCTTTTATCTTCACCAGCGTACTCCATCGCCTCAGGCTCGTCACAGATCGGTACCCCATCGTTGTCGGCGAGTATGAGGTCTTCCGCCTCGTTGCCGCGTATCTCCTACTGATATAGCAGCTGCGATAACTTGTGGTGTTCGGTTCGGGGTGGTTTGTCGGTGCTAGAAATGCCTCTCCCCAATCCTTAACAAAGTTGTAGACATAATGATACATCACATCATTAGGCGTGATGTTCATCATGACAACCGCGTTATGTTAGCGGTGCCCCTCTTTGTCTCTAGGCTTCTTCTAGCTTGTCAGTGTTGCGAGAGTGCTGGAGGTCTTGTCATCCAACTTAGTCCCAGGTAAAGTCTTCGACGTTAGGCAGTTCCGTGTCAGGCGCTGTGTGGATTCTCAAAGCTGGATGGCTTGTCCGATGCCGAACGGTCTGATACTGCGGTGGTGAGACTTTGAAAACTGGCTGGTGTGTACGCGGGTCATGCTGATATGGCTCCCAGTTACACCACAAGCTTAATTCTTCCTGAATACCGCGTCCAAGAATGACGACTTTCAACATCCGGATGACCTCGAAGGCCTGAGGCGAGAAAAGACAGGTGAACTCCGTGCCCAGAGTCACATCAGATGCGGTAAAGCATAGTGGGGAAGACAGAATGCGTATGAGGGAGGTGATGCACAATTGTGTTTGGTCGAGAGTCTTGACCAGGCCCTCAAACATGCCGGCGTCGACCGTATCGTTTTCCTGGTTGGCACCTCCCGGCGCAATCCGTTTCGCAGCTCATTGTGGAGATCTTGAATGTGTTGATCGACAGTGTGTTCAAGAAAGTCAACACTCATTAACTGCCCAAGAGACCGATCGGGGTTTTCCAAGCTGGGCTCAGGGCTCCTGTTCCTGCGGATGTTGCCCATACACCTCTGGTCGACCTGCGCATACCAGAGGTATTTGTTTGCAAGGCACGTCGCGATGCGGTCGGCTGGGGGCAGGTGATGAAGAATCCTGAGGGGGACCTCGTAGGGGAGGACTCGAAGGCCCCCGGTACAGGGGTCCATAGCAATGCGGGCTTGCGGGGATATGGTGATGGTAGAGTGATAGGATGAGAGAAGGGTGTGGTCTGAATTGTCGGTGCTGCTTAAATCCTCAGTCTGGCGGACGGGGAGTGGGTTGTTCGGGCCACTAGACCCTTGAATGACTCTTGGTACCGTTGGGTTGACATATCCGCAGAGAAGGTGGCCTCCAAGCCTTCGTAAAGCTCGTGGCCAGATGTCATGGTAAAAATCGGGTCGCTGAGGCTGTCATGCACGAAACAGTGAGAGTCGTGCCCGGTGGCTTTGGCTCGCCTTTTGTTGTAGTGCCGGTCATGGGATCCAGGATATTGTCGATATCGATGTCGTCGATGTCAACATCCTTCTCGAGGTTGGTTTTCTTGAGTTCCTCCTTTATGACCATCTTTGTGTCGTGCTCGTCAAACTCCCAGAAGGGGTCCTCGGAATCGCAATCCGAATGGATGTAAAGCTTGTCTTTCTTGTCTGCCAGCATGGACGCGATCTCGTCCATGGAGTCAAACTCGTAATCGCCATGAGCGTACTTCTGCTGGTCCCCCCTGGCGAGCTTCTCGCGGCCCGACCTGGAGCCGATCCCGAATTGCTGGGCCACAAGCACCCAACGCGGTACGGCCGGTCCCTGTCTAGCTGAGGAGGAATTGGAAGAGTGGGCGTTTTCAAAGAAGCGGGGATTCTCATTCAGATAGGCAGCGCGACTCTTTCGTTGCCGAGGACCTTCCATGCCATCTCGACGATGGCCCGCCTTGCATCGTTGCCGCCATGGTTGGGTTGTTGTGCGGTGACAGAGCCTCAAAAGTCCAAGTCAGCAGTGTCGCTGCGACACTCCCAAATACGTGGAAGGGACGCTCAAAGTCGTAATGAATCGCCCTGGGAGGTGTTCTCTTGCGTAGAGGGAGGTGATAGCGCCTTCGTGTCTTCTACCCTTTGCATGTCGGGCCCATCGAACAGGCTGTCCAGTGGCTCAAGTTCTGCCTCTCATAACTGACGTTTGACGCGCTCTTCTGCTGCACGCTTCATCTCTCGGCCCCGCGGAGAAGAAAGCCTCGTGTAGTTCAAGCGTCTCGTGCTGAATTTGAGCAGGATACAGATGGTCAATGGCTCGTGCAAACATCACCGAGTTCGTGTTGGACGAGCTCGTTGACGATGGACAATGCCGATCCTTTCATTTCGAAGTCCGCGCCGGCTCACGAGGCATGCGGAAGGCCAGGAGCCCGACAGCTTTGTCGCGCTGCTGGCATTGCTGATTTTCGCGCTGAGAAAGAAGCAAAAGCTGAGAGAGAGGAAGATGGTGCGGCTTGATGATGTTCAATGACGGTGGTTTGAACTGGGTGTGAAAAATGTTCGCATACATCGTTGTGGTCGACGAGGCTCGACAGCAGGGTGGGGTGGGATTGTTTGGTGTCTCAAGTTCGGCCGGACGTCTCATAGCAAGACGGGACATACCAGGTGGGCAGATAGTAAGGCCTCAGCCTCCAGACGGCTCGAGCCCCGGATGAGTTGGCGGTTTTCGAGAATGTAAATGGTGAACGCCTTCTTCTCCATGCGGTCACCAATAACGACGACAAAGTGACTCCTGTCGATGTTGATTGGGACGAGTTGATGTCGATCACTTCCCACCCACGCGATCATGTTTTCATCATACGTGGCTCTAGCGGTATGGTGGTTGACCTGGAGATCAAAGTTCAGGATGTAGACGTCGTCGTGTGGCGAGGAATATCCAGGTCTTTGTGGAGGGCAACACTCTTGGGAAGCCACCTTGTTGACGAGGATTCTCTCTGGGAAATGGAAGTCCGGCACCAGGTGGCTGATCCTGGAGAGGTCCTTCTGCAGGCGCTTAGCCCTTTCGAAGCTGTGGCGAAAAACATCCATACCTCTCTGGCGGAGACCCCTCTTGAGGTTTGGTCCGCCGTCATCAGCGGTGTAAATCGAAACCGAGCTTAAGTATCCGTCAGGACGCTCTTCTTGGTGACAGGGTTCCCAACATTTCTGTTGCGTTCACCATCTTCCATCCTTTCCCATCATCGCAAACTACTATCACCTACACACCACAACTCCAGAACCACAGCAATCGACCTGGCATATCCCTCGAGTGAGAAGTCAGTGGATGAATACCTCTGCTTCAGGATCAGCTCCGCGGCGCCGAGAGAAGCATCGGATATTTCGCTTGCCCCGGGGACCAGTAGCGGCGCGCAGAAGGCCCGGGCTGTGGTGCCCTTCCACTGATCCATGAGATAGACCTTCATGCGTATTGCAGCGTAAGTAACGACAAAAGACCCGCTGGGTGAAATCTTGGTAGCCGCCGGGAAGGTGCTTTCGAGTCGCAGCTCTTCTGGGTCCTGCTTGCCGTAGTGCTTCACCCGAGCCTCGCCGCTGCCGCCGTGGTAGCACGGGTCCACCTGTCGCGCCGCCGCGAGGTTGTGGCTTCCGAAGTCATTGCCACATATGATCCCAGATGGCCGTCATGTTCAGCTAGAACATCTGCTGAACATCGATCGCTAACCGTGAACGATTCATTGTTTCGTGAGAATGACAGTACTGTTTCTTGTAGAATGTCCAAAACGGTGTTCCCGACTCGAGCATGACCTGGGCTAGAGCTGGACGAAATCAGGTGCAACAGTTGATCCCAGAAATGAACTGTCGCTGTTATCAAGGATTTCAAGAATGGAGTGGAAATCTTGACAAGGGTGATGACACTGGTACACCGGCTTCATTAGTTGGCACTCCTTGCACTCTGTGATCACCTGTTGTACGGCTAGGGTGATCTCTGGGTGCCAGTATTCTTTGAGCGCTTCACGAAGCGTGCTCCCGACTTTGGCGTGGCCACGCTCGAGGTGGAAATTCTTGACGACAACAAGCAGGTCGTCGAAGTCAGGGGCCGGGAGAAGAAGCGTTGCTTTCGGCGCAGTCCCTGCTTTGTGAAGAGGGTCTCCTGGGGAATGTTGACTTTGAAAGCTGAATATTGCAAAGGCGGTTGTCAAGTACCACGAAGTGTTCCTCAAAGAACATGCCAGTAGTGACATCGCGTGAAGTTCTCGTGGAGGAAAAGAACCAAGGATGGTCTCATTTCCGCGTAAGAGGGAAAAAAGCCTGTCGTCGCTGTTGTCCGTGTGTTGTACTACCTCATCTGTAGTGTTTCAAAAGAAGATCATTAGATTGGTCATGTCTTGAACGCACGGAGTTGCGTGACCAAAAGCATGAATGTGGAACCGGAGGAGGACCAGATGAACACAGAAGTGTCCACGGAAGCCTCATTGGCAGGAATCTCTTGGACTGTTGCTGTTACAGCCTTGAGAGGTGAAATCTAGGTGGCCAGTGTTAGCAGTGTACCAAGGCAATCGTGAGAGTGAAGGTGTTTAGGGGGCAATGAATGTCCGTGGTATTTCGTCTTATTCATGTGGCAGGAATCTCACACATACCTCAAGCTGGGCCTCCTGCTTTCGTCTGGTCTCCAAGAATCCCAGCTCCACAGTCAGGTGCTCGACGGCAGTGAGGGTCCGATTGTTGATTACCCGCTCGCGTCGGTTTCGCGGGAGAAAGTGGCAGCGGAAGTGGCAGCCTTTCACCACTGTGTAGGGCAGCCAGTTCCGGAAAAGGGTGACCTCGTCATGGGCCAGTCTGCTGACCTGGCGGAGTGCGAGCCGGTCGGATAGGATGGGTTACCAAGCTTTGAGTAGCCTTGCGCTCCGAGTACCAACAGCTTGGATGTCGCTAATGGCTCAAACATAGCCAGGACTCTTGCCGGATTGATCGCCGTGGCAGTGGTTGGTCAGGCGGCAGACGCTGATGCCCCTGCCAACGACACATAAGACATGGATCTGGGACTGCTGCGACCACTTGGAGTAGAAGCGCATGTCGCAGTCAGAACAGCGGTGCGCGAGCTCGCTGTCCTCGCCGCAGCGCTGCACGATGTAGTGGCGGAGGAGCGTACGTGGCGGCACGCTCTGACAGCTGCCAAGACCCTGGCACTCTGGTGACGTGCAGCTCTGTAGGATGCGGCGCGGTCAGGCCTGGTCGTCCCATCTTTCTTCTCATATAAGTACATTGCGATCCTGCAGCAGGACCCACACTCAGACAAAAGCTCATGCTGGGTTGTGCGTGCTATTCTGAGATGGCCTGCCAACCCATCGCGTAGGTGATCAGTTTGTGAGGTACCAGACGGGTGTGGTCGTCGAAATGCTGGCTGACCGTCGGCTGATACCCAGGGGAGGAGGTTTGGAGAACGGATCTTCCGAACGAAGTAGTAGTCCCCAAGGGTCAGATCTCTACACCTCGACCACCCAGATCTCTCGTCCTCCTTGATCGCGTTCGCAGTGGGCTCCTTGGTCTTGGAGAGTCGCTCGGTTGATGTTCTTCCTATTGTGAGGTTAGCAGATGTCATGGATGGAATCGAGGGAACTCACACGCGGCGCACCGCCGCAAAAAGGGCGAGAGCAGTGTCTCTGTCTGTGGTGCACACATAATCTTGCCTAAAAACATCTCCGAGGCATTGCGTTATTGAATTGGCTGGGTCATTGCTAGATCGGTGTGGATGTTTCATTGTAGTGACAATGGATTGTAAAGGTGTCTCATATATATATTGAGAATAGGAAACGGAGTTGAAGATTGAGGTGAGGTGGATGGGAGGAGTTGAGATTGACAAAGGAGATGGAGAGCAAAGATTCACTTGACCTCAATCCACAAGAAATGTCGTTCGTTATATACATCGTGATGATTCTGCTTAGCATATGGGAAAAGGAGTGCGAATGCTACATTCGGGCATTGCCGGCGAAACAGACTGCCGATGGAAGCAACCAAGACAAGGAAAACAGGTGCATTGCAATTTGTCAGCGCAAGCTTATGTGGCATGCGACAACACGACGATGCAAACAAAGACACGAGCTCGGAATAGACGAATGAAAGGGTTATCTTCTGCAGTTTGTTCGCATGTGTGCTGATTCTAGGCTTCTGGGCTTGCCGATCTGATGATGCTTCGTCGTGGTAAATGTGGGCCGTTTGCTCAAAATTCCCAACAGGCGCATCCGCTTGCGACATCGTCTGATGTAACGAAGAGAAAACGCTGAAGTTTGTACATTGAAACACAGAAAAATAATTACAAATCCTCCTATGCGGGCGTGCCCAACAGGATGCCTAACAGCAGCAAATGTGTTTGCCACGGAGGCGCCGATAGCTAGAGACGTAAGCGTTGGCAAAGGGAAGCAAACCATCACCAAATCCGCGTGTGAGCACTGAGTCTATGAACAGTGAGTGACATCACGGAGGCGAAATGGTACTCGAATCCGTGGCCGAGTCGTCCTAGTGAGCAATAGAGGCTTAGCTTAACGACCATCGACAACTCGGCGACTGAGTCGAGATGGCCCCAACGCCATCCTGAAGTCTCCCAAGTAAGCCTTGGTGGCCTTGACTCTACAGTACGTTAAAATGGTGCGAGCTGTGTAGGATTCTTGGTCGGAAAATTGTTGATACTGAAGAATTGCGAAAAATCATGAGGTTTGCGTTCTAGAGTCGAAGTCACCGATGCTCGACCATGCCCAGGTGGGCATCCGCGAGTACTGGCCTCGAGCAGTTTGCCTGTCATCATCCTTGATGGACCTCCTTGCAATGCAAAAAGAATACACTGGCCGTGATTCGAACTCGGATCCTTCTGTGGAGAGGCCGAGGGGGGATTTACTGGTGGACAAGAACGAAACAAAAAGGGGGCTTCCAAAGAAGCCCGTCCCAGCGATGATACGTCCCCTGTTCAGGCGAAAGTCACCAGGGCCGCCGGCGCCGAGGCAGTTTTACAGAATGGAACCTGCTGAATTACCACTGCGCCATCCCCCCATGCCAGGACTGTTGCCTGGTATTTGAAACTGCCAATTGATGTAGATCGATCAAGGTGCGGTGCTTTGGGACGGCCCAGGGCCTTCCAGTCTGTTTGGCCCGCCCCTCCAGTGCATATTCACCGTCATCATTCAATTCAACCACGGTCCAAGCTCTTCCTCCGTCCAATCCCACAATCTGGCTGCCAACTTGTCGTCAAGACAGTACTCCGTATACGACTTGCTCAGGACACCAACGGGCTCATACATCTCTCCTGATTTCGCCTCATCTTTGGGCACACCCACCAGCCACACCTGGTTCCAGTGGCCCTGGCCATCATCCAGGAACTTGTTCCAATTGCCCAGGTACACAATCATCTTATCCAACCACCCCAAACTCGTCACAAGCCCTGTGTTGCTCGGTCCTGGATCGGCCACCAGGGTCAAGATCTCGGGGTACCGCCTCGCGAGCTCGCGCCCATACAACAAATTGGCCAGCTTGCTCTGGGCGTATCGCTGCCATTTTCCAAGCACCCAGTATGCCTGCGTTGTCTTCAGATCGTCAAAGACGATTCCACCCGTGGGCGCCAGCACGAGCGCCAGACTTGAGACAGGTATGACTCGTGCCTCGCCGTGATTCTTAACCGTCTTCTGCAGCAATGGCAGCAGCATCCTGATCAACAAGGCATGAGCCATGTGGTTGATGCCAAAGTGCAGTTCATAGCCATCGGCGGTGAGCCCAGGTGGGAGAGCCACTGCAGTCCATGATTAGCTCCTGCGGATAGTCCCGCAGACGAGGACAGTCACATTAGGCCTGGCACTCCCCGATGTTGTGGAGCGCACTCCTCGAGGACCTGACCATGAAGGTAGTTGACAAGGGTTGAGATAGCTTACTGATGCCAGCATTCGCCATGAGTACGTCTAGACGCGTTTCCCTAGCTATGATCTTTTCTGCTGTCTCCCGGACGGAGTACAAATCGGCGTGGTCACAGCTTATCCATTCCACCTTCGTGATCGATCCCGCAGACTTGATGTCCGAAATTGTCTGTCGAGCCGCAGCCTCCTTCCGGCCGGTGATGTAGATCTTGGCGGGATTGCGGCTCGCAAGCATCTTCGCCGCCGCAGCGCCAAGACCATTCGTACCTGAGCAAGACATCAGCAGCCAGCTCATCGTCATGTTGCGGGGAAGGGAAACCGATAGCTTACCGCCTGTGATGAGCAACACCTTCCCGCATAACTCGGGCACGTCCCGTTGTAGATCGAAGTCGAGCTTTACCATCTTGGCTGGAGGATCGCTGGAATTGAGATAAGACCAAAGCCAGCGTGATGATGGTGGATTTGAAGCTGCTGCAGGCTAATCGGTATGTCGTCAAGTTATTGACTCGAGCGTATGTAACAGCGTCACCGGTATCAACAGGCTCGAATTTGATGAAGGAGTCAGGTTGAAGTGAGATCTGTCAGATGGGCGAAGGATGGCATTTAACGATATATCCGTGGCGGGCACCAGTAGGATTATCTCACAGCAAATGAGCTGTTGGGTTGGAGCTGTGCCACATGCTGTGGAGCTATTACTCGTCCTGCGCTGCTCCCCAAGTCCGAGGGCCTGCAGGGGGTTGGTCAGCTGCGAATGATATGCCTGGACCAGGGCAGTAAGCCGAGCGACATCTGATCGGGCAGCCACAGGACTCTTGGGACAGCCCGCCCAAATTGATGCATCACACTGTCCGATTTCTATGCTACGCATGACAGTTGATCATTAGATCAAATGCATTGCCGGTTTGAAATAGAAATTGTTTATTTAAGAGGGCCCTGGAGCTTGCTGCATTATTGCGGCTGGCTCCGGCTGGCCGATTAAGATTTATCAATGAAAGACGAGAAGAATGAGCAGCGTTCCTTAGGAACCCTGGAACATTGTTGGTGCCCCGGCTCCGTGACCTAGCTCCGTGACAATTCTTTCCTATTTTCCAACATTACATATACTTCTCCAGGTACTCAAAATTTCAACATCACTCCCGAACTATTGAATGGTAAAGGACCCCTGCAGAGGCAAGTCCCGGCTGCTTGTGCCGACAAAGACCTTGTACTCGCCCTGGCCCAGCGCCCACTGCTGGGCTACAACATCCCAGACGCTGAGGTCGCGGCGCGTCAGCTCAAAAGTCACCTCTGCAGACTCGCCGGGCTCAAGGAAGGGCTTGGTGAAGCCGCGCAGCTGACGAGCGGGAACCGTATGCTCTTCATCGTCCGGGATACCAAGGTATAACTGCGCGACCTCGGCGCCGGCCACGTCGCCCGTGTTGGTGATGCTGGCGGTAACGCGAGCCACAACGTCCCACTGGCCGACTGGGCCACCTTGCACGACAGGGCCACGAGGAAAGCGGGCCAGGGATGCGTTGCTGAGGACGGCGACGTTGAGGTCTTCGAGGGAGAAGGTGGTGTAGCTCAGACCAAAACCGAACTCGTAGCGTGGCTCGATCTCCTCGCGGTCAAAGTGTCGATAGTCAATAAAGTTGCCCTCGGTGAAGTTGGACTGCGGGAAGATTCCGTAGGGGGCGATGGCTTGGTCAGGAAGCAGCAGGTCGCCGTAGTCGGATTCGTTCTTGGCGATGGTGTAAGGCAGCTTGCCGCTGGGGTTGGCCTCGCCGTAGAGTATCTGGACGAGCGCATTTCCGCTCTCCTCACCGGGCAGATGGGCCATTATGACGGCAGTGACATTGGGGTGGTCAACGAACTGGTCAACGAGACGAGCACCGGTGTTGTGCAGAACGACTATAGTGTTCGTGCAATTAGCGGCAACACTGAGGATAAGTCCATCGGTGTAATCGTCCCGAAGGACGTCCTTGTCGACACCCTCGCTGGCGTAGGCATTGCCGAAGACTAGGCAGGCATCAGTGTTGCCGTTGATTCCCGTGAGGCCTGGCTGAGGCGACTCAAAGTCCCAAAAGAGTTGTGTGCGGTCATTCCATGCTCGCTGTCGGATGGCGTCCATTGGGGCAACGGCACGGTTGGCGCCGGTGGCTCCCGATCCTCCTCCAACAAACAGGGTGCCCTCCTTCCAGATATCGGCGACGACGTTCCAAGGCACGTCTGCAGCGAGGTTGTCCTGGGGTCGGTAAAAGTCCTGCATCTTGGCGGAGTATCCGTAGACAGATAGCATCTTAGGCTTCTTCAATGGCAGCGAATTGTTGACGTTCTTCACAAGCACATGTGACTCAATAGCGCCCTGCAGACGCACGGCATCCATGGCCGGATCGACAGCATCAACGGAAGCGTGAGGCTGCGTGTGGTCCGCAGGAAAACCAAGACCGGGCTGCTTGACACGCTCGTCCTGCCCCAGCTTGAAGTACCCAGCGAGGACACGGACGACCATGTCATCGAGACGGTGCTCGGGCAGGGTACCATTTTGCACAGCCAGCGTCAGGTTCATTCCCCACAGGCTGGTGTCATAGTTTCCGCCCTCGGGCAGGGCGGCACTGTCCATGCCTGCCTCTGCGTTAGCCACGCCTGAGTGCTGCGCGCCCCAGTCGGTAAGCACGAAGCCTTGGAATCCCAGCTCCGTCTTGAGGATGCCATTGAGAAGGTGGCTGTTCTGGCAACCGTAAGAGTTGTTGAGCCGGTTGTACGAGCACACTGGTACGTATTAGTCACTTGAGGCGGATGTCTCATGGCCAAAAGCTTTGGAGTCTGTGGAATCTTAAGGACAATATGTGAGAGAAACATATTAGGACTTACTGATATTGGCCACGCCTTCATCGAGTGCGTCCACAAACGGCCACAGGTACAATTCGTGCAGCGTCTTATCGTCAATGTTGGCAGAGATCGCTTGAAGCTGGCTCGGATCGTTGGGGTTGTCCGTCAACATGTTGCTAGTGCTGCGTCTTGTCTCCTGTTCGTTGCCGATAAAGTGCTTGAGACTAGCAATCACACCGGCCCCTTGGATACCCTTGACGGTCTCACGCACCAGGACACCTGAAAGCCAAGGATCGTAGCCCAAGCCTTCCCAGTTGCGGCCTCCCGTAGCAATGCGGCCCAGCGGGCCGACCACAGGTCCGAATATGACATTAAGGCTCTTGTTGGCAAACTCGTTGCCTAAGCCAATCGCCCGTTGCAGTGCGAGTTCCTTGTTCCAGCTGTATCTCAAGTCAGCGGCTCCCGTGTCATGCAGTAGAGCCTGTCAGTTGGCTCCTATTTACCTGGCGGCAACACTGATTCCAGAGGGCCATGAAGAAGTCATCTCTCCGTAACGAAGACCATTTCCGGCATCAGCCAGGCACATGCCAGGAAAGTCGAGTCGTTCGATTGGGCCAATGCGGCCCTCGCAGCTCGTCAACGTATCCTCGCCAACGGGGATGCTGATAGTAAAGTTGGCCTTGGCAAGAAATCAGTCACCGGTTTATCAAAACGAAGATAACATGCCCTTGAAACCCCCTACCTTCTCCTCGAGCGTCATCTTAGCGACCATTGCACGAGCCTTCACGTAAGCCTCGGCCCAATCGCCCGAGCCAGTGCCATTCGCTGCAGGATGGTCAGCGTCATTTTGCACTCTTAATCTAGGCTGGCTGCTCGCCGGCATGTTGACCTACGCGAAGGGTAGACAGGCTCTGACAAGCCATAGAAGTATGTGTCATCCGTGATGTTTTGCTGGGCATGCGTCGGCGCACAAAGCGACGACGCCGCCAGGACGATTTGGACGGCTGAACGCATAGTGTTGACGGGGCGTGCGACGAACGACAGTGCCTTGGAGGCCAGCCGATGACATTGAAGGGGGGCAGAAGACCAAGTCATTTATATAAGTTTTCGATGTAACCTGCAGCATTGTCTCTGCAGTCACATCACGGGGTTTCATTGGAGCGTCAGGCAACATTTCTCACCGAGTAGCCCTTCTTTAGGAAATACTCCCAACGCCTACCGCGTACTACTTGCATATCGCTGAAAAGTCGGGCAGGCATGATCACTCCGCTTTCCCCGCGACCAAAGCACGCATGACCTCAAGCTTCCATGGCTAAATACGGTGTGGTCGGTGATGTTAATACCGAGGACGTTATCTGGGTGGAGAGCTTTCCCACCAAAAGCTTGAAATAACAGCTTAGACGGGCCGAAAGCTTTGACGGCTGCTGAATCCGGGGCAGCGAATTATGGGAGCATATTGATCCGCACATATAACGAATTTGTATGTGGGGTGCCGGGCAGATCATGTCCTCGATCGCCATCGCGATGTAAAAACCGCTTTGTACCCTTGCAATCATGGGGAAGATTAGCTGGTCAACTCAAAGGGCATGGATCAATGGCGCTTGATCTTCGGCAGATCAGAGGTCGACAAGTGCAGAGAGCGTAAAGAAATAACCACATGTGCACACTCCGCATATATGCACTACACTAATACTCCCCTCTGGCTGACACTTCCGAACATCTCATCCTTTCTGACGCACTCGTTACCCCCATAGAAAATGGTCACCACCCGCCTGATGGATAGCCAGCCCATTTTGAGCCACTATTACCACCAAACTAATCCTAGTCTTCGGTAAATCCTCGGCTCTACGCAAGGGCGGAGAATTTGAGCAGGTTGGTGGGTTGCGTCCTGTACGGAGAATCTCACGGGGCCCCACATATCTCCCCGGTGGGAATATGGGGAAATCTGAGTGGAATACGTCAAGAATCAGTCGTGTTATGGTGCCATGATATCTTCTTGCCGTGTCAGTGTCCGGAAGGGCTACGGGTGGCGGAGAACAAATCACGCGACCAAACTTCCTTTGTCAACGACTCAGCAGCTCAGCGTGGTACCATCACCGACAGAACGGAAGAATCGTGCACTTCGACTTCTGTTCTTTCTCGATGACGTCGAGTGCTCCCGGAAGTACAGACAGGAACGAAAGTAAGTCCCCATTCCGTCCCAAGTTCTCCCGAAGGTTCCAACGTGTGTTCATCTCACAGGAACACCCTGGAACCACCATGGACTATCCCAGCTTGTGTTTTCAGGGGCTCTCCCACATCAGGATTACCCCCAAGGCCGCTGAAAACCGTTCCCTGTGCTATTTTCCGTGGCCTAGTTGCAGACGTCGACATCCAGTGGCGTTTATAGCCGACGCATCGCGCACTTCAAATTCTTGTTCATGATGAGTTTCAGCTGGTTACTTTGCGCTACAGTCATAGACATGATCAACCATGAACACAAGAATTGCAGAAATGGCCTTGGAAAAGTTCAAGCTGTTCCGTTTCCATGACCCACAAAATAGTGCTTCGAGAATTTCCGAATTAGGAGATTCAAGAAATCTCCCTATCAGGCATAGCGCACATGGGCCACACGTGCACCGGCTTTCTCTCCCTGCACCACCCTTTTACGCTGCTGACCATGTTAGTAAGGGGCATGGTGAAGCGGAGGCCCCGTATTCAACTGTGAAGGAAAGCGAGAGCTTGTGAGGCGTTTCTGGCGAGCAGACGCTAAGCCTGCTTCTCCCGCCCTCTGCATACCTAGGTACATTTCCCGCCTAGATACCCAGGCACGTTACTTTTGGCTCCCCGCGGCCCTCTGAATTCTAGAACCCAGCTGTTCCGGTGGCGCTCAGCAGGCGCCATGTCTGCCACGATACGAAGGTTGTGCCAATTTGGCAGCATGGACAGCAGGTGAGTCAGCTTCAAAATGCACAGTCAGGTGCCCCGTCGTCCCTTGAAAACGACTAATACGAAGAGCTTTCAGGGGAGGGCCCGCGTGCCAACGCAGCCAATCACCCTCCCTGTGACCGGCAGAACTTCGGCATCCTTTTTGAACCATATTGAGCCCCGAATTCTGGGCCTGCCACCATACTGGAGGCATTAGAAGTGTAAAGAAAACATCGGACCATTCCATCTTCGCAAGCTCGCGTAGCAAGTCTCCGGAACAAGGCGAGCGGTCCTCAATTCGATGGTTCTAGGCCGTATGTTGCTTCAAGTAGACTTTCGAAGTACAACAGTGTTGCCATATCCCTGGCTACCGCATATCAAACCGTGCCCTGCTACAGCCATAAGAAGAATGGATCTACCGATCACTCGTGTAACGGTGTTTCAACAGCATATATTCGGTAGAACCCCTCATTACAGTGCTGTCCATTGTACCGCCCCGCAACTGTCAGTGTACGTCATCCGGTCGTATCCTCTGTGCTGCCAATGAAAATGACGTGACGTCCAGAACTATGGACGTCTACCTCTAAGCAGCGTGCACAATCCCGACATGACACAGCAGCGCTGCGCTGACCTCGGCAGACCGGAACTCGCCTATCGCTCACTACACCATAGTCACTTTTAAAACATCAAGCAAGAAGGAAAATAACTGGCTTTTGTAAGCAGGGTGATACAGGCGTATGGAAACTCGTTCCGCAAAGCTCACGGATAAAAGACAGCCCACGCGTCTTTCCTCGTGGACCCACTTTCCATGTTCATCCATAAGCCCCAGTCACACATTGCCAAAAGTCAACAGACGCAAGCGATATTCAACAACAGTATATGTGCCATTGGGACCACATAGGCTCTGTATCTGCGAGCACTCTGATCTTTGCCTGGATTGACTGAATGTGTCGTCGCTGCAGGCGGGGAAATATCGCGGGGTAGATGCAATGCAAGGTGACACAAACAAAGAATCTGGTTATCTGCTCTGCGCCCACATCGAAGGGCGAGACTTGCTCGTCGCACATTGCTTTCTGGTTCTATCGTTATTCTGACTACATACTACTATACTCTTCGCGAGACATCAAGCATAATGGAATACTCCAAGAAAGACGATAACCATGCTAGCTATGCACACAAGGAGAATCTGATCGAGGAGGATGACATTGAGAACCAATCCAGCCATGAGATGCCTGAGATCCTACGTCAGCTCACGCCCAGGGATTACAGGAAGGTCGGCAAAAAGGCAACATGGAAGATGGACATCATGATCTTACCCTGCTTGATGTTAATGTACATCCTAAATTACCTCGATCGAAATAACATTGCCTCAGCGAAGCTGGCGAACATTACGGACGACCTGAACCTTACTCCGACCGAGTACCAGAGCTGCATTTCAATTCTCTTTGCAGGTTATAGTGAGTGCTTGACAAGCTCCACAAGTGACCATCAATGCTCCGAGGCTGACACCTCACCTTAGTCTTAATGATGGTTCCTTCCAATATGATGCTGGGAAAGGTCAGGTGGCCAGGAATATACATCTGCATTGCGATGGCTATATGGGGTGTCATATCAGCGGCACAGACAGTAGTCCAAGGCTTTGCAGGCCTAGCCATTGCTCGATTCTTCATAGGTTTCATGGAAGCCGTGTTCTTCCCTGGTGGTTTATTCTATCTTTCTCTATTCTACAATCGCAAGCAATATGCTTTCCGCGCCGCACTATTCCTCTCCGGCTCCCAACTAGGTAATGCTTTTGGTGGGCTTCTTGCCATTGGAATTCTAGAACTAGATGGAAAGCATGGACTGGAGGGGTGGAGATGGGTAAGTCTTTCCACCTGGCTGCGTCTCCAGGCACGAGTTTCCCATTGCCGATCCCGAGGTCCAGCTGACCATCATTGGACGCTAGCTGTTTCTCGTCGAGGGCGTCGTGACCGTTGGTCTAGCAGTCGTGTTTGCTCTGGTCCTTCCTAATTCCCCAAGGGAGGTCAGGGGCTTGACTGAACTCGAGAAAGCATGGGTTCTATGGAACTATCAACAGGACCAAGGACAAAATGACGATCGTTCCGAGATTACAGCGAAGAGAGGCTTGCTTCTCGCAGTGAAAGATCCGAAGACATGGCTTTTTCTGACAACTCTCTATGCAATTTATACGTCCGCCGGCGTCACCAACTTCTTCCCCCCAGTCGTCTCGACTCTCGGCTATGACCGAACTGTCACATTGGCATTGACGGCGCCGCCATTCGTCCTCTGTTGTCTTATCATGTTAGTGTTGGGCTTCCACTCTGACCGCGTTGGCGAGCGCTATTGGCATATTTCTTTGCCGCTGGTCATCACCGTGGCCGCCAACATCATTGCCGTTTCCACATTGAACACGGCTGCACGATACATATCCATGATGCTCATGCCATCCTCATTCTATGGGGCCACCATTGCGCTGCTCTCGTGGATTACCGGTACGCTGAACCAACCGGTCGCGAAACGGGCCTCGGCTATCGCCCTAATTCTCTCGGTTTGTAACACTTCGAACATATGGACACCGTATCTTTACAATCAGGCCCCTCGCTATTTTCTTGCGTTCATGGTCAATTTGGTTTCTGCAGCTGCAGCGATTTTCATCGCAACGATAACTCGGATTTATTTGCGGAGAGAGAACCAGAAACTTGACAAGGGCAAATCGGTGGGTGGAAGCGGGCCAACAGAGGCACAGATAGCGAGTGGCTTCAGATATCAACTATGAAGTATCGGACATGGCACAGCGGGTACCCCGGGAGAATCCATTCCGGCGGCTGAGCATCGTGATGGGTGACAGAACGTTGCGGGAGTGGCGTGGCTATAGTTGGCCGGGGTACACGACTAGCATTCAAAACGGCGAAGTCGCCTCTCAGTGGCATTTGCAATTATTACGTACACAAACTACTGTTTTCCAAAGTCTCCCCCCGAACGAAATTTTTCAGTGGAAAACTATGCTGAATTTGAGAAATTACAAGTGCGGTAAAAGACGGTTGTAGATCATGCTCATCTGTTCGGCAATAGATGGGGCCAAAGCGCCCGTAAGAGGGAACGGACGGCAGCGGCGGGGGATCGCCTCCCTCAGTGGGGCAAGCTTTGCCAGATTGGCGCAGGGTTGAAAGTTGATGTCCGACATGAGAGCACAGAAGGACTCATACATCTATATATATCAATACTTGGAGTGTCCAGGACAGACTATCCAGTGTTCAACAAAGCCCGAGAAGTGTGCAGCCACAAGATCATCACATTCTGATTTATCCCCATATCAGTAGAAGAACCATCCCCATCATTCATCATGACGGAAGTACACACTCATATGGAGACGCCCTTCCATGGCCATAATGCACATCTTGCCAATCGAAAAGATAACCATCTGAGTGGCACACACTCTAGTGAACTAACACTTCAAGGCACCGGTGGGGCTATCGAGGGTGTCGGCTTACTGGAACCGCATCATTCAGATACACCAGTTGAGGAGTTAAGGGCAAGACTGGCTCAAGACGGTGTTGTGTGGGTATGTTTCAAGGTCAATGGTCTAATACCCGCTGGACGCCTGCTCCCGGATGCCAAAATGCTTTGGGACATAAACCTGGATGCTGATGTTTACAAAAACAGGTGAAAGGCCTACTCAATGCAGAGCTCGTCAATAAATTCCGCGGAGACTACCTTTCCATGGTTAATGAGGGGACAAACATGCTGAAACCGGGCACTGATCCAGTCGACGGTATTTTTTCCGGGGAGGACTGGCGAGAGTTCCTGCTCCCCGGAGCTGTCCGCGTCGCGGCGGGGCTGAGCGACACTGGACGTTTCGTCGAGAATGCCATCCTGAGCCACAGATCGCCGGCCTATCTCGAATTCAAGGACAATGTCGGGAGGGCGCTAGAGCCCTTTGTCGGCAAGCTCTGCGAATTCGACGACCCGTGGTGCCTAACTCGCTCGCTGCTGAGGTGCGCCGTACCTGGTGGCGAGACAACACCTGTGCACTACGATCAGATCTTCTTGCGGGCTGGACCGCCGACCAGCGTAACCGCCTGGGTCCCAATCGGTGATGTCGAGCTGGAGGGTGGCGGCCTGATCTATCTCGACAAATCTGGGGAGGTCGGCCGGCAGTACGAGGAGGATTTCTCGCGTGCGAACGCCGGGCTCTCAGATGAGGAGCGGATCTCGGCGTTCAACAAGAACATGTCGGCGGGTGGTTGGTTGGACAGGAATGCGTCTCAGTTCGGGATCAACTGGAACAAACGCTGGCTAGTAGTGAGTATGGCCCTTTTTGGTTGCAGCGAAATTCTAATTATGATATCCGAAAAGGGCAAATACGAAGCCGGAGACGTTGTTTTCCACACACCCTATGCGATTCATGCCGGCGCCAAGAATGAGTCTACTGATGGTCGTATTCGAGTATCAACCGATCTGCGCTTTGTCGACAAATCGAAGCCGTATGACAAGCGCTGGACCGTGACCGCCTACGAAGACAATGATCCAAACCTTGCCCGTAAGATGGTGGTCAAGGTGTAAATGTCGGACGAATGCGTCTTGGAGAAATATTCAGGTTGACAATGTGGCACTGCATTTTTGAGAGGAATCGTGCTCTTCTTTATAAGCTCATATTGGATCGCTGGAGTAAATTTCATTTAAAATTGGCTGATCCTCCCCTGTCAAAGCCAGGGAGAGTGCTGTACCTAAATAATCACACATATAGCTCGTCCTAGTCAATCCCGCTATCTCCAGTAAAATCATGTGCTTACAACCAAAATCTATGAACGCAAGACACCATCGCTGTGCTTATCTAAATACGCTCCCGAATCCATGCTAACTTTCTCATGTCCGAAACGACCCAGCTCTAGACGTTCCCACGCACGGCGTGGGTTGACTCCATCCAAACCGTTTCTTAGATATCTTCAAGTATGACACTTGTCCTGGCAGCCCGATCATGCCAGCTCCGTTGGTGAGGTGTGCAGAATGCGGGCTGTATTCGGTCGTGACCCATCCATCTCTGCTCTGTCCATTCCCTGCGATGTTGCGCTCGAGCCAATCTCTGGTACTGTATTGTACCCTTGAAGCTCAAGGGGGCTTTTAGCCCCTGAGCCGCCAGGCCTACTGTCCCAAAGGTTCTCTGTGTACGAGCCATAATGTCGTGCCGTCCCTCTTGCATTCTTCCGCCTCGTCCGCCAAATCCAGAGCGCGGCTATGGCGATCAGTACGACGCCTAAACCGACACCCACTCCAATACCTGCTGATGCGCCCGTTGAGAGTCCCCCACTTCCCGAGGCGCCTGTTTCTTGGCCGCTAGAAGGAGAAGTCGTGGAGGCAGACGGTGTTTTCGTAGACATATCTGAGCTTTCGTACATGAGTTGCAGCAACGGCGCATAGGCAGAGAACATCGTTATTGTCGAAATCAAAGAGGTCTCGGTCGTGGTATATGGGATTGTGAGGGTGGCTAGGTCGACGGTTGCATCACCAGAACATTGCGCTGTGACAATTGTTGATGAAGATATGGACAGCGCACATTTCTGGTCGCCGTAACAGAAGAATCCTCTGATCTCCCACCCATGACTGATTAGCTATTTTCTTTTCAAGAAAATGTGACAAGCAGAAGCCGGTTGATGGGAGTCAAAGTTAGTTGGTACTGACGAGGGGCAGCAGCCGATGGCTGTCTGAGCGGATCCGGGATGAAAGTAGAACTGAAACCCCCCAGTGCTTTGAGACCCATCGTAGGAGCATGCAGCGACCTTGCCGCTGGGGCAAATAGTTCCGGGAGAATAAATGCCCCAGGTTGACAGCGCCCCCGACCGCGAGGCCGCCCCTTCAGTCCGAGGTGGCCAGCAGTCTGGGTTGGCTCCAAAAGAGCCATCTGTGCAACGTTGATTAAGCCATGCCTCGTCGTCGCCGGCTGCGAACCCCGTTGTGCAAGAAGCCGGTTGGGCCCATTCTGTCATAAGAGGCCCTAGGGTGTTGGTGAAAGAGGGCACGGAGCTGCTCATGATCGGGATTTGATAGTATCTTGGCTGAGCATATCTAGGTATGTATGTTTCCAAACCTCTCGATTGTCTGTGGCATGATCGAAAAGATCACCTTCAAAAGGTAGAAGCGAAGGGTTTGAATGTTCAGCTGCTTACGCGTAGAAGACAACCTCGGGTTGGCAACGCTTATTTTACAGAAAAGCTTGAGTTAGCGCCTGACCTCAGAATACAGTCAGCGCGATATGCAGCCTCAGTCAAGTGCCGCACTCCCCCCTGAGACATTGTGTAACTGTTATATGCACGCTTTCGTTGGAGCTGAAATGACAGAGAGCCATAGCTGGAGCCGGGAGGTGTAGAATCTTCCAAACATGTGCGTGAGACGAGCTAATCGTACGGACTTGCAGATCCGGCCGACTGCGGCCGCCCCGTTGCCTCACCTCGCCCCGCCGCCATCGAGAGAAGCGCGTCTCCCCGGTGCCCTTGAAGGTGATTTCCCCACAATATCCTCCGTGTTCATTGCACCATTCCAAGAGGAGCCCGCATTGCCTGATCAATTATATTTCTGGTTTTGGTGGTGTTTCTTTTTTCCTCCATCCGTAAATGCAAATGTCATACCAGAATCCATCATTTATAGCTTTTTGTATCTCATTATAATTAAACTATGTAGAAAACTCTCTACGATTCTAACTGTAAAAAATGTTTCGCTGTCGAACGTTGACCTCAATCCTGATGAATTGTAAGGGGCAGGTATGCCTATTGACCTTCTGTGATTCTTCCAACAGTAGCGAACGCTGCTGATGTATGGGCTATCTGTGCAGACAATGAGGGTAAAATAGTGTTAAATATTTGATTTGCTTCACCGAAACTCTTCCAGCTGCCAGCAAGGATTTAGTTGTCGAAGGGGCTTCTGTCTCAGCCTAAATTGTTTAGCTAGTGTGAAGTGCCTTCGGATGGTGTTTTCTTTGAGTTCGCTCGCCTCCGTCTTGAATGAAACGAACGGCAAAGGGCCGTCATCATACTCACCGACCTACCTACAGACATATTTTTTGATAATCATCAACACTAGTGAATGTGCTTGATGGCAAATTACCTATTCCGGCGGTGCTGCGGCAATGGGCCACGGGCCGCAAAATTGAGAAAGAGATAGAAGGCATGTCCCCCTTGTTCTTTAAATCCGGATTTGACTGCTCTCCACCACGGCCTTTCTCTCTTGAATCGCACCCTCGGGTGTGACGAGCACTTGAAAGGGGGACTCGGAGTAATCGCAGTTTTGGACAAAGAGCACAGTCAAATATCCAACCCAAAGGAAAGATAGTGCACACTTCTTCCATTTAATCAGACTGTTTCTGGGCAGCCGTAGTATTCCGGTGATTACACAACTCGAAATACACCATGGGCTCTATACTCCCAAATCCAGCCCTTCTACCTAGATTCAACATCGCCGGTGACGGCTCCGTTCCTCAAGATGCAAACTCATTCCCATGTGAAATCTACGACTTCGTCGTCAACTCGCAAACATGGATTCCCTATCTAGCTCAGGCTAATCAAAGGACTGTCCCCGGAATTCTCGGTCATCATGGCGATGATTGGGACAGCAATTGCTTCGTATGTGAACAGGGTCCTCGAGCTTGCCAAGGAGGAGCTTGCGTTCGCACCGCTCACGCCACGCGCCTGTACTCGGAACAGGTACAAAAATTTGAAAGTAAGTATTTCTAGCTGACAGCATATTCCAATCTGTGGAAAAAGGCAAGGCGTACTTATTCTCCATTTCGCAGTACGGGACGCAGGTCAGCTGGGTCTCGGGGTCTTCGCAGGCAGACCACTTTTCAAGGGCGAGGTGCTCGACGAGTACTTCGGCGAGCTGATCCCGGCAATGGTGGCCAGTGGACGCAACGATGACGACTACTCATTCGCCATTGCGGGTACTCAAATAAGCTCGACCTCCAAAAATTTCGGGAACTGGACGCGTTTTGTGAACCACCGCTGTCGGACCTTCAATGTCGAGGCGAGGAACGACGTATGTGGCGGTAGAAGAACCATCACGTTTCGGGCATTGAGAAGTATACGCCAAGGAGAGCAGCTGTTCATTGACTACGGTCAGGACTACTTTGGCGACGCGCAGAATTATATTCTTTGCAGTTGCCCAGACTTGCAGGGGCAGCATCTCCCCCCAAAAACTGCGGCTCCAAAACGAAAGGCCAACACCCAGGCAACCCCGTCAGGAAGAGAAAAGAGACGAGCAATAACACGAAAGCGTCCTGATGTGTCAATTCCTGAGAAAAACACTTGGATCACTGAGGAGAAAGAGTGGCTAGACCAGCAAAAACCCAATGGGTCCGCGGAGTGGACAATGGTGCACTGGCGCCTCCTTGAGCAGCTCATCCGACGTCGTCGGAACCACCACGATTGGCGCGACAAGCGCGAGTTCGGAAAGCTGACTTCCTCCCGGGGCGACGCTTTGATAAACAAACTGGTCACCATGAGCACAAAGGATAAGGAAGGTGTCACCAGAGCCAACGCACAGATGACGATCAAGGAATGGCACCTCGACGTCACCAAAGCGTTCGCGAGGGACCCGGTATGCGGCATTAGGGACGGCGCAACGTGGGGCACGGACGAAATTCTGAAGAGGGTCTTCGCGCTCGTCGTAGCTGCCAGGCGGAGAAGGCGGAGGGCCGGGCGGAAGAACTCGTTTTCCAAGACACCGCCGACAAGTGCTGCGCCCTTTCCGGGAGCCCTGCCAACTCCGCCATCAGTATTATAATATGGAGCCAGTCAGCAACAATCAGCCAGAGAGTACCTGCTCGCCGCGGTCGCAACAAAAGATTATGTATGGGCGACCTTTGGACAGTGTATATCAACATATTCTTAAATAATGTGGGACATTAGGTTCAATTTGCTATTTTGCCCGTTTGTTATTCCATTGCAATACGTTATGAGCCAAGAGATGGACCAACTGCGACTCCCGACAGAGTTCTCCTATGTTCACTTGACTTCAATGTTATTTTGTATGCTATTCAGTGGCTTTCATTGTAGTTTAATGGTTTGAAAATGTAGAGATTCATAGGCAAATACACCTGATCACCGGACATCAAACTCTCGGAGCAGGTTGGAGTGACTGGCTTTGGAGCCTATGTTTGGCTAGTCCGTGAAATGGGCAACTAAGCGATGCCAAAGGCGAATGTGCACGCAGTTTCCCAAACTCCTGCATCCTATGAATTTGAATCGACCTGGGAACTGGCAGGGATCAGTTGGCACACCCCGCTTAATACATATGGTTCACAATCCAAGATCAGGCCTGGCTTCCTGCGTTGCAAGTCCTTGCCCAGTTCTGTCTAACGTCACCCCTGAGCTGACATGTTCCCGTATTGTCCACTGCCATGGACTGCAGTCTGTGCTTGTCCGTAGCCAGGCTGCGCCGGCATACTACGGAGACCATCATCGGGGTAGGATGGTGAGGCCTGGGGTTGGGCAAACTGCTGCTGCATAGGCTGTCCTGGCTGTTGCATGTGCTGTCCTGCTCCCTGCGAAGGATAGAGGTCCTGTGGGGTCGGAGGGGGGTAGCCTCCGACACGTGGTTCCGGCTGTCGTGGTGATGCATGAGCCAGGGGATAGAGACCATGTTGCTTCGGCTGTGGTGGTGTACTGTAGACTCCGAGGTTTTGTTGGGTTTGTGGGAAACCAGCTGGCTCAGGCCCGCCTCTGGGAACAAACTGAGGCTGCGCCATCGGCGGCAAGGGGCTACCTGACCGCCGCTCGTAAGCACGGCTCGGTGTGCGTTGGATGCCTGATCCCGAGTAATAGACGTTGCTACTCCTTGCAGCCTCGCGCCCACGCAGCGTGAATGTCTGCTCATTGAAGTCATCATTGCGGGCCTCGGACTGTTTCGCCCTGAAACTGTCCGACGCTGTCAGGATCGAGTACCGGTATTTGTCATAGATAACAGTAGCCTTTTCGACTTCTTCAAAGTGGGATTTTCGCAGCTGAACTGCTCTTCCAACCTTTGCCTCGGCATCGAAATGTGCCAGCGACGCGGCGATTGAAAAGGCATTGCGAATTTGCCGTCCATTCCAGCGGCCGACATCTTCGGAATTCTTGTTCCAGTGGTCCTCTCCAAACTGCATGATATCATCCTCAAATATGTCCATTGGTGTTGTACCCGAGGCTTCAGAGCGTTCTCGTTCTATCTCCTTCAACTGGTTGATATTCAAACGGAATATTCTCTTCACCTGTTCAAGGCTGAGTGCGTCATATCGTAGATTAAGATGAACACGAGACTTGACAGCTTCATCGAGATACCCGGGAAGATTCGTCGTCAGGAACAAGATTCCATTGTAGTACTCCAACATCCGGAGGAACACTGTAAAGTGAACTGAGTCAGTCGCAAGGCTCGAGCATCTCCCAAACTCCACACGTATTCAGACCTACCCGAGACGAGAGCGTTCCTCTGCAGATCTGACCCATGGGTACGGCGACTTATGAACACGTCTGCTTCGTCCAAGAGCAGCACGCAGTCCCATAAATGGGCTAGGCGGAAAATCCTGCTCAATGATTTCTCCACGCTTTCAGGTGTGAGGCCCAAGTCACCACAAGTGATAGGGAAAAGAGGCTTTCCCCATCTTTGTGCGACTGCTTCTGCCGTTGCTGTCTTTCCGACACCTGGCACGCCGTGCAAGAGAATAACAAGGCCCTTCCCTTTACCTCGAATGATATCCTGCGTTCCTAGCCCCTTTCCTCCTCTCTCAATGTCTCTGCTCCGAAAGTGCCAGCTGACATAGCCCTGGATAAGCCTCTTGTGGAGGGGGTCGATCTCAAGCTTGTCGAATGCGTTGTCCCTGGATGTAACAGCCATATGGTCCAAGAATTTGACGTCGAGCTGAACAAATTTACGTTCCCATAAGGCATATCCAATCACCCTTCTGGGGAGCAGTGCGAGGTCGTCCCCTTCTGGCTTCGGTCTGCGAGGGTCGTCCTCGGCCTTGATCCTCATGTATTTGTGCTCCTTCCTATGCTTTTCATATTCATAATCATGCATTCCATCGCTGATAACCATGTGTTGGACGTAGGAGTTTACTTGCTTTGTGCGATTCGCGTCGGACCACACGATAAGTCTGTCATCGCCCCTTCCGAAACGCATGCGAATATGAGTCGCGTCGTCTCCAGATGTTATCGGCGGCTTCCACCAGGGGCACTGGTTGAGACCTTCGGTGAAATCGACAATGATCTCGCTATTGATATGCTCAGGAGTTCTGGTGTAAGCGCCTTGAGAATCCGGCGTGGGTTGGCCCTGCGGGTCATGCAACAAGGTCCAGCCACTGTACGCTCCGTGGCGGTCGTCGATACTCGCCAAGAGCTTCTTTCCCATCGATTTGGCGTGGTCCAATATCTGACCTGAATTAGGTGCAAACCGCAGTGGATAGACGGCTAGGGAAGTGACGTTTCGCTCGTCTTCGTAAGGCTTCAGCGTGAAGTACTTCGTGACGGCACCAAATTCTGTTCCATCATAGTCGATCCGGTGGCAGAACACGGCGAAAACTTCAGACCAACCTGAATCTTCCTGGTCGCCTGGTATATGTATAGCGGAGACCCTCCAGAGAGTCTGTCTCGTAGCCACGTCATGGTCTTCCCAGGCGCTGGTCTGGGCTCTGTGATCGTCGTTCTTGTCCTGCGTTTCCTGCTTGTCCTCCTTCCCTGTTTTTCCAGCATCGGCCTTTTGCCTAGGCACGTATAGTAATTCCCCTACACGGAAGATATACCACAAATCCTCGTACCGAACTTTTGTTGGCTTCTTGGGATCAATGTTCTCAAACTCCTGGTAGAATGGAAGGATCTCTTTGTCAACAAATTCTTCATAGCAACGAATCTGTTCTAGAGCGCCGGGGAGCTTTGCTATGTACTCTGTGGTAAGCTCCTCCGGCTCGGGACTGGGGCTGCGCGATCTGTTGGGTGACTTGGTGGGAAGACCAGGCCGTGACCTCTCGTCGTCTGCGGCAGGGGGGTCGGAAGTCTTTCCGGAGGGTTCAGGCTCGGCTGAGCTCGGTGCCTGTCTAGGCTCAACTGGGTGACGAAGCAAGTATTCTTCGATCTTCTTCAACTCCGCCTTCACTTTGGGTTGAAGATGAATAAAACAGCGGAAAGGTCTCTTGAATGTCTTCACATCGCGATCCCACATGAATTGTTCCTTGTCCACGAGCATTTTCAGAAGGAAGCTGATTGCGAGCGATTGGATGCGCACCTGCTGAATCCAGGGTTTACGAGCTGATGATGCTTCCTGTATGGCTTCTTCTGCCTCTTGTTTTGTTGCCTTATTACCGCGTTTCTTTCGCTCCTCCTTCAATTCCTGGTCGGAATCCGGCCCGGCTGTGAGAACCTCGATAGCTTGGGTGACTTGCTCCTCGGAAAATCGATTGAGGAAGGTTTCCCAGTTACAGTACCGAACCTTCGCTTCTAATGCCTTTGGTGGTCTGATCCAGCGTTCCGTAGCGGTGGATGATGTCGATACGGAACGAGACCTTCCTAGTGGTGGTGGGTATCGTGGTGGTCCATATGGTGGGTGAGATCGGATCCATGGCGGGCCTGTCGACGGACCAATATTCGCGAGGTTCAAGCACAGAGATCTGACCGCTGCTCGTGTCAGTTCACCTGCTACGGAGCGTAAAGCGTTGCAGTCTAGGACAATCCGAAATATCGAATGTGGCATCCGCAATAGGAGAGAAGTGATGCTTACAAGCAGCAATTTCGTTTATTCCTTGATTCATCTGATTCATCGTTTGGTGAAGGTCTCCGGCACCTGGGGCGATGCCATCTTCAGCTCTCTGTGGCGTCGGAAGGCCATCGGCTCGGAGTTCCGGGCCAGCGTTCTGTCCGTTGAGACTTTTCACGGCCAACGAATCTTTGGAGGATGACAGCGAGGGTTCAATCGCCACGGACTCAGCAGTCTCCTCCGACTTGTTGCCGGTGGATGGTGATATGCTGGACGTTTCATTTGCCCCCGCGGCCTCAGCCGGCACGTCAGCCATCCTGGGCTTCTGGTGCTGAAATAGCGAGTCTCGAGTATTATTCTCTTCGAGCCGTCACTGTCTGGTGGGGGTGTGTCTATGGTGAGTATTTCCTATAGGACAAACACAGAAGGAGAGTTGAGCCCTAAGAAATGGAGAAGAAAAGGATCCTGGGAGCAGAGGTACGGCGGGCACCGAGTGCAGAGCCGCAATGGATCCGAGTACTGTGGTGTCGTGCGCTACCCAGATAACCATGGTTGCTTTCAATTTCGGGCTCTTATCCTATTTCATACTGCATGCCTCATGTTACATGCGCAGCAGAAGCCGAGCCACTAGATGCAGCTGTGGCCAATCACTGCTATTTAGGCAAACATGCTCCCTGGCTCCGTACCCCCATTCCGGTGGGATTGACGCACCATTTGTTCCGTTGGGCTTACGGAGAAGCTGGCTGCCCGCACAATATGCTGGCGCTTATGCAAGAATTGGCGCTTACCCTCCACACCACAATTCCTCTTACCACATGAACGAGGGGGCAGCGGGTTCAAATCGTAGCCTGCAGGGAGCCGGGAGCAGGTGACTTTGGACACGCGTGGGTGTGGGGGAGTCCAGTACGGAGGAAGCGCGTCCTCTTCCCTTGCGATTCGGAGTCAACTACCATTACACGATTTCGACGACAGGCTCAACAGGTATTTTACGAACATCTGGTAACCCTTGAATTCAGAGCTGGCGAGTGCACTCGCGTGCGCATAGCGTCCTTTACCATGTCCAAGGATCCTTGGCCTGACCACGACCCCACAGCTACGTTGTCGAGCCGAACTGGAATGCAGAGTGACTACCCTAATTCTGGTTTTGAAAAGGCCTTGACCGACGAGAGGGAAGTCCAAGTTTTCAAACAATTCCAATCATCTTCAGCCATTCAGGAAATCCTTCCCGGGTGCGAGGTTCAGACTGAGTATCAAGTTGAAAAACTCTCTTGGAAAGTCACGTCGGCCGAGTGAGTTCTCGAAGCATTTTCCCTGTCAGGTTGACTAAACCATCCGCAATATTTCATGCAATCGTAAGAAACCAGACTTTGTGAGTTTAATGAAGCTCTTTCGGTAGATACTTAAATTCAATCCTGGTCGCGCAGGGCGGCAGCACCGAGGGGTACAGGGGCTTTCAATCATGGAATGATGTGGTGAAACTCATCAAAGATGCCGAAGACCAATACTTGGAAAAAGGCAAAGGGAGCTGGATCCGTCGAAAAATGCGACATGGAGAAGATGTTGCCGCTGTCTTACAGAATCTGACGGATATGATCCCCGAGGAAAAAGGCCTCGGTGTTCTTCGTGGAGGATTATCGCTACTTTTCACGGTAAGTCGACAGCCATGCGTTTTCCAAGAATTTGTGTTACAACGCTGGTGTGATATGCTGACTGATAGCTTTCAGATGTGGCGCGATAGGATCAAGAACCGGGAGAAAATATTCGGTGCTCTGAGTGATATACCCACAATCCTCTGTGTGGCCCTCCAGAAATGGAAATCCTTCCAACACGATGAGCAGCTACGGAACGCCACCAAACAGCTGGTCGACTCTTCCATTGATGCGATTCGCGCCCTGATCGAATTATTGGTACCAAACAACACCTCACGCATGAGCGTTTGGAAACATAGATTCATTAATAGCCTTCCTGAACGAGAGGGGAGGATGATTGAGCAAATTCTTGCGGCTGTCAATATCGCCATGAAGAACGTTGACACCAACATAGACAGGCTCGATCGCACTAGAGCTGCAGAGACACACCTACATGCGAAGAATACTGATACAAAGACCGATACAATGCAGGAAACACTGTCCGAGTTAAGAACCGAAGTCGCTGGCCTCCGACGAATGCAGGAAGTACATCAGAAAAATATGATGGGAGGCATTTTTCTGATTTCGCAGCACATGGCATACGTGAAGATCCCAATGGTAGAGAACTGTCATACGGACTTTTACAATCTTGTCGCCGAAGAGCCATACAAGAGAAGTGGGTGTTTCTTTGCAAGCTTTCGATACCTGAGAGTGGTTTGCTGACATCCCGGGACAGGTCTCCTGCCGCCTACCCCTAGTACAATGCCTGTGCCTTCAATCCAGCTTAACACCATGAACTTACCTGCCGAGCGGATCTTCGAGCTTCTGGCAATCGATTCCCATGATCCCTACCAAGACCGCGACACCGTCCTCTTGAAAAGCCACACCATGTCGCCAGTCTTCCTTGGCCGCGGTCGATACGTGCTCGCAACCTCTCAGTTCCAAGAGCTTCTTTCCGCACCATATCCAGGCCTCCTGCTCGTCGATGGTGATTTTCAAAATGAGAGCGATGGAAAAGTGTCGCCCATCTCAGTCTTCTGCGCCTCGCTCGCCGCGACGCTGGTACATAACCCTGCCGTCATGGTCTTACACTTCTTCGCCGGCCAACACAGCTTTCCTGACGAAGACCCCGTCAGGGGCCCGCGCGGCCTAATACGCAGTCTGATATATCAAGTACTCCTGTACCCCAATCAGACGTCGGTTGGCCTCGACCAGGTCCCTGAGCAAGCAGTACAAGATGTTGCCGATGGTGACATAGATGCCCTGTGCTGGCTGTTTATCGAGCTACTGAAGCAAGTTATAAATGTGACTGCGGTGATATGTATCGTGGACAACGTCTCGGAATTTGAGACGAAGTATGAGGGCTGGGTTGAGGAGCTCATGCGCGTGTTCGACTGGTTTCGCAAGGTCCCTGAGGAACTGAGCCAGGGGCTGAGCTTCAAGCTTTTGATGACAAGCGCCAGGAAGAGCACCGAATTGGTATACAAGACGGATCCTTCGGAGCACTTGTCTCTTGTAGCAGGCAATGTGATGAATGTGGGGAAGTCGGAATGGGCAATGGCAGAGGACATTGGAAACTCTGTTCCCCCCCAGGGCAGGTATTGGTCTGAGGAACCTGAGTACTGGTAGGGACGATTCAGACATCCACAGTATCTGTCCAGTCACTCGAAACAAACTCTCGAGCGCATTGTGTAACATGAAACTGCCTTGAATCCATTGCTCGGTCAGCTTGGTAGCAGTCGAGGCGGCCTTACCGAGGTGGTATCGCCAAACTACATTACGTTGACTCCGTTTCAAGGGTTCGACAGAAGTATTATGAACACTTTGAAGTGAATGAAGGCTTCTTTGTCGTGTGATTCCCATCCCGCTTCAAGTCTGAAACCAAAATTAGGCGGTATCGACTGGCTATGCTATGGCGGGCTGGCTTGTGCTTCGTCAGAGCTTAGAAGAACTGCCTGGGAAGCTGTCTAACAGCCCTTGGTTTCGACGGCCAACATCTTTGGATGATTCCACGGAGTGGGTCAACAATTCATTCAAGTCGACTATTACGAGGCAGTATGTTGATAATCCACTCCTTCCCTGACCATCAACCCCCTCCCCAATCTAGCCTCCCTCAGTATCCGTACTGCGCAGGACCAGCCCAACCGAAATTGGAGTCGAGATCGCTTAATCGGTGTAAATAGGAGGTTGAAGCTGGCTATCAGTAATTTCTATTCGCGGGTGACTGCCGCATGCAGCCATCCACCTCAGGCAGCCACTTTAGCCCCCCGTTTTGGCTGTTGCCTGCAGCTTCGGCTTCCGGGTTCTTAAGCACCGCAACATTCCCCATCGGCACAAAGAAATCCAGCCAGGATATTATCGCACATCCCCGAGGTGCTTCGAAGAAGGTGTGATCTCCTTGATTGGTATTTTGTCCCTATCTCCAACACTTTCATTGTTCTGGCGCTAACCTTTATCCGGCCATATACCTACGGATCTCGCACCACTTTCGTTCCACCTAACTACAACACACATACACCGCCGTCCATCATATCGACAGAGGCATCATGTCGACATCTCCAGCTGCTGGAATATTTGGTGGCTCCACCTCACAGACAGACAAGCCCATCACGCTAGCTTTGCGACCGGCGACGACCGGGGCAACACACCGTAGTACCACCGACAACTCCTCGGCCCGGAAGCCAAACGACGATTATTATCAGGACAAAGACCTCAACTGGTGGCTGAATTTCGCTCGCACCTTCAAGAGCGCGGTCAAGACCCCGCTGCCTGACGATGACTCGGACCTATGATGGAACGAGATAATCACTCGGAAAGATTGGAAGACATGAAAACTGAAACCGGCAGACGGACGGACGCGGACAGATGGGAGGATCAAAAAGCTATTCATTCATTCATTCATTTGGAAGGGCCGGGGCTTGAGTTCGACTTCAGGACCCCGACGCAGACAAGAACTTCAATCACTCGATCACTCGACTAGATAGACAACACAGATTTGATATCAGCCTCAAGGCTATGCATCCCAGGTCCCCGAGCGTTTACCACTGTATGAAGGGACCGTACGCCTTCGAGGTGTATACGAACTAAGAACAAAGCCATCAACCCACCCACGCATCGCGCTCCATGTGACCGAATGTGAGATATGACTCCAGCGCTAAGTGCTGCTATGTCTACAAGTGTCACGTATCGGCCTTTTTAGTGCAGAATTAATGCCAATACATTCCACAAGACTCGGCCCGAAAATTGAGTCACCACAAAGTGCGCAGGTGTTGAAGTTTGATGGAACTTTTATTTTTGTTTCATCTGGCCCACCAGAGACTTCTCCCGTCCGAGCCATTTCCAGGTTTTGATGCTGCTATGCCTCCAATATATCCAAATGCCGTCCGCGCAATATGCCACGCTCCCCAGTGATTGAACAGATATATGTATGGCCTATATCTGCTTCTGTTCCGCTACTAAGCAGGAATCTCGCAGCCAAGCTGGCGACGCCGCGGTAGGTACAGCGCGGCGTCGCTATGCTTGAAGAGACCTCGGTCTATATTCACTGCAGCCTGCTGGCGAGTGACTTTTCTGTGTCGAGTGGGCATTCGCCGCGCCCTCAACGCCTACCCAGAAGCACACATAAACCAAACATCTTCCTCAACAATCTGGCGAGTCCTCCTCCTCATACGGCACCGCGTGTTCCTTTGGTTTGGGAATAGGCAATGGTCGTCTTCCTCGCGAAAGCGCCGGCATATCCGGGTATTCCTCCAAGTCGTGTGGGTAAAGTTGGTCACCCTCCGGTGTCGTCACCATCAGCACCGGCTTCTCGACGTTCTCCGTACCAGGCAGGTCGGCCTGCCTGCACGAGAGAAGAACGCACCGGCACTTTTCGCAGCTAACTCCCGCCTCGGCGAAGTAGGCTCTGTCGCGCTTCCTTCGTTCTTCTCTGCGGTCGACCAGGAACTCGCAGCACTCGCAGCGGTCCTCCCAACGGAGGCGGGGGCCGAAGCGGTGGTAGAGATAGCCTGCCAGGGTGGGCCTGGGCGGCATGTCGTCTTCGTCGCTCTCGTAGTCGTCCTCATCCTCTCCAGAATCCCAATTCTCGTCCTCATCGTCAGAAACGTCTGGCATGTCTTGGTCTGCGGTCCCGTTCACGTTTCCAGTCGACTGTGACGCGTCAGAATGATTCTGATCGTCATACTCGCTTGGTGGTGGGCGGTTCTCCTTATATACCTGTTGGTCGTCCTCATCACAAGCAGAGGACCAGTCTGAGCTGTGATCCTCATCCCAGCCAACTTGTTGATCCAGCGTGGCCAACTTCTCCTTCCAGTTCGGTTCAGGAGCTACCTCCATTCCTTCCAAGGTGTCTTTCGACATTTCGTATTGATGTTGCAGGAAGGCTTCTAACTCGATGCCGGTGCCGAGAATATAGTCGTGCAATCGAGTGAAGCTGAGAAAACCAAGCATTGCGTCTGGCTCTTTGCTGACTATTGCTCTAGTTGAAAATGGCTTGTCTTAGTTGAACCAAGTTGTGCGCGTTGATGAGTCTCTGTGTTTGTGTGTGTGTGTGTGTGTGTGTGTGTGTGTGTGTGTAAGGTTCAAGTAGGAAAATTTAGAACAGATCAAAAATGGAGAGCCTCGCTGTTCTTATATAGACAGCACAAGCACGTTTAGGTTCACGATTCACGCTAGGGCTTCTTTTCTGTACCTTGGTGGCTGAACCGCGAAGTGATCTAGTAACAGACGGCCACATTTTTCAGGGAAGATTTCCATCAATATTTGTGAGACTCAGCTGATTCTGTGTGCCCATGTGGTACTAGTAGCTTACTAAAAGAGACTATACACAATTAGAAAGGCGCTCTCAAGAAGTCTTTTTGTATTAACACTTAGTTGAGAAAGCGTTGACCTAGTCTCTAGTAGTGTAGATGCTCACCCCAGTACTTAAGTACGTGACTGTGTGACTCCCCAATTGCGACTGAACAATCTAAAAGCCAAAAAGGTCCAGTATCAGTAGTAAACCCATATCATGTTTATTGCCTTCCATATAGTGTATTAAAAGCAAAGTTCCTTGGCCGCTAATCGGTGGCCTCTTTCATAAATCTCTATGCTTCTGATGTCAAGTATTACTCAAAACGATCCGCAACGGAGCTAGGAGAATGATTGATGTATGTCCGGTCCTCAAGCCGAAAAAAATGGATCTCGGGGATTCGCACCCGCCAAAAGGAGGGTACACCCGTGCCCCATAGGACAACCTCCCATAGGACAACCGCCCATAGGACAACCTCCCATAGGACACCTTTATAGGATAGGACCCTATATAAATACAAGACAACCTCCCATAGGATATCCTCTAGCCTCTTAGAGGATAAGCTCTTATAGGATAACATTTATGGGATAACCTTCTATAGGATAACCTTCTATGGGATAACTTTCTATGGGATAACCTTCTATGGGATAACAGTGTTGCCATTTGAATAATCTTCAGTCACTTCGGAGAGGCACGAGGCAAGATCTGATTATTTGCAATGTGTTGAGTGCCTGAAATACTATCTAAGCAACTCCAGCCTTCCTTCAGCTTCCAAAATTTGTGAATCACCTCATAGAACCAATTTATCAAGGAATGCTAGTGTACTTCAGCGAATATGGCACCTGCGCCGGTTCAAATCTTTCGCATTCTCAAAGGTCTCCCTTATTTTCATCAGTTTCCGTATCAGCGTTGGTATCCGTGGTATCATCCCTCTCGATTCTGTGGGAAAGTTTGTGCACACGTCGGGTGAGGTCACGAACCATCTTGCGGTCTGGCTGCGGGCGGTATCGCTGTGGAGTCCTAAGGTAGCTGCGCTCCAAGTTCTCGAACGCCTCGTACGCTTGGCCCACGTGGTCTTCAGATCGAATGTCGTCGTTCTCTACCGAGCGAATGTGATAGTTCCACTTGTCGGAAACCCCCGCCCCCACGCCACCCAAATCCCTCCAAGTGGTCAGCACCAAGCAACAGCCGAGGCCGGGTACATCGCAGGCTGAAACGCAGAAGTCGGTGATGCACTTTCTGCAACCCATGATATCACCATCGTATGAATCTTCAAGCTTTGGCCTCACGTCCTCGCGAGTCTCGCTGTTATTAAGAGTGCGAGTTCTGCCGGAGGGCATTGGAATCTTCCAGGTCCTGCAAGGTTGTTTGTGGATGAGGTCGCACATCTCCATGGGGTACTCTTGGCCGTTCCTGGTCCTCAACACCCTCTCATTGGAGTAGCATCTGGCCGGGTGGTAGTGATCGTGGTCTTCATCGACACACTTGGTCGGCTTTATACGCATCTTTAGCGAAGTCAGATTTGTGAGATGGGATGCCCACTTCTGATGACAACACAGGCCTGGTACGGGTCTATAGGTGTGGGGGGTCTGACTTAGTCCAACATGTGCTGCCAACTCGATGAGACTCCGCTCGGTCAAATGGCCGTCAATGAATGCGTGAATGTATGTTTCAGTCCGGAGCACCAGGCTTCCATTCAGCATCCGCGGGTTGACATGCGTGGCGAGCTTGATGTGTCGAGTCGTCTTCTTTTCTCTCATGCGCACCCAAGATAGGTATTCCTCGCAGGCCATAGGATCCTCGAGCCATTTCCTCCCAATCATCTTGACCAAGCCTGGCGATATGGTGTCTGGTAGTGCAAGATCCACACCCCACCTCCAGCGGCATTTGTGTCGGCCACGCTGATAGGATTCTGCCGGCCGGTGGAGGGTGAGGCAAAGGCTGCAGGCGTAGGAATTCTGCCGCTCGTGTTCAATGAGGAGGAGGAATTTCCACAGGTCGGGCTTGGACATCTTGAAGGAAGCGTTGCCCAAGGCCGAGTATGTCGTCTTGCAGACTAAGGCGAGGCACACGGCCGACTCATTGGGCAGGTTTTCCGCGACGATCAACAGGAGCTCGGCTGGCAAGCGCAAGAGAGGGAATCGAGCGCCCAAGCTGAAAAACGTCTTTTTCAGAGGATTGCGGTAGCTTGCGAGTGTTCGCCACGGGTTCTGCGTGGCACGCTGCGATTTGAGATCTTCGTTCTGTACCATGAAAGGGTCGCCGGATCGTTGGTGACGCGGTTGCCACTGCGCTTCATCCTCGGCCTTAGACATGTCGAAAATTAGGTAGGTGGATATCTCGTGGATCAAGGAGACTGAGTCTCAGATAGAGTCAGCATAGAACTTCTAGTTTTTAGCTTGGACTAAGGATCATCACCATTGTTTTTATTGTTACTCTCACCGCCTTCGACTGTGGGAAGCAGGTAGGGTGTGGACAAGGTAGGGTGCGATACGTTCAGGAGTGCCGACTGGCCAGAAGATCGAGTCTCGTTTGCAGGCTGCTCAGCAGTTCAGTCAGATATTTGAAATGCGCAAGCACCTTTTTCAGCAACAAACTTACTGTCGCTTCTGATCCGCTGTCGCTGCTGTCGCCGGTTGTCTCCGGATCGGTGGAGTAACCGTCATCACTCGACTCGATGCCCAGATTGACGGGCAAAGATTTAGAGACCGACTTCAGGAGACTTGTAATCCGCATGTTGAGCGACTTGATCCTGAGTTCTCGACCCTTGGGGAGGGTGTTCGGTGTATGAGGAAGGAAAGTGGAACGGCGTGGGCTGGGCAGTCGTTGATAAGCTAGGTGCGTGGGCGGTCTGTATTCGTTTGCAGCTACGGCGGAATGGAAGTGAACAGCGTGAGCAAATCGGTAAGCTTCACTTTGGGGTGACTGGGCAAGGCTCGTAGAAGTGCGAAAGTGCTGGGGAATGCACCCGTTGTCTGTCAGGATACTGGGATGGACCCGTCCAGGTGACTTTCGATTGGAGTCACTGCAGGCGTGTTGCGAAACGGAGGAGCCGCTGTTAGCAAGCTCTTTCCTTCCACGCCGCTCTTAATCAACAAATCCTTCTGTTGTAGAGATCAGGGATTCGCACCCGCAAAACGGCAGGGTACACCCAAGTCCCACGGAACAACCTCAGACGGGACAGCCTCTGGGACAACCTCCGACATGACAGCCTCCTACGGGATAACGTCCTACCATATTAATAACATGTTCAAAGATAAGATCTTATAAGATGACCTTTTCTCATGGTTAGACTTCAATGACGTCCTGCTTTCTAAGTTCTCTGAGCCTGGCCAACCGCTCAGATGTGAGCTGATATGCGTCTGGTAAGCCAACCTGTTCCCAAGAGACACCGTCCATCAGCTTCACAAGGCCAGGGGCAGCGGTAAACGTCCTCGCCATCCCATGCCCATTATGCCCTGCACATATCCACTGCCCAGGGAGCCCAGGAAACTCCCCTATAAAAGGCACACCATCCGTCGTATTGCCAATAATCCCGCTCCAGCTGTAATCGTATAACGTACCCGGCGCAGGCACCGTCGCACCCCAGCCCTCAAGCTGCTCCTCCGCGAGTTTCTTGACAGCCGCAGTAATCTCCGGGAACTCCGAAAGGCCGTCGTCGGTCCAGTGTTCGGGGTGCTTCTCCAGCCACTCCTTGAACTTCTTCTGCCCCGGGTTGGAGCCTCCAAACATGATCACGCCGTCAGATGTCGGTCGCGGGTTCACGCTGAAAAGAGCGCCGTCTGGCAGTAACACCCCGTATGAGTTCCTCAAGGCCTTGGAGCCTGAGAAATTCGCTGGTGGAATGACCTTGTTGCACATATGCGGTGTTGGAGTGACCAGGCCACGCAGCGACGGCTCGACCGCCGCACTGTAAGCATTACTGGCGTGGACCATCTGGGAGCACTCGATCGATCCCCTGTCGGAGTGTACGAGCCACCTTCCAGGCTGATCGCTCTTTGTGACCCTCCGAACGGTGGTGTATGTTTGCAAGTTGAAGCGCGGTTCTTGTGCGACGTTGCCCCTCATGATGTGGGCCACCAGCTTCCACGGCTGGAGGGTTGATGCGGGCCATGCGAAGCACGCCTGGGCTCCTTTGAGGCGGGTTATGCGGCGAGCCTCTACCGGATCAAGAGTGACCTTGATGTGGTCGACCTTGCTGCCTGCAGACTTGCAGCGCTCGAATACGTCTTTGGCCAGTGTTGCGACTTCCGGTGTCATGGCCACGTCGAGGGTATCGCCTACCCAAAGGTCGCAGTCGACGTTATTGTCGCGGACATAATTCACCAGGCTTTCCCACGTGTCTTGCTCGTTCTGCAATATCTGCTCGATTGTCAACTGAGGCTCTTGCAGCTTGAGACCATGAGGAAGGTGGTAACCTACTTGCAGCGCTTGCTTGGCACCAAAAGCCTTCTCGTATTTTGCGAAACCTCGCCCTACGTCTCCTCTTAGCCATTTGATGAGAGGAGGTGGGCTTCTGGAACTCACACTGGTCTGGTTTGCAGTGACCAGCATTTCTGCCGGTAGCCCCACTGCAGAACTCGCGAGCCTCGAGCACGACGACGCTTTTCTCGGGCCACGTCTCTAAGCAATGCTTGGCAACCAGAGTTCCCGTGATCTGGTATTTATCAGTGATGCGCCGATTTCAAAAGGTGCTTATATATCAGCGCCCCATTTGGCACAGCTGCTGCCCCCATCATGTGGGAACTCACTCCAGATCCGATGATGACGATGTCTGCCGACCCCGGTAGCTCCGGCGTCGACCTGTGGTCAAGCAGGCGATCGCATCGGACGCCCTGCAGCCAATACGACAACGACTGGCCGCTCTGCTTCGGGAACCCTGTCCAGTTGCCGTCCACATCTGGGAATGCATGATCGCTCATGTTGAGGACTGCGGGTGACTCTGCGGTGGTCACTCCGCTGGCCGATGCTACTTCGACTTGCCTCATAGCGGCGGTGAAAAGTTGATCAATGTTAGTTGTGATATGGCCAGGGGAAGATGTTTTGGAGTTGCAGAGATTGGGCCGCTGCACGCGGTAGGTTCTGTGGCGGCGTTGCCGGTCCTATCACTGCCTCGACATGGCGCGAGGGCCGGTTCGTTTCTCCGATGCTCGGAATTAGCTGAGCACGCAACCAGGCGTTCACTGCAACCAGCACCCTATATGTGGCCACGATTGAGCTGACCCATACTGCATACTTCAATAATTTCTTGCGCGCCTGTATCGTCTGGCCAAATCTTTTTCCTGAGATTCTAAATGTATACATCGTCATACCCGCCCACTGGCATGTCTTGTGCGCATAACCTGTCTGCATGAAAGCCGGCTTGGAGAAAGACAGCTTCTCCTATCTAATGTTCTCAAACATGAGCGATAACGTGATGCACGGTCTAGTTTTGCCATTTGTTGATAGCACACTATGGAAATGCGTCTTAGAAAGCCATTGTGTGTTTTCCGCTCTTTGAAAAACTTTCTGTCCAATTAAGTGGGCAAAGTCCTTCCTACAATGTAGTCAATTTTACTGCAACAAAGCATCTGCAACAGGTCATAATCGCTCAATGTAGGAAATGAACACCGGCAGCATCTGAGTATCGTACAGTTGACGACGTATCTGTTCTTTGTTCCCAGTCCTTTGTCCTCAGAATACAAGATCAAGAACACAAAGTTATTGTATGTTCAAAGACCAGAACACATTCCTCAGAAACGTACACGGCTGAGCATATATATCAAAAGCTCGCTCCACCAACATCCTCATCACCACAGCACTTCTTCACCAACCGATTCTCCCCTACTCAGCAAGACGACCAATTTGGGTCATATTTACGGAACATTGAAACACCATTTTTGTGTTCCGTTGAAATACTATTGTGGGCCATGGCGAACCGCCCGATCCAATGCGCAGAATGCGGTACTGTCCTGTACATTGCTTGTCCAAGCGCGGGTGCAGGCCCTCTCGACTTGGGTAACCCGGTACGACTTACTGTGGAGCAGATGATCATCACGGACATCGTCTGTTCTTCGGCCACGTGCCCATCTCATTCAATGGTAATAGACCTAGGCCCTTTTCAGTGCATGGAGCAGGTTTTCGAGCAGCCTTCGGAGCAGCGCTTCGAGCAGTCTGAGAGTTCCACTGCAATAGACACTAACATGGGCATATTTGGTCAACAAGTACACTGGATCAATGAATCCCCGGACTCGCTACAACAACAACAACAACAACAGCAGCAGCAGCAGCAGGCGCCGCCACCGCAACCGCAGCAAAAGCTCGCAGACAACGTCCCGATAGAGAACACCAATGACATGATAGTCCACGTCGGAAAGAATCCGTGCCGGACCTGTTTCCAGCGGGGAATGCATTGCCGATGGGAGCCTAACGAAGAGAATTGCGCATCATGTCGAGGCCGCACCAGAAGATCCAAGTGCAACCGCTCTCTTTTCGGGGCCATCCCGGCAGGGCATTGGGTAAACAAGATCATACACGATGACTTCCCCCACTGTTCTGTTCAAGCCTCCAAAATGAGGCGATCCGGCAGAGTTACGGATCGCTGCGGCGGCCTGCATTACCTGGTCAAGTGGGCGCATAAGCGGGCGCATAAGTGGACTTCGGCTGAAATCCTGAAGGACTACCCCGAAATCCTGAAGGCGTTTCACCTCGCTAACCCTGCCAGCCCGGGACCTGAGTACTGGTTGTTGAATGGGGATGTAGAGTTTGCTAGACTCTTGGCTTTGGCCCGGGATGACCTTACTAGGGAAGGAAGATAGGTGTGATCACCTCCTTGAGGAAACGCACGAAGATTCTTTGTACGTGTGGCAAAGCGGATATTGCAAGTTTTTTTCGAATTTGTATTTCAGGTAAACCACCACTTTTTTCATAGCTACCAATTTCATCTCATTCTTCACTTGCTAAATCCTGACTTTATCCTTCTCTCCTTGTTTACATGAAAGCTAATAATGACGAGTTGTTGACGCATCGTTCAATTAATAACACCCCCTTGCGTAGTACCTGCATCCGCTCTTCCAAGATGCTACTGGATTTTGGCGACCTAAAATTAACGCATTAAGCATTGCTGTCTACTGTTTACCAAGTAGTCAGCACTACGTGATAATTTGTACCAACACTCCAAGAGGAACATGGTGATGAAGGTCATGGTCAACGATCATGACACGTAAGACCCTGCCTCTATCATTGATCCGCGTGAAAGGTGTAGAATGGATTAAGCCACGGCTGAAAAAAAGGTAGCCGTTCTTGACGCCGCCGTCGACTAGGGAGATGGGGACGGGGAAGCAGTCATACGGCGAGACGCCTTTACCGGGTGCCTGAGTAGATGAGAAAGTGAGATAGCCGGGGTATTAAAAGTCTCTAAATATGGTAGTATATTATGGCCTGCTTCCTAGACTCTGGCTCAATACGCCCGTATTCATTGTTGCTGGTCGCCGTGTGACTGCTTCGCCGGCTTTCTAGTCAACGGCGCCGTCAGGAGCGGTGCTTCTTAGCCTCGTCTGTGCGGCACAAGGCTGAGGCCACGTGCCCGTACCTAGGTAGGCGTATTGTATTGTCCTTTTATTGTAATTGGCATTGTTTTCTCTCTGAGCGCCAGGTCTTGAGCGCTCACCATTGTATGAAGGCACCACATACATTTTATATGTATGGGGGATTGGAAACGCAACCGCTCGCTGTGTTGCTGGCACAGAACCAATTAGCACTATTCAGAGTTTGAGCTGTTTGAGCTTGAACAGCATCTCTGGATGAAATGTGAATCTTCAAAATTGCCCCTGGCAGCGATGATTCATTCGGACCAACCTCGTCTCTTACGAGAGTCACTTGAGCTAAACACCCCACAGAACACGACGGCCATTCGAGGTGACGGAAGCTCCACAAGCCTAATTCAGTCAATCTCTCCAGTCATCAGGAGGCAATTCATTCAACAAACCGTATTTTGATCCTGACTTGAAAACTTTCAGACCACAACACCTCACCCTCCCCTCAACCTTCCATCCGCCAAGCAGCGACGGGAACCAACTTGACCACAACCATCCTGCCCTGCCATCCCCAACCAAACTACTTTGCCTTGCCTCTATAGGACACTTCTTGGTGCTGCGGCTTAGTAGAGGGACTCAAGGAATACAAACAGTCCTACCCCATCATTTCAATCATGGCAGACGACATCATGATGCTCGACCAGGTCGTGGATATGGACAGCAATGTCCCAGTTGTCCCTCCCGTCATCGACGGCGCTTCAGCCACTATGACGACGACCACCAACACCACCACCACCGCCAATCGCAACCCTCTTCGTGCTCGTCGCAACATCTCCAATCCCAAGGAGAACCGAGGGCGGGCCCACGAGTCCCTCAAGGCCAATTCAAGCGCCAAGATCCAGAAGTCATACGCATCAATCTCCAAGACCGCTTCCCACCAGGCTTACAACATCAACGCAGCAGAGCGCATCAAGCACCGCGGGCTGCGAAAGCAGCAGGTCATACGCGCCATCGCCGATGGCAGCTTCCGGATCACCAACGACACCGGCCACGTCTCCCCGCGCGGTGGCAACACCTTCAACCATGCTGGCGACGGGACCTCCAACCCGGGCAGCGACTTCATCTCCGCCCCGCCCCAGAACCAACGTGAGATGGCGCAGCAGCTCAGGCGCCTTGACGCCGACCTCGTGGCCGCCGCCCTCTTCGAGCCCATCCCAGGCATGACCTTCGACCCGGCTGCGCCGTGCGCCTTCACCAGCGACCAGGCTCTCATGGCGGACCTCGTCCAGGCGCTCGAGGCGTTCCAGATGCACATCGCGCGCAAGGGCAGGGTTGTGCTGTCCGACAAGGCCGGCGGCCTGCTGCGCGGCCTCGCGCGCGACGTGCTCCACACGATGCTGAAGCAGCGGCGCGACTCCACGCCCGGCGTCGATGAGTCCTTCTGGGCCGGTGTGGCGCGGGACTACTTGACGGGCAAGAAGATCACCTGGCTCGCTGGCAGGTACCTGGTCGCGGACCCGTGCCGGAGGCTCATGGCGGGCAGGACTGAGTCGCTGGGAGACTTCTTGGGAATGTTGCTGGAGGCTGTGGAGTGTCCGGGCAAGCACTACGACCTTGTTCAGGTATGTCCTTTCCCATTCAGATCTCCTGATTCTGTGTCGTGATCTTCTGAGAGTTTGGAGATTCGCACCCGCAAAAGCAGAGGGCACATCCGCACATGTATATCCCCATATACACGTCACCTATGAGCCGTACGGGACGATGTCCTACGGGAGAAGCTCCTGCAGGACAATCCCCTACAGGATAAAGTCCTACAGGATAACCTCCTGTGGGACAACCTGCTCCAAAAAGACCTCCTAAAAGACAATCTCCTGTGGAACAAAGTTCCACCTCATAACCTCCTATGGGATGACCTCCTATAGAGATGGCCGATTCGGCACTAACCTAACAGGACACTTCAACATCTGACCAGCCTAGTACGGGTGTGCCCGCCGCTTTTACGGTTGTGGATCTTTGATCTCTTTTTTTCCCCTCTTTTTTACCCTTCTTCTCAAACTAACCGCGCTGCCTCACAGGCTCTCGGACCGGTGGGCGACGACATGCCGCCTTTCATCGTGGCCCGGCCGTCCACACTGCAGGCTCTCATGAGCCACTTCGAGACCGCTCGCGCGCGGTACTTAGCCAATCTCAAGAACGGGCAAGGTAAGGTTCCCTCGAATAACACTAGAGGCGCGGTGGGCTTCGGCAAGCTGCCGCGAGGCGGTGATCGTCAGCACGACTCCTCCGAGGACGAGGACGACGGTTCGCGGGTCGGCATGTTCGACGGCGGAGCAGAGGACGATGGCCAGGTCGCGGAGGATGTCCCCTCGGAGCCTGGTCAGTGGTTCCTGGTGAAGCTGGACCAGTTCATGGTGTCCAAGGGTGGACAGCAGAAGGGTAGTGTTGACGGCGCTATGCTTTCTGCCCTGGATCTGGGAGGTGCCAAGTCCATCCCGTAGAAGGGATTGTGCGATGGTCGAAGAAAAAGGAAGAGGAATTGTTTTTGGAGCGCACAAAAAGCAGACTGGAGAACTCCCGGTCAGGGGAGAACGCTTGGGCCGAGTGGCTCGCTACATGCACAGTAAGTGTAGCAGAATCAGAATGAGTAGGATCCGCGGCCATGGGAGCCCGGTGATTTCTCGTCTGCTAGTCGGGGCCAGTTGGCAAGCGGCCTGATCGAGCTGTAGAGGAATAGGGTCTAGATTGAGCTGAGTTGAGACAGAATGACCAGTCGAGGTAGCAGTCAAGCTTTAGACCAAAATCAGCCACATTCTCAATCTAAAGCCGCGCATTCTGTCTCCAGCTACCAGGTTACATGTAGCATGCCCAGGTGAGCTAGAACAAAGGCTGCGCTGAGGTCCGATCTTTCGATCAGCGTTGCCTCCTGCAATGAAACGCTCCTAAGAACGCACCTGTCTTCCAGAGGCTCGGGATGCTTTAATCCGGGTCCAAATCTTCTAGTCTCTCTCCGCTGGGGGCTAAGGTTATGAGCATGCCGTAGGCCAACCCAATCTAGATCTGCTGGTCACTGGGGGCTGGCGCCACCCTAGATAGTGGTGGCTTCTATGTGCTTTGAGTTATATTTGGAGACTTGATATTCAATTGGTTGTTGTAGGGACTCTAGAGAGCACGATCAATTATGTCTCCGAATGCCGTGAGTAGCGGGCATGTTGTGCTGCACCGGGCAACTCGCGGCGGCCAGCCCGCAATCCACATTGATGGCTCCTTCCTTTCGAGAGTTGGATATATACGGGGAAAAATTCAAATAGCAACAGGGCGCGTGGAGAGGCTGTGCTTCAACATACGTACGTGTGGGGTCTGGCGGTCTTCCCTAGTAGATGCTGCACTGCAAGACATCGGCAGCCCGCCTCGAAATGGAAACCATATCCGTTAGTGGTTAATTTATTGCGATTGACGATGTGGTAACTGCGTGGAAAATATCAAGGCCCAGCTGAAGCGGCTATCATCTACCAATTGCGATTTGACAGAATGGGTTGACGTTATTGTAGCCAACGCGGAGCCAAAATAGCACGCCAAGGATGATAGAGCGGTTGAGGTGACATCGCGATAGTTACCATTATTAAACGTGCGGAGTTTCTCCGCCGGCGTGATCGAGAGGCTGGTCTGGATCGCCAGAGCCCACCAAGAGGCCAGATAAATAAAAGAAAAAACACACCTCCCACCACCCAGCCCCAGAATCGTCACTCTGCTTCTAGATCTGGGCCGGAGAATGCCAGGTGGCGAGACCCTTCCATATGGTGAGCGCCAGGGACAACTTCCCGATGCGGAGACACGATGTTGCGGCAGGCCAGCCACACCTCATCTATCCCAAATGAAACCCTCTGGGCTTCTTGGACCCTGAGACTAACTGCCAGTGGATAGCTTAAATCAATTAAGGTTGAACCGGTTCCAGCCGATGGCCGTGGGGCAATGGCGGGCGAACCGGGGCGCAGGACAATAGGCTGCGGTCTGGACCTGAAATAGCTTGGGTCCCAGAGCGCCGGAGTTGCGGGTAGCAATATGGATAAATACAACCCAAGCTCGACGGCCTCTCAGACTATCGCAACAGTGGCGACAACTTCTCGAAAGTGGAGCCATGTGATCAGCGAGCCTTGATTGTTGCCATTGCCTGTCTATAAGAAGAGGCTCCACTTCTTGTAATTATTCCTGGTTCCCCCCTAGGCGTTGTCAGACAAGCCAGACGAGGATATTCCTGAACCATAACCTGCAGATTACTACTGCTTCCTCCCAACTACTATTATTCCCTTGGTAATAATTCTCCCCACCTGCCGCTGCAAATAATACCATCCCGGAGATGCTGTCCAAACTCCTCGCAACCACCCTCCTCCCCCTCGCCGCCCTGTCCTCCCCCTTCCACCCGGGCGTCCTGAGCCCCCGCGAGCTGCCCGCCTCCGTCGGCACCGTGACGCAGTTCAAGTACTCGGGCAACGGGTGCACGCAGGGCTCCAACTCGGTGACCCGCTCCGGCGGCTGGGTCACCCAGACGTACAAGTTCTCGCAGTTCGAGGCCGACACCATCACCGCGGGGACCCCGACGACCGAGAACTGCGAGCTGCACTTCCAGGGCGCGGGCCTGAGCCCCGGGTGGCAGGTCAGCCTCGCCGAGGCCGACGTCACGGGCAAGCTGGTGCTGGCGCCGGACTCCAAGGTCAACTACTACTGGCAGGTGTACTGGAGCGATGACGCTGCCGATACAGTGAGTCTTGAATTACCCAAAATTGGAAGACCACGACGCTCACGCACATCCACACAGCTCACCCTGCAAGGCGCGATCGACAACACCGGGGGCAAGAACAAGATCACCAACAACAACTACACCATCAAGGCTAACGTCACGGACTCGCTATGGTCCCAGTGCATTGGCGCGGACGGGAACCCAGGCATCCTGAATGTCAACTTCAGGGTAGCGGTTGTTGGAGACGGGAGCTCCTTTGACGTTGATACCGAGACGCTGAACTACAAGTTCAGGAAGTGCTGATAGCATTGATGGGTTTAGTAGAGAGATCTTTGTTTTAAGCGTGTGGCTTTCCCTCAATTGTTTATCTGAGCATGTGTAAGATCTATAAAAATCCCGATTCAAATTGCACACTGGCCTTGTCTGTGCGTCACAAGGCTAACGCCACATGCACCTATCGTATTTTTACCACTGTCATCGGCATTATATGTCTTTTTTCCTAGACACTGAATCTTTAAGTATATACCGTTATAGAAAGGCGCCGTATATGGTTTCAGAAACATACGGAATAAGAACGGGATCAATTCTTCAGGCACTCGGCCCATCATCCTGGAAGCAACTAGTGTTGCTGTCGAAGTATTCGTTGATGGCCCGGCCCAAATATTCCCAGGATTTGCAACTGTGGAATCACGCAATTCCTCATTATAGGACTATTTGTTCTCTTTGAGTTCTTCTATTAAGCCCGGACAACCTTAGGTGTCCTAGAAGAACCTCAGGACGATTCTCAGCACGGAAGGTGGTTAGGCCCATCGAGTCATTTCACGATTCGGCACCCATCAACATACCTGACAACAGCCATCTGGGTTAAGAATAAATTGAATCCTAAAAATATATATACAAAATACCTCCCATGAGAATTACCCTATTCCCCTACTTGAGTACCCAAGAAGACGACTGTGCGACGAGGTCATCCCGCTCACATCCTCATCTTGGCCATGGAGGCAGTCGCATTGCCAGCCCCGCCGCGGCCAGAAGCCGCATCAAACAGGGCCTGGATGTCAGCCTGCCACTGGGCCACGTCGGGGCGCTCGATGCGGCGGTCATAGGTCAGCAGGCCGTTGACCTCGCCCTCGACGTCGGTGGTCTGGGTCCAGACGCCGGCGCTGCAGGCGAACATCTCGATCTGCTGCCTGTACTCCTCGAAGATGACGTGGGCGCGGTAGTTGTAGGCCTCGAGGTCGATGTTGACCTCGTAGGTCTGGTTGATGGTGTCGATTGCCTGCTGGACGTTCCAGAGGCTTTGGGGGTGTTTGTCAGCCAGGCTCCTTGATTCTTCCCCGGGAAGGCAAAAAAAAAAGGGGGGGCGGACGGGACAGGAACTTACTTCTCAATGGACACGTTGTGGCCGATGCCGCCGAACTCGCCCTGGATGCCGATGCGCTCGGCGTCGTAGGGCGACGACTGGATCGAGTAGAAGGGCGAGCCGCACTGCGGGTTGGCGTAGTGGTGGTTGTCCGAGAAGTCGCCGGCGCCGTTGTCGTACCAGCCCGAGGTGGCGTCGATCAGCCTGCTGCCGTCGGTGGCCCTGATGCGCTCGGCGATGGCGTACTCGGGGTACGGCGGCGTCCTGATCTGGCCCCAGCCTTCATTGTAGATGACCTGTGACGCAGTGTTAGCGGGGCTGGTATTTGGTAGCTGCGAGAGCTGATGGTGACTTACCCAGGTCACGATGGAGGTGTAGCTCAAGTGCTCGTTGATCATGATGTCGAGCTGGCGCTCAAACTCGGCCTGCTGCTCGCCGTTGGGGAGCGGCACGCGGGGTGTCATGGCCGGCATGTCCTGGATGACCATGAGACCGAGGGAGTCGGTGGCATAGTAGAACAGGTCAGGCTCGATCTTGATCTGTTGTCGGGTTGCAGTCTGTCAGCCTCTCTCTCATTCGACCTCACACACCAAATCTCATGATTCCGAGTGCAAATCTCATTTTAACTCACGTGCTTGCGAACCGCGTTGAAGCCAAGCTTCTTCAGCTCCTGCAGGTCAAAGATGAGGGCCTCATAGTTGGGCGCCAGGTGGATGCCGTCGGGCCAGAAGCCCTGGTCCAGCGTCGCCCACTGGAAGACCCACTCGCCGTTGAGCAGCGGCCGCTGGACGCCATCGACGACGCCGCGGCCGACGGTGCGGAAGCCGGTGTAGCTCTGGACCCTGTCGTCGCCGAGCGTGACGGTCAGGTTGTACAACGTCGGCGAGTCCGGGCTCCAGGGGTCGACGCCGTCGACGGTGAACTCGAACTCGGCGCCGCTGGTGCCGGAGCCGGAGCCCAGCACGCTGCCGTCCTGGTCCAGCACCGTGACCTCGACGGGCTGGCCCGTGGCGTTGCCCGAGGCGTGCACGTTCACCTTGGTGGTGCCGTCCGCGGCGGCCTTGACGTCCAGCTGGGTGATGCGCGTCGCGGGCGCGCTCTCGAGCCACACCGTCTGCCAGATGCCGCTGCAGGGCCGGTAGAAGATGTGCTCCGGGTTCTTGGTCTGCTTGCCGATTGGGATGACGTAGCCGGGCAGGTCTGTTGGGTCGAAGACAAAGACCTTGCTATACGATTTCACCGTGGTCAGCTTCTTTTTCTCTCAATATTCTTCTCTTTTTCCGGCCTGGCTCGTGGCCTTGTCAAAAAGGGCCTGATGCAGATGCAGCCCTCTCGATTTAGCCGAGGGGGAAAACTGCCGAGACACATCACCAGGCACTTACAGCTCATTGGTCCCGTTGGGGCTCAGATACGACGTCACGTCGATGGTGTTCCTGAAGTAACCGCCGCGGTGGAAGCTGACCTCCTGGCCGTTGACGTAGACGGTGGCCTCGTAGTCGACGGCCTCGAAGTTGAGCAGCACGCTGCGGCTGCTGTCCCAGCCCGTGGGCACGTCGAACGTGGTCGCGAACCACATGGCCGACGTGTCGAGCACCTGCAGGCCCGAGATGGCGCTCTCGATGCAGCTGGGGATCAGCGTCTCGTACTGCAGCGGCGCGCAGGGCACCTCGCCCGGCTCCGTGGCGTTGCCCGCGCCCTGGTACGTCCAGATGCCGTTGAGCGTCACCCAGTCGTCGCGCTTGAGCTGCGGCCGCGGGTGCTCCGGCCACGGGTTCAGCCCGACCTGGTCCGTCCAGGGCGTGTCGAGGGGCGGTGTCTGCAGCTGGTACGGCACCGGCGTGGACGGCGAGCCCGTGCAGCTGCCATTGCCGAATGGTGGGCTCTGTGCGGCCACGGCCAGCGGCCAGAGGAGGTGGAGGGCTCGGGAACGCATGTTCACGTCAAGCAGGCCTGGGGGGAGACTAGGTAGGCTGGGTCGGGGAGATGCTCTGGAGCAGGCTGCCTTCGCGGCGGTATATATATATCTACACTCCCAACAACCAACGTCTGGTGTATATAAAGAGGGGAAGGGGCGGCAACGCGACAGGCACACGCAGCAGACGAAGGAACAGGAGGAGGAGAGCCTGTGGCCGATCTGCCCTAGAACAAGCTCGAGGAAGGGAGCGGGTCGGCCGGGTGGTTTATAACTTATTGCATGGAGACTATATTTCGTGCCGAGCCATGGTGGCGGGCACGCAAGCCGTGATGGAGCTCTCTCACCTCTCTCTCTTTCTCGCCGGCCCCGGCTCCTGGGGACCGAAGAAGTGTGTTTACATTGGCTTAGGGATGCACGTTGTCATATCCCATCTGCAGGCCAGGGATGTCGTGTACAGCTTAGCCTGCTGCGTATATGTGCGTTGTGTATGTGCGTGCTGCGGTTGGGGGGGTCGGGAAGTGACCGGGGTCGTTGGAGAGGAGGGGCAGCAAAGAAACAGGACGGGGCTGGTGCTGGGCTGGGCTGGCAGGCTGGCGGGCACACACACACAAGCACATTACCAAGGCCCAGAGAGAGGTGCAAGTGGCCAGTCTGACCGCTGCGCCTGACTACCAGGATGCGCCCCGCGTGCAGGAACAAGGCCTGCCAGGGGGGCACATCTGGAGCTTGGGGGATCTTGGCCGGGATCATCGTGACAGCAAGAAGCTTTCCCTGGGGGGTGCGCTGGTAGATTGCGCCCAGAAATACCATAAACCGTGTCCGCCCTTGGCCTGCAATGCCCGCATGGGCTGCATGGTCGGACTGCATCACGCTGGCATGACGCCTGTGACTCTCTGGGCCGAGCTGGGAGCTGAGCTGGTGGCAGGCGGCAAATCAGCAGCCGGAGAAAATATCTGGTGGGGGTTTCTGAAATGGCTCTCCTCTTCCTCTTGGGAACTTGGCTAGCACCATATATGCGCACGGCCGTGCATGAGAAGGTGAACACGGCCTCTCGCCTGGACAATGGAAATGGCGGTGTTGTAACTGTGGCATATGTTTGGAGTAACGTGAGGACTCGTCTGGCGCCGAGACCCTCGATTTCACTGCTGGTTCCAAGATGGGCGTCTCTGTTTTCCTATTCGGGCATGAGGTGACGACTAGTAAGCCCGGTACTTGCAGACAACAGCAGCATAGAATCAAGCCTGGCCAAGTGCTCAAATTTGACGAGGGCTCCAATCAGGCACCACAGGACAGCAAGTTGGAGACCGTCTCGTCCGTCTCGCCCATCTGGACATGGCAGAACATGGTCAGCAGGGCAGGAATCCTTCCAGGCACGATGGACAGGAGCTTGCTGGTCTAGTGATTACCTGCAGTGACGCTGCATCCGGTGATGTGGATTTTGGGGAGATGCTGATCACCTCGTGTGGGTGCGACATCGTTGCAGGGGAAACAACCGATCCGACGAACGCCCCTTGGCGGGAGGGCAGGCCAGCGCGCACAATCGGACGATGGATGGACCTGTGGACCTGGATGGCAGGATGGCCGCTGTTGGAGAGAGAGTTCGTTCTCCTTGCATGTGCATATCCGAGGGAACAGAGTTTCCCGAAAACTCGAGCAGCATTAAGGGGGCCCGGTTCGGTTAACTATGGCATCTTTGCTTGCCAGACATCCATCATGCAGTCAGTCCATTTGATCGGACAAAGAAGAAAAGAGAGCACCCTCCCAACCCCATATTGTCTGACCAGCCACACACATAATTCCCATCATCCCCATCGAACAACGAACTCCCATCATCTCGCCCCCAACCAATCCACCGGCTTCCCGCCAAACTCTGGGGTAGCCCCAGCCGTGAGCCACGGGTATCTACCGGGCCTGACCCAGCCGCCAAGGGGGGCCATGGAGCCACAAACGGCCCATAGAAAATGCGGGACATCCCTGCGCCCGTCACCCTTGGCCGAGCTTGTGCGGTAGTATGATATAGGGCTCCATCTCATCTCCCATCGGGCTTGAATCGCGTGTGCAAACTGTTTATCCTCGGACGGTTTTCGACCCTTCAGAAACATAAACGCGGCGACCTTGGCCTAGGACTGCGTAGAGTATAACACAATATCGCTTCGGAAAATATTGACAATTATTGAGAACCCATGGCGAGCCGGCGGGACATGCCGAGCAACAGGAAGCCCACATATTCTTCTTCTGCGGTTCTTGTCTCCAAATGCCCGAGGGAAAACAAAGTGCATGGATGATGTCAGTTAAATGGCCGGCTTATGCAGTCATCCTCGTAGGGACCTGGGGGCAGGCTGCAGCCAAGAAATGATGTGCTCCCTTGCACTGCAACGTTCCGCACCATTACAGGCCAGCAGGCCAGCTACTCCAACGCGCAGTCCCTCTACCAGTGCGGGGTGGTAATGACCTTTTCGTGTTTTTTTCCTGGCACGGCCTGAGATTAAGGGGAGCCTGAACGCGCATGCCACGGTGGGAACCAAGGGACGGGTCAAAGCCTGTATGTACAGTAGCAGCAGCCCTGAGCCCAGCCGTGCCTTGAAGGTCGCCCGTTGACAGCAGGGTGTCATTCAAGACGACGACCGAGACTCATGTTGAGTGCAGGTACTCGCCAGCCCGAGACCCTCTCGTGACCTATGCGGACAAGATTTCCGAGATTAAATGCAACATCGATCTGCCCTCGAGATCAGGTCAACAGGACGACTTCCAAGCAAAATAACACACAGTACGTAGGTAGTGTACTGTACTGCTGCAGCGACCTGGGCGCATGCGAATCATGCATTGCAGTTCGGAGGTCCGCACCAAGATTCATCTGCATTCAGACTTCTGCACGTTTTCTATATTTAAGCCACACAGTGGCACGCTGAACGAAGGTTGGGACTGCAATATCCGTGCGACTAGCCGTTGCCCGAGCCGACACCTTAATCATTCTGTGTGCACTGCCTCTGGCCCCTTTCGGGAGAGTGAGTAGAAAGAAGGGCGCCCTGAATCTTATTTCCAGAACCAAGCTTATTAGTTGGGCATGCTGGGTTGATCCAGTGGTTAATAAGGAGGGAGCGAGGTCGTCTGATTACACAATACAACCCACCCCCGACTCTAGCTGGCCCATATAGCCCAGAGCTTGCTTGCCCAGCTGCCCACCCTCGGCCCCGCAAGCTTCTCCCGCGGGGCGCAACCAAGCCGCCCCAGGTGCCCCAGAGCTAGTTCCTGCCGAGCATCCCGAGGCGTGGCGCTTCGCCCTCTGCCGGCATAAGAACAAGAAACATGGCTGGGGGCTTGTTGTCCAAGTCCCGCACACCGTCAGACCGTTAATAATTAAAAGTGTGCCACAATCTGGGGCAACCAAAAAAAAGGGCGCTACTGGAGGGGTTGGACGACTTCGTTGTACAACCAACCAGCCAACCAACCAACCAACCCCTCCAAGCCCTGCCCGGGTGCAGCAGCAGCAGCAGCCACATGACCCTCTCTCTGCCTTGACCGCACCCACCACCACATCGTGTCGCAGCACTAAGAAGAATGAACTGGTTCATCTGAACTCTCACTCACTCACTCACTCACTCTCGTCGCCGATCGACAGGCGACATGTCTCATCGCGGATGCGGCAACCGAGGAATGACTGACTGACCTGCCTGCAAACATGTCTCGAACCCTCCTTCTCAGGACCCAGTAGTTGGCACGCGGTCGGGCGCAAACAAAAAAAAAAAAAAAGCTGGGTGTCGTGACCGAGTGCCCAGAAGTTCCCCCCAGACCAGGTAGATGGGTACTTGACCTGCCCACCCCGCCCAAGTCACACATGTACCACCAAATTAACGACGCAGTTACATCGGGGACACAGCCTGAGACACCACCCGACTACGACCTCAACCCACGCGGGCTGCTTGCTGCCAGTGGGCGGGGCATGACTTATCGAGACCCAGGGGGAAACCAACGACAATGTAGCATTTTCTCACTCTATTGCGCCTGCCGGTGCCTGCCTGCCTGCCTGTCCTGTCCTTTCCATTCTGAACAGTCTATTCTATCGCAAACTTCCGTCTGTTCTTGGCTTCATATACACGTTGTAGACACAAAACACCCGGGGAAAAGAAGGATCGTCAGTCACTTCAAAGCCCACGCCCTCACGCCCTCACGCCCACCAGCCGCAGGACAGCCGGCGTCTCCTCGGGCTCCTCAAACGGCCGCGTCCGGTCCGCCTCGTCGGGCGAGCCGTCCGGCCGGCGGGGGATCGAGTACACGTTGCCGCGGTCGACAGGGACCACGTTTTGTTGCTGTGTATGAAATTGAAAATCTCAGGGTCAGCCACGCTCACAAAAGGGCCCAACTAACTAACTCATCCGCACCATCAATCACCGCCGGCACCACCACCAGCCACCAACAGTAAACAAGTAAACGGAGAAGATGAACAACGGAAAACTCACCGGGAAATGCGTCGTGCCCTTCCGCGCCCTAAACACCTCCAGCTTCCTCCTCAGCCCCTCCTCGCCCATCAGCGCGCGGGGGCAGTAGCACACGTACGTGGCGAACCGGGCCTGCGCGCCCACGGGGCTCGCGTTCCAGTGGACCAGCCGCGAGTCCCAGAGGATCAGATCGCCCTCGCCCGCGCACACTTTGGTGTCCTCGCACCCCCGGGCCCGGAACCAGTCGGCGTCGGATGCGGTGAAGTTGTACCCGTTCTCGCGCTCCCCGCTGTCCTGCTCCAGACTAAAACCGCCCTGCGCCGCGAAGTGGTCCTCGTGAAGGAGGTGCGACCCCCGCAGGACGCAGAGGCCGCCGTCGCGCGGGCCGTTGGGCGCCAGGTTGGCGATGCCCTGGTAGAGCTCGAAGCGGTCGTGGCGGCGGGGGTTTTGGTCCATGTCTTGGTGGTTGTCAGTTTGTTTGTGTCTGTCTGTCTGTCTACCCGGCAGGCTGGGCTGGGCTGGGCTGGGCTGGGCTTGGTAAGTTCGGGTGGGTGAGTGTGAGTGTGTGCGCTTACGGGGCCAGGCGCCTGTTGGGTAGATGTCTGTCCTGCCGTGCTCCTCGTTGATGGGCAGGGTGACGTTGATGCCGTCGAAGCTGGCGATGAGGTCGTCCGTGCCCCAGAGCTGGGCGAAGGCCTCCAGGATCTTGGGCTGGCTTTTTTTGGGTGGGGTGCTCATGGTCAGATACTCATCTGTTGTTGAGCGAGGCCACACCTGGTGAAACTCACGATCTGATCTTCCACACGAATGCTTCGTGGCCTATCGAGTAGCGGTTGTAGAGCCCGCCCCTGGGGTGTTTGTTAGCACAGACAGGCTCTTTGTGTCACCTCAGTCAGACCTGGGGGAGGCGGGGGCTTTGTCTGACGTTACGCTGTAAGGTAGATGTTCCGAAGTCCACGTCGACCGGTCGTCTCGCTTGAAGCCGTGGGGGAACCTCTCGAGCCAGGTCAGGGCCTGCTCGCGGAACTCGGCACAGTCCTCGGGTGAGACCCTGTTCGGGACGACGACGAAGCCGTCTCGCTCGAGCCGAAGCTGCCAGTCAGGTTTTGGACCGCCCATGATGTTTGAGCCCCTCCTCATAAGAGTTGTCTCTCTGGTGGACCGAGCCTGAAACCGTTCTCAGATCAATGGAGCCAACGTGGCTTAATAGACGGATGGACGGGCGGCGGCACTGGAAGGTGATGGATGACACGATCGGACACAGGATGAGCTGGGGCGGCCGCGTTACCGGCCGTTGATCGGAAGGAGTGACACACGAATCAGTCGCACCCGCACCGGGCATCCACCGGGGCAGCGGGGGGCACGTTTGTGCTACACTAGAGGGCGGCCGGTCTGGCTTGGCTCATGGGAGAGGCTCCTTACGTGATGGCGCATCTCTGCGGCATGATTGGGTTGTCCCGCCATCTTGTGAGCAAAAGCGGGTCCCTTCTTGGCCCTCTTTGACATTTCGCCACTCTACCCTGATGATATGTTGTGGAAGGGGATTGATTCTGCCACTCTCTGTTCCAGTCGTTTACGAACCCGACCTGGTGTGCGATGCGATGCGGCCCGAGTCGAGGGTCGTCTGTTGCACGTTGGGCGACGTCTCCTCGCCGGGACGGAACCGAGGCCGGCTTCCCCAAAGAGAGCCTGCCGACCCGAGCGTTGGCCGGAATTGGATGGCTGCCGGGTTGCCAAGCTGCTCGACATCCAGGCTGCGTGCTGTACATACGGCCACAGATGAAAGCTGCACATGTGTTGCACCTGATCGGACTGGTGCACCCCAACCAACTGCTCGGTAGTGACCGACGAGGGAACGTTCCATGCAGGTTGTCACCGCACGATAAGCTCTGCCTGCCTGCCTGCCATAGTGGAATGAAGCTGCTGATCAACACCCGTCGGGTGTCAAGCCTGCTTATCGAAGGAGTGCGGAGTAGGGAGGGGAACTTATTGAACTTCAAGGTTATTGGTAGGCAGAGTCAACACCATGAAAGTCGTTTGGCATTTAATACATATGCGTATTTTCATCATGACAGGAAATACCAGTCACTGTTATGTCGCGCTGTGTGACTTGATTATACCAGCTGGCGATCAGTGAACCTGTCGGGCTTGATGTGTTGTTGGTGCGCATAAGGATGTCACTTCACTGATGCTTCTTGCCGCAGTTTTGTCTATCAAACAAGTAAACGCCAGCTTCCGTTTGAGTTGCAACCTGTGTCGCCCAAAGTCCATCTCACCCCCCAGTCAGTCCTGCTGCTGGTCAACGCCCCAACACCGCCTTCTGTCTGATAGACACCTCCACTGCACTTGAAGCAGTCCCTAGGGTTCTTGGCCAATCAAGCGTGGCTGGCTATTCCAGGATCAGGACAAGCCATGGCAGAATCAAAGGAGCCAGGTGGCATCGAAATGGCCCAGGCCAACAGCCGCCAGCAGGACGACATCGAGGACATCAAGCCCGCCGCGGGCGAAATCAAGGAGATCCAAGGCGACTCGCACTTCTACGAAACCATCACTGCCGCTCCCCTTGATCCGTGGTCAAAGACCAGTCTGCAGCTGTATCTGATCCTGCTCGTCGCCGCCCTCAATGCCACCAGCTCGGGTTTTGATGGGGTGAGTTTGACCAATGCTGAAGTGGTGGACAATATTGGAAACGTGTGGCTGACTTTGCAAATAGTCCATCTTCAGCTCCATCAACGCCATGGACCAATACAAGAAATACTTCAACCATACGGAGCTCGGTGGGAGCACTGGGATGTGAGTTTGCAATCCCAGTCTTCTCCACCGCGAGGGGACCTTCCTGTGGGAGACTGCCATCTGACATCGGCCACAGCATCTTCATGATCTACACCATCGGCAACATGGTCGGCTCTCTCTTCACCGGCCCCATATGCGACTGGTTCGGCAGGCGGGCGGGCATGTCAATCGGGTCTTGCCTGATCATGATCGGAGCCGCGGTGCAGACAGCGGCCAAGAACGACGGCTACCTCCTCGCCGGCCGCTTCGTCCTCGGATTCGGCGTCTCCATCGGCACGAGCGCAGCCCCGACGTACGCCCTCGAGCTCGCCCCTCCGCAGTGGCGGGCCAGGATCGTCGGTTACTACAACACCTGTGAGTGTTGCCCATCAAAGAAAGCCATTGGTGTGCAGTGTGCTGACAGAAACACCCTCACAGTCTTCTACACCGGCTCCATCCTCGCAACAGGCGTCGCCTACGCCTGCAACAAAGCCCAGGGCGAGCTCGCCTTCCGCCTCCCCCTGGCCCTGCAGCTCCTCCCGCCCGTCCTCATCGTCTCGGGCTGCTTCCTCATCCCCGAGTCCCCCCGCTGGCTGACCATGTGGGGCAAGCGCGACAAGGCGGCCCGGATCCTGGCCCGGTACCACGGCGGCGGCGACGCGGAGCACCCGGTCGTGAGACTAGAACTCAGGGAGTTCGAGGGCGGCATCGAGCGGCAGCGGTCGTCGGGCATATTCAACTTCTGGCCGCTGGTGAGCACGCACAACGCGCGCTGGCGCTTCCTGATGATGGCGTTCATGTCCGTGTTCGCGCAGCTGTCGGGCAACTCGGTGCTCACGTACTACCTGCCCAGCATGTTCACGCTGGTGGGCGTCGTCTCGACCGAGCGCCGGCTCCTGCTGACCTTTATGAACTCGATCGTCTCGTGCGCGGGCGCCGTCGCGGGCTCGGCCACCAACGACGCTATTGGCAGGCGGACAAAGCTGTGGGCCGGCAGCGTCGTGCTCGCGGGGCTGTTTGCCGGCGTCACGGGGTTCTCGAGCCGGTTCTCCTTGTTGGGCGATGGGGCGGACCCGGGGCTTGCGGTTACCAACGGGGGCATCGCGTTTATCTTCTTGTTTGGGTGTGCGTATTCGTTTGTGTACACGCCGCTGACGGCGACGTACTGCGCCGAGGTGTTGAACAATCCCATGAGGGCCAAGGGGATGGGCATTGTAAGTTCTTGCCTTGATTTGTTTTCTCTTGGGACCCCACGCGGGTCGGGTCGTGAAAGACTCCCTTCGCAGCTAAACGTACGTGTTTTGCAGCACGTCATCCTCTCCAACTGCGCGAACCTCTACAACACCTACGTCACCGCGGTGGCGGTCGAGGCCACCGGCTGGCACTACTACCTCGTCTTTGTCGGGCTGAACCTGGTCTACGCCGTGGTCTGGTTCCTCTTCGGCGTCGAGACCCGCGGCCGCACCCTCGAGGAGCTGGACGCGGTCTTTGAGGCAAAGTTCCCGCCCCGCGCGGCGCTGAGGAAGACGGTCATGGTCAAGAAGGGCGACGGGCACCTGGAGGGACTGCCCGCGGGCAACACGGCCGGACAGCACCACACGGCGGAGGAGCATGCATGACTATGAACTATTCATTATCCTCGTTTGGGTTGTTTGTTATGTATGTATGATGGTAATTGGGCGCAATCTGGTCAGAGAGTTGCGAGTTTTGTGTGGGCTAGTGGCCTGGCCCCCTTCTATGATATCCCTCCTGCATAAAGCCAACTTCCTCAGAGCTCCTCCTCAGGCATGATTTCTCTCAATACAGTGATGCCTGATGGGCGGGGATGACATGGGTAAACACCCCCGTCAACATCTTAGTAGTTCCTAGCCGGGTCAAACTTGTCATGGTGCTGGACATTCCTCCAGCTCGAGATCTCCTCGTCGTCGAGGATGCTCCCGTTGGCCTCCTTCTTGCGCCGGAAGCAGCCCCTCTTCTTCCTCAGCAGCAGGAACAGGCCCCCTAGCACTATCACGCCGCCCACCGGCGCCGCGATGGCGATCGTGGTCGTCATCACGTTGGACCGGCTCTCCGTCTTCTGGATCCCGCCGTCGCTGTCCTGGTTCTGCTGGAGCTCGGCCGCCGTCGCCTGGGCCGGGTCCGCCGCGGCGGAGGGCGTGGCAGCCAGCGTCGACGAGATCAGCGTCGTGGGCAGCGGCGTCAAGGGGTTGAGCACCGCTGGCGGCGTCGACAGGATGGCGCTTGGTGCTGAGGAGAGCTCCGTGGGCACCGCGGCGGGGGGCAGTGAGGCGGTACCCGTGGAGGAGATCAGCGAGGAGATGGACTCGAGCAGAGGGGTGGATGCCGGGGGCGTCGGGGTCGAGACCACCGGCGTCGTGGGCGTGTTGACTGCCCCTGCTGCTGAGGTCGCTGGGGTGGAGGTGGACTGCTGGATCGCGCCGGGGAGGCTGCTGCTGCTGCTTGACGATGTGGCTGTCTGTGCCACGTCGGAGGTGGGCGTTGATGAGGTTGGCGATGGTGATGCTGGTGTTGAGGGTGTGGACTCGGCACCGGCGTTGTTGTTGCCGCCTCCCTGGCCTCCCTGGCCGTCCTGTCCACCTTGTCTGCCATCACCACGGTTGCCGTCCTGTCCTTGGCCCCGGTTGCCCTGGCCTTGGCCATCGTTCTCATCCGGATCCGCAGCGTTGTTTGTGGCGTCTCCTTGGTTGTTATTGCTGCCGCTGTTGTTGCTGTTGTCATTGGTGTCGTTGTTATCATCTGATGAGTCTGGTGGCGGTGGTGGTGGCCGCGCGTTCTGGCCACCTCCCAAGAGACCGCCGACCCCGTTCACCAGCCCACCCACGAGTCCTCCGTTGTTGTCAGACATGTTTGTTGTTTGATTAGGTACTCTCCAGGAGACTCGTTCTTGTAGGTGGGTTTTAAAACGGATATAGGAAATGACAGACCAGCTGCATAAATGACAGTGAAGAGAAGTGAAAAAGATCGAGAAAGAAAAAGTCGATATATTAGGTGACTTGAGCTTACACTAGGAGACTGGCGCCCGATGGCATGTTAAAGGAAGGGCCCTTGATATTCTTAGCCGTCGATCCGGACCCCTGCACATCGCTCGTTTGGGACGTTGATGGACACACGACAGTGTGCAGTGACAGCGGCTGGACACAGTTTAGCCTGTCTGCAGGAAGCTTGCATTGCGTTCCCGGGGGGGGCGCTTGTCTGCGCATTCTGATACATGAACGCTGCACACGAGAGCCCGTGGAGATCCCAAAAATACACAGTGTCCAGTCTGTGCCAGTCTGTGCCGAATTTCCGCCACCGACATGCACAGCACGGCGAACAGCCTGGCAGCGTGGCCGTGTTTTCCATTCCCCATGTCTGTCTAGAGGCAGCGTCAGAACTTGGCAGGAGAAAGGGCCTCCCGGCCCCGGATTTAGAACCGTTGTGTGTGAGAGGCTGATCGTCAGGGGCAGTCGCCGACTCACGTTAAGCTCCAACCTTGCACCACCACGTAGCTCTGCCCACCCTTATCCGGCATATGGAGGGGGGCGTATCAGAGACACAATTGGCTTCATAATTCTCTGTAGCTACGGGAGAGATGTGGGGGACCACGTCCCTGCAGTTGAACAGGATGGCACCGGCAAGTTGGAGGCCCCGTCCCAGCAGAAAGGCAGCCCTAGGGCAGACAGGTGTCAAGCTGGGTGCCGCTGCTGGGCCTGACTGTGGCCTGCAGTCTCGATAAGGCAGAGGGCCAAGAATTCAAGCTTGTTTTGACACCTCGGGGTCAGTATCAAAAGCCCGGATGGCGTGGATCAACCTGCCAAGGGGCCAATAAAGTGCGGCTCTTGGCCGTCCCGAAACCCTGATCCAGGGGCTGGGCTGAATCTGAAACACCACAAAATCCCACATCTGACGTCTGATCACAACCTCAAGTGGGAACCATCCCCAACACACGTGGGAACTCAGTGGAGGCCTTCAAGTCTTTTTGCAGTTGGGCAGATTTGGTGCCGTTTATCCATACCTGTGCTCACTGCCGCACGACTTGATAAGCAGTGATTGCAACCATCGTTCGTCTCAAAGTGCTCAAAAGCCAGACGCTCTCGGACGCGATCATCCGTACACTGCAAAAGTCAGACTTCTGGTCAAACCTTGGGATGCAGTAGCTGGCACGGCTTCCATCTCACATTAGCATCTAGTCTGTCTGAATTGTTCCCGGCAGCCACAGCCGTGAATGCCTTCAGAGGATTACTGCACACAATCGGGCAAGTCTGCCTTGTCGTCTTGGCGGCTGAAACTTTGAAACCGGCAACAGACCAGTCTCCAAGGCGGTGATCTTTGACGTGTATGCATTGCTGTTGCTAGAGCTTAAGATCAGCATACTCCCATCCCGAAGAGAACATAGTTGTCCCACAAAAGCACATGTGCATCACTTCTGCGCCTCGCCCAACCGGACTTCTTGTGCATCCCGCCCAATGCGCTCTGTAGATTTCGGCATTGCCGGCTCTGATCGTAAGGCCTCCAGAGTTCACCTATAGCCAGGGTTCCACAGGGCCCAATCGCTTCTCACTGGATCGGTCGTTCGTCCGAAGACCCTTAGAGACCCGCGTCATAGCCACACAGTTTGCATGAGGCAGTGTTAAGGCTGTTCATGTCCTCCGCCATCCTCTCTTCTCGATCGAGCGCCAGAATTGGACGCAAGAATCAATTGAATCCAGTGCCTAGTGCGCCTTCGATTGTGGGACGAGATTGAAATCTGGCAACGTCTCTGACCTGTCCGTATGCGGCACCTCCTCCGTGTTTGGGCACCATATTAATAGGCATCCACGTCATGAGGCACTCCGCAAGTATCATATGTCCCTTTTAGGGCTATGGAGATACGTAGTCTTCTTCATGCTATATACTGGCCGTGACGCAGTTGTTGGTCGGCCCCACCGCCTTTGAACTTGTCCTCTTGCTATCTGGGTTGAGGCTCGTACGTCTGAGCGACTGTGAAACCATGACAGGAACCCATTAGGCGGTCAGGGTCAACACATCGTCCGATGTGCTTCAACTGCCGACCTCGTGTGTCATCGGTCGTATCTTGCTCTCTGCTCCAATTCAGATGATGACCTTCAGGTGTTGCATTAGCTGTCACTGTGTGAACAAAACAATGGCCTGACAGGATCAGGCCACCAGGGAGTCTGAGATCCAGGCATTACAGGACGGCAGGGCGGCCAGCAACATTCTTTAACAGCAAACATTACCTAAGGAGACAATTTGCCCGTGCAGAGACTGAGATCTCGGGACTACTTATGTTCCTCAAGTTCTCATTTTGTTCATTTTTGGTACTCTGCCGTTGCCTCATCTTTCGGACACATCTCCCCCGTCATAGACGCCCTGGGCGTGTCATTGTCTTCTGCTCTGTGGTCCTCCCAGTGTGTAAATTCTGCTGCAACCTGAAGCTGAAGCCCTTGTACCTCGAACAGACAATCAAAAAGCTCTCGGATGCAGCGGTTGGCCAACCTGTGGTCTTCAACCTGCAGCAGAATGCCATGTATATCCTTCCAGAGCTCAACACAACCTCTGACTCTGTCAATAAAAGTCGCTTTGGCATTCACTATGACAATTTCGGTCTGGACCATCTGTTCACTGCCTAGATATTCATTTCCATGAGCCTTGTATCGTTTTCTTTTGTCTGCAATGTAAAGTGAGGCAAATGATCTAGATATAAACATACTCGTAGCATGAGCGGGAACGGCCATTTTACCATTAGTTGCTGAATTAGTAACGCAGGCCTCAGTTTCGACCATCACAACTCACCGCCACTCCGGGGGCAAGCTGAAAGAAATCTCGATCAGGAATGCGTTGGGATAGTTGAAGGTTGTGGGACATGCTAAATGAAAGAGTTTGTTGAAGCATGGCGAGGATGTTGGATTATTAGATCCCTAAATGCTGTAAACACAGGCACGGCAAGAATGATAATGGATCTCAATGATTGGTCGCCATGATTAATAAGTCGTTCTTTGATGTTCTGTCAATTTCCTTCTTTCACAGTCAAACTCCCGTCTGCCACAGCAAAAGCAAATTCATGTTCCATCAAGTTACACCACAGATGCACATGCCCTGCCCCGCCAGTCATCATCCGCCTGCCCCACCTGCAGGGAGTGGAAAGAGAGGTGGGAAAGGCCCTGAGATCATATTAGTGAAACTCTTGACCAGCCGCATGTGTAAGTGAAGCCGATTCTGTCTTTAAGGCCCTTTCAGTCTGATGGAAATGCTATAATTGACTTGAAAAGCTGACAGTGGGATTAAAAATGCATATGCTATGTAGTCAAATTGTACGATCTTGAGTATTCAGATAGTGAGTGGACCCACCCTGACTGTTCTCAAATCTTAGACAAGCAGTAGATCACCCTGTTAGTCCACAGCAAGGCCCCGGGCAAAACCAAGCATTGTGCCACAGCATTGTGTCAGTGGTGTAGCTTTTGGTAGATGTCATCTTGTTACAACGTGAACATTTGAGGGGCTGCTTCCGAGGACTCAAATTTGTTGGAACATAAGCTCCACAGAGTAGCTGACTTCAGACATATGCACCCTGCGTAGCACATGTGGGCGGGGAAAGTGATATAACTATAAGAGATCGAGGATCTGTACCCGCAAAAACGGGGGTACACGCGTACAATTACAACCCGTGTATACTAACCTTAATTTATTTAAATAGTAATTATTTTAATGACGTGTTTACCGTCGGAGCTTTACTTAAACATACAGTATTTAGGCCTATATGAATATTTTACTCGGCCCTAGGAGGGGATGCTTTAGGGAACTAGAAGTCTGGATATATTGTCGAGGTGTGCCACCAGCCCAGGCACAAAGGAAGCATATAATGACTATAGTAGTGTAGGTAAACAGTGTGGTTAGGTGGTCCCGGCAGGGTTTAAACCTATACCCCTGACGTAAAGCAAGCAGACTGCCCAGCGCTTGACCATTGCGCCACAGGACCTACTGTAATTTATACTATAGGCTCGCCATACATAATAAAAATACACTGTCATTAGCTACACATGCACAGACGAGGCTCAGAAGCATTGCTTCTGACAGCATTGCTGACTAGAATCGTCGATAAAATAGCCCAAGGGCTCATCTGTCACAGCGCTCTAGAGTCAAAGCCGGCAAAGCAGTCACACAGAAAGACGAGAAGAGTCTCAGAATTGCTCCTTATTATACGAAAAGAATTCCACAAAGGCAGACACAGCCAAAATACTTGGGTCTTCCCCATCAACACACATGTCACACAAGTTCACATATTTGCCTAAATGGGCCTTGATATGTCCAAGGACGTCAAGTTGTTTGCCACTGGGCTTGACCCAAGGGCCTCAGTGTTACCAAGTTCCAGAAAACAAATAGTCCATGTGGTTGTTGGTTTGACGAATTCAATCAGCTGCTTTCTTGGTGAGCAACTTTTAAATCTCATCGTCCCTGGAGCTTGCACCTCCAATCTGGCATGGATGCTTGACTTCAAAATTTCATTACGTTTATAGCCATCTTCTAAGCCTGACTTTTTCTAGTTATTTGAGGCATAGCTCTTCCACCAATCTGGCATTATCCTTACAGCATGACTGCATCCCGAGGTCGTCAATGATAAATGTGGTCATGTGGACCTGTCTGTTGCCTTTGTTCTTGTGTGCTTGCTACTTTTTGAGATGCATAGAATTCTGTGCTTTGTTGTTCCTCTGAATTAGAAAGGTAGTCGCTGCATGCGGTATATGACAGCAAAGACTTTATTAGACTTGAGCTGAGTACATTATAAGCGTCTCTCAGAAATGTACAAATTGTAAATTGTGCAGAAGCCTATAGTCGACACGAGTTGCTATACTTACACATTTTACATAACATATTAAACATACTCGACTAGAGGTCTTAATCAAGTTTGCATCTTCTGCCCAAAATGGCCGCCGATCCTCGACCTTTGTTCAATGATCCTGTCGTACCTGCGCACGTAACAGTTGATCCAGATGGCACGCTTGTTCTTTCAGACGAATCCGATTTCAATCCCGAACGCGATGGGGCAGACGATAACTTAGGATTGCCCCCGCGTCCAGCCCAGCCTCCGCCACCACGGCCTGGTTATCATCCTGATATTCGCGCTACAGTAGATGGCTACGCCACTCAACTTCCTGGTGGACCCTGGACTGTCGACCCCCAGAACGATCCAGACGGTTTCATAGCGGATTTCCGGATTCGTGCGAGAGATGTATATTGGGATGGGGCACCACCGAGAAATCCGAGAGCCGCGACTCTCTTCAATATAAATCACATACCCCTCCTAGGTATAAGGTTAAAAGACCTATAACTATATTTTACTAACTATAATATATTTAACTATATTATCCTTTTACACCTAATTCTTCCTACTTAAACCTCTTTTTAAGCCTTTTAATCCTCTTCTAGTCTAAATTTAAAGGTATAAGCTTAGAACTATTAAATTTATATTTAATAATTTTAAAAGGTTAAATTAATTCTAATTTAGACTTATATTTTTTAAGAAATCTTAAGAATATATTAATAATCCTCTTATTTTTATTTTTTTCTTCTAAATAATTATACTTAAGGGTATTTTTTATATAAATAAAGACTTAATTATTAATTTTTATTTTTATAATTATTTATAAGTTATTAGGTTTATATATTTAAATAATAAAATATAGTTAATTTATCTAATAATTATCTTAGCTTTAATAATATAATAGGTTAATAATTACTTTTAAATAATTTTATAATATAATATAAAAAGGTTATAATAAATAAATATATATTTAAGTAGAGTTAAAACTTATATATATCTTATAAAAATATATAATTAGGGTAATAATAGCTTTTATAATTACTTATTTTAATTAATTTATATTTAAAAGCTTAAATTATATAATAATAATATTTTTATATAATATTTAATAATATTAAACTAGATTATTTATAAATTATAATAATTTTAATCTTAATAATACTAATATAAATAAGTATAGTCTAATATTATAATTAGAATATTAGTTTATAAAAGTAAATTAGAAAGTTACTATTAAATTTTTTATATAGGGAAACCTACTATTTTAGTATAAAAGATATATTACCTTACCCTTCTAGGGAACTTACTATTATTCCAGCTTAGTAGAGGAACTTAAAGAATACTAATAGTCTATGAATCGTATATAAGGGAGGGGTCACAAGTTACTCACCCCTACTCTTCAACACGATGTGCGTCTTATCGGCAGTGTGACAAAGGATAACCGAATTGCGAATATGACTCCCCTGATCGTTACCGCCAAGCCAAATACGACACTGACCAAATCCGATATCGCCTATTTCATTCGTTCGACAGGGGTGATTGAATATCGGATCATGGATGCACTCTTTGCAGCTGTTGCAAGTATTCCAGAAGCTCGGGGTCCGTTTCCGAGATACGATTACGGGAGCGCCGCCAGAGCGCAGACTGTAGCCCTTCCTGCTGCAACGTGGGACCACATCCGTCGAAAATTCCAACACCTGGAAGGCGAAGGCCCTCCGCCGTCTGCTCTCCCTGACTATATGCCTGGTTTTCTCGACCCCGCTACCGGTCAACCAGGCGACCCGACGAACATTCACCCCACAGTAAAGGAAGCACATTCTATTCTCCTCCCAATCCTTTTGGAAAGAAACCACTGGATATTTGTCTATATTCTCCGTAGACGGAGGACTGTCTTGATTGTCAATTCCGATCCTACAGCTAGGGATGCTCAAGAAACTTATCGAACGGTGGAGAAATACTTACACCACTGGAATTTGCAAAACCTTTCGGACGATCCCAACTTCTACCCGGATAGGTGGCACACCCTTCACGTCCCCGGGGTCAGACTGGGACGTATAAGCCGTGACCTGTCAAGTGGTCTGGCTAGTGTGTTAGGTGCCCTTCTGGTCATCTGTAATGTGGATCCAGACCAGAATATTCCTGTTGCCCCAGTTAACCTAAGGGCGTTCTTTGCAGCTGCCCTGGCAGAAGGTGGTTTCCGTGGAGACCATTATTTTCCCCATCAGGACAATGGAGGTACGCGCGCTTGGGGCACGCTCGTCGATAACCGTGGGTTCCTGGCTACTTTGGGGAGGCCCCCTATTCCATGACAAGCACAACAATAAGTGTACGAATTTCAAAGTGAAATCAGGGCCATTATTAGAGTCTGCGTGTTATATATTCAACGTTAGATGTATTTTTAATTGTAGTGATCCAGATAGCATTGGACATTAGTCTTGTTCAGGAGTTTATGAAAGCCAACAAGTAGCTTATTACTATTAGATAGTCTCTGCTCGGAAACAATCAACTCTTTTCTTTATTCAAAAAATCGGATATTCGCATATCCATTTTTGGCTGCCGCGTACCGTTATTCAGCAGTACTCCAGTTAATCAGAGCAGCCCATTTCGCCTTGTCGCACTTGCGAGACCTCCTTTTCCCACCAACTTCAACCACCTACATCTCTACAACGGTTCCTCGAAATCAAACTGTACCAGTATTGGTGATTTGATTTGGGATTCTAGATATCCTCTAGCCAAAGAAATCCATAGGTCGTCGACATTGTCGTGATGGCAGAGCTGCCTAGTTACCTAGGTACTTAAGAGTCTAGACGCATTGGTCACGAACATTGAAGTGTTTTCATGGCTTGTTTGGACCGTTCAAAGCCCTACTACATGATAGTGATTGTTAGTACCCTAAGTCTTTGTATAGCGGACACATAGTGGAATCGAATTCGGGCCAGCCTTTCTCTTCAAGAGAAGCTTGAGGGCAGCCCAGAATCCATGGAAGGGCAGCCAGCCTTATGAGCCATTTCAACCCATCTCAAGTGAGATTGTCTTCTGGCAAGTGTAATGGTTCCACCCCTATTACATTGGATACACCCGCCCCTTGCTTTAGTCTTCGTTTTAATTAACTCTTTGTCAGATAGATGTCAATATTCTCATTAGATAACTTCACGTCCCCTTAGTATCAAGCTGCGCCGTCTATTAAGTTTCTTTATCTCATTCTCGAGCTTCTTAGATTTTTTCTTCTTCCGGGCCACGGGTCGCCAAGCTCATCTGTAATCAACTCTAACTCACACACAAAATGCTCGAATACCACTTCAGAGACAACATAAATAGAATAAAATTCTTGAACAGCTTTGACAACAGATAAGTCTTTGACATTTTACTTCTTATATTCAATAGTCACCCGTCTTTCTCGCCTAAGCCCAGAACTCCGCACCGTTCTATACTTAATCGTGTTCTACGCTAAATAGCTATTTGGATCGCTTATTGTGCAGCACATGCCCGCAGTATCGTCCCAGGTGGAGGACGTCCGAAATTGATCGCGAAGTCGACATCGCCTATTCATTCATTTCACAGCTCAGCTACAACCCGTAGTTAACACAATCGGTTCAGATTTCTGCTGAAAATTTGTCTCTGCCAGCCATACCAGTAGTTATAGTTTCAAGGGGCTGAACAAAAGCGAGAGCGAGCTCTTGTCTTCAATCAGGACGGCGTTTTTGAGTTGCAGCCAAGCAACTGCTATAGAGTCTCCCAAGACCCCAAGCCTCGATCGGCGCGGTTGGCAATAGCGCCCCTATCTCGCAGACCTAGTGAAACGCGCCTAGTCATTGGCATCACCTTGCGGGCGCACATCCGGCTCAGCCTCATATTTAAACTTCCCCAGAGCCATGGAAAATTGAGCTGGTACGTGTGAGCTGTGCTTCGAAAGAAAATTCTAGCTGCTTTTTCCTGCAGTCAGGTCCAGCGACCGCCATCTTGGAGCATCATCCCATATACTAGTAGCACAATGTTGGCCTCGTGATGCACGACCAGCACCCATCACGGCTCGCAGGGTATACTGCAACAGGTTAATACAAAAATCGACGTAGTTTTATTACATCTTGTAGTCATGATAGAGAATATGCTGCCCGATTTCGTGGGGAAGGTTTGTTTAGGTGCGGCTCCCCGGAGCATTTAGATAAATCTCCGGCCCGCGCCTGGGCAGCCCTGAGATAGAATTCCGGCGCGGCACTTAGCATCGGCACCCACGCACAACGACTGCCGGGCCTGATCGACGAGGTGCAGTGCTCATCATTCCGCCCGAAGCTGCCGGCATGAGCCGCACACTTGCCAGGGATGCAGCTGCCATTGCATCCGAGAGATTGAACGTCAATCATGCTGTCTGGGGAGGTATGCGTGCGTCCTGGAATAGAACTTGGCCAGCAAGCACACATGCGTGCATGCGTGCATGCAATTCTTGGTATAGTTTCATATGGGCCGTACGTAAATCCGCACACGCATTCACACGCGTATCGCTTTTGTGCCCCTGGAAATTGACTGCATGCGCCCTTACACTGCACTCCTTTACACGTGGTCCTGCCCAGAGCAGACCCTGATGCAATTCATTGACTGGCCTGCGACATGAATTTCTGACGGGGTTGAGTCTGCAATGCCAGGGACCTGGCCGAAGCCGGCTCTGCCCCGACCGTCCCCTGCTCAACAATCTGCCCATTGTGGTCCTTCATCCCCATCTGGAATGCCACGGGGCAAAATGAGGCCAAACCTAGGGCCCGTCAAAGGGGTCACGAACATGGCCAGATTCACAGCAGCCAAACTATTGGACGTCGGGCCAGCCCGGGGAAGGGGAGGGAGGCTTATGCGACGTGGGGGCGGGCCCTGGGGCTAAGCTTGGTAAGTGTAGGCGCATACTTCGTTGTATGGGTGCCTTTTTCGGCGCGCGTGCCGAGCATGCCATCGTAAGCAGGTAACAAAAAGGGCAAAAAAGATAGAGGAGGCCTGGCCTTTTGTTGCAGTCCAGTGGGGCCGCAGCAAGAGCATGAAACATATACACATAGGGACATGAAACCTGGAATGGGTTGATATGGCTTCATTTCTGGGCGCCCGCCGCCCACGTCAGAAACAGCCTCTGACACTGGCTGCTTGGCCGTCAGCTGATCATGAGTCGAGCCCGCCGCCGACGGGGGCGCCTGCTTGCTTGGAAGACCTCAGATCCTCAGGGCTTGAGGCCGCGCCTTTCTCTTGGGTGCACTGAAGTTTAACGCCCCGAATTCTCCGAGAGATCGGGATTCGTTTAATATTTGATCGGCGCCGAACCCATTCTTTTTTTCCAGTTTCCCTTTCGTTGGTCGTGCATTTGCTCGGAACTTTGCGGCTCGATCTACCCACGTTCAGTCACACCACTTTTGATAGTATGCCAAGCCGGCTAGCATCCTACACCAAATAATCAATAATGCCTGTCATTCCCATCGACGCCCGTGCCATCAGCCAGGAGCTTGGAGAGCACCTCAATTACTACGTTGCGAAATCAACACAGGAGCTGGGAGAACATCTCAACTACTACGTGGCGAGGTCAATAGATCACCGTGCCCTTGAGGTGATCGCAGTTCGTGAGTTGCCTTCTTACACACGTCTCTTGGTCCTGCCCGACCAACTAACTTGCGCCAGTGGCTACGATCATCTTCGGCGTGGGCGGCTACATGTACTACGCGATCAAGGTCCAAAGCAAATGAGCAAGGCATTGCGGCCCACGGGTCGCTTGGAAAGCACACGCACGCGCAGACGTCGTCGATGCCTTTGCCATCAGGATCCGGAGCAATCCCAGCCCAGGGCCAGACGACCAACAGCCACAACCCAGATAGACGGGCGAAGACCCTATGTGCACAGCGCCGCTAAATCGATAATGGCTACGAGCTGCAGGGCATGGAACGCAGGAACCTTAATGAACGCCCGACCGGCGGCTTGCGAAGGATGCACGGGTGCACCCACCGACTGGTCACGGGTGACCATATGCGACACATTACAGCAGCGTTAGACGAGATACCCCAGATGGAATTAAACGGCGCACAGGATATGTATATGTGGGGGCGAAGGCTGTCTTCATCCATCATGGACTATTCACACGGAGTTTCGGGATCAGCATAGACAGGCCTGAGAAGATCGAGGAGACACGGTCGTCTTGTCACACGAGGGCTGTCAGAGGTTAGCTTGGGAAGTAAGCCGGGAATACACAGACTATTAGTATTCTTTAAGTTCCTCTACTAAGTCAGAACAACAATAAGTTCCCTAAAAGGGTAAGGTAATATATCTTTTATACTAAAATAGTAGGTTTCCTTATATAGAAAATTTAATAGTAACTTTCTAATTTACTTTTATAAATTAGTATTTTAACTATAATATTAGGCTATATCTATTTATATTAATATTACCTTTAAGATTAAAGTTATTATAATTTATAAATAATTTAGTTTAATATTATTAAATATTATATAAAAATATTATTATTATATAACTTAGACCTTTTATATATAAATATAAGTTAGTTAAAATAGATAATTATAAAAATTATTATTATTCTAATTATATACTCTTATAAAATATATATAAATTTTAACTCTACTTAAATATATACCTATTTAATAAAATTAAGTAACTATTATAACCTTTTTATACTATATTATAAAACTACTTAAAAGTAATTATTAGTATATTATATTATTAAAATTAAAATAATAAATAAATTAACTATATTTTATTATCTAAATATATAAATCTAATAACTTTATAATTATAAAAATAAAAATTAATAATTAAATCTTTATTTATATAAGAAATATTTTTAAATATAACTACTTAAAAGAAAAAAATAAAGATAAGAAAATTATTAATATATTCTTAAGATTTCTTAAAAAATATAAACCTAAATTAAAATTAATTTAACCCTTTAAGATTATTAAATATAAATTTAATAGTTCTAAGCTTATACCTTTAAATTTAAACTAAAAGAGGATTAAAGGGCTTAAAAAGAGGCTTAAATAGGAAGAACTAGGTATAGAAGGATAATATAGTTAAATATACTATAGTTAGTGAAATATAGTTATAGGTCTTTTAACCTCATACCCAGGAGGGGAGCCAGGAATATATAGGATTAAGAACGATGAAGTGTACAAGGCCGCCCAAAGGCAGCCGGCCCTCTGGGGCAGACCTGGACCTATTCTCAGACAGAAAACTTCTATCAGAGCCAATAACTGTCTTGCCCAAATCTTTGCACAGGGACTGCAATCCATGCAGCCTCAACAGTGGTGCCATGAGAGCCAAAACTAGATTTTGCCGCAATCTTAGTCTACTCTTATCCGTCAGCTTGACATGTTGAAAAGCATTGTCACCATTTACATGAGTGAATAACAAGCCGATGCTCTGCTAGGCGTATGGAGTTATGGCGGCGTTACGGTGATCGTCAATGTGAAAAGTCCAGGCCGTTGTGGTCACCGCGTCCAGGATCATGCCAAGAACCACCATCGAGGACCTGAGTCCTTGACAGCAACCACAGCCCATGGGTCTACACTCGCAGTAAGTAAGAGTCACAATGAGAGATCCCTGGCCCCAAGACTTACGCTTCGGCTCTCTGTCTTCACACTTCCCAGTCTTCATGAGAAGAATGTCATACTGGCGACATGCGATGCGATCGCAGCGCGAGGTGTCCGGTCGAAAGTCGCGCAGAATCATGATGTCCAGCGGATGGTCATCCAGCGGCCGAGTAGCCTTAGGCGGGGCGTACGCATGCAGCACACGAACCTTGGAGGGACTGCCCGAGAACATCTGGCGGGTGACACCTGGCGCAATGTTTCCGCTAATGACGACGTACACTTTTACATATTAGTCAGTCCCAACGCTCAGGTCAAGTGGAAGGATGAGAATGCTAATTTACTCGCGACGTAGAGCCAGTTGCGTACGGGACCATGAACAGGAAGGGTGTCGAAGCCAATGAATTCTGCTCCTCGCTCGGAGATCATCTTGAGAAGAGTCCGTCCTCTTCAGCGACCCAGAAGGTCTATACAAGTCATTGTAAGCAATACCGACTAGCAGAGCTCACGATAGGGATATGGGAGGGCTACATACAGACCCGTTGGCAGATCCATTGTGAGTAGCCTTGAGCTTGTGGTGCTGGATCTAGGGTCAGCTTCATGGGAGGATGACACCTCATCCAGTAACGGGACTGCTACACACAACAGTCTTCAGCACTGACTCTGGTCCAATATCGACCCAGGGCAAAGGACTCGCGTTGAAGAGAGCGAGGTCTTTGTCGTCAACCTGCTTGTCTCTGAACCACCTTCTAGGGTCAGCGCGGAGGAGATCGAGACCTATCCTCCATACTGGAACGTCGTGTTCTTCATCGAAATCCCTGAACATCATGTCCGCCAACGAGTCATCCAAATCGGAGTCGCAATCGATGTCATATACGTGATATAACACCATTTCGTAGACGCGCATGGTGTCTCTGAGAGACATCTTGGGCTGGTGATGGGGTTGGATGGGACTTGTTGGCATTGGTCAAGAGGGGTAATGGTAGAGGGACAGTGGCGGGTCAAGATCGAAGTTGAAATTGGGGTTTTGAAGCTTCCAAAACTGCTGCCTGGAAAGATCTCTCCCGTTTGACAGTTTTGGAAGCTGGAAAGTCAAGACGCAATCGATGCCTCATTGTCCCGGTGGGTAAGTATTAGTACGTATCAAGCTCTTTGATAGCTGCGGTGAGGTACATGTACCAGACCGCTGGTAATCACTGCCGTTGGCTCAGTGGAAATGAAACATGCATAAGAGCTGTCTGACACCGAGACATGATGACTGTGCATAGCTGATAATGCATGAAGCCGAAGATATTGAAATGACAGCTCCAGGCTTGTTACTCACCATTCGCACTGTCAGAAGCTAGTCCAAGAAAACGACTGGGCAAGAAAAGAACTGAAGGGCGCAGCATGTGAACCGTCCACGGCAGTCGTTCAGAGCAGACCTGGATTTAAGAGATCGGATATTCGCACCCAAAAACGGAGGGTATACCCGTACTAGGCAACTTGGGAGATCAAAGTACTCAGATTAGAACCAAACCAGTTATCTCATAGGCTTGTCTAATAGGATATTATCCCAAAGAAGGTTATCCTAGAGGAGGTTATCCTGTAGGAGACTGTCCTAGGAGGCTGTCATAGGAGGTTGTCCCGTAGGAGTTTATTCCTTGGGGATTGGGTGTACCCTCCGTTTTTGCGGGTGCGAATATCCGATCTCGGATTTAAAGACGTTGAAAGACTGAACTTGAGAGACGAGATGTAGTCATTGTAACTATCAGACGTATTGGGACTTTGGCCCAAACTCAGCGAATTTGACACGTAGCAACACTTCGATTCTTGATTCCACAACCGAAAATTCCGCCACCTGACGGTCCAAAAATCGCTCTGCAAGAGCACCTCAGGGCACTGTCACAGTAGCCGAGGATGATGACGGCAATTGTTCGGTAGGTAAACTGCTCAGAAACCCAGGCAGCTGTTGTCGCAGTGTCCGTCAGAGCTGCAGCAAGAAGCTGGCATTTCCAAGGGTCCAGAGTCCTTGACAGCGAGGACAACCCAGGGGTCTGTTGCGTCGGTCAGTCAAGGCAAACACGGGCTCACAGTCTTGCTTTAACTTACAATCCATATCCTCACACATCTTCATGAGGAGAATGTCATACTGGCGGGACGAAATGGCCGTGATGCGGTCGAGACTAGTGGTGTTTGTGTGGAAATCGCGCAGGATCATGATGTCCCAAGGATGTTGGGGGCAGGTCAAAGAAGGTCCTGCCAGCACGCGAGTCTTGGTTGGCCTGCCGGACAGAAGGCCCCAGGTGACGCCTGGTGCTATGTTGCCGCTGATGCTGACGTTGACTGTGAACGGTCAGTAGGAATATCCAAATGACGATTTCGAATAGTGTCAAAGTTAAGCCTTACTCATCATGGACTCCCAGTTGCGGGGAGGCGGGTGGACAAGAGGTTCCGGGAAACCGGAAAAGCCGGCACCAACCTCCTCGATCATGCCACGCAGGTTCTTGTCATTCTCGACGGTCCAGTGGGTCTATAAAGCCATTGTGAGCAATCGAAGTGCTGAGAGCGGAGGTAGGGAGTCGCGTACGGTCTGGAAAGGCTGGTCCTTGAGCTTGTGATGCTAGATCTCAAGTTAGCAGCTGGTGGTAGAGATTCCATGCGGGGGACCTGACGTACAACATGCTTGAGGTATGAGGGCTGACCGATGTTGACCCAGGGCAGAGGACTGGCGTTGATGAGAGCGAGGTCTCTCTCGTCAACCTGAGTAGCTTTGAACCACTTGCCGGGATCATCGCGGAGTAGCTTGAGACCCTCGTCCCACTTGGTGGTATCCCGAGGCTCAGTCGAGGCAACGGGGATGGGGATAGTCTGGAGGAAATCCACAGGAATGCCCAGGTTTCCCAGCATTGTAACGGCGCCTGAAACGCCTTGAATGCCAAACGCCAGAAAGATAGCTTGGACCGTGGTACGAATGCTGTCAGGATCGTAGTTTGGAGGCATTGTGACCTCTCGACCTGCCTGAACGAAGTTTTGTGATGATTGTCAGGAAGACTGGGGCAGATGTGATGGAATGATGGCAACAAAGGTTGATGGTGTGGAGGTTCGAAGGAAGTGTCGAAACCAAGAAAGCTTCGACACTTTCTTTTCAATTAGGTAGCAGCCAATGTGCACAGGTCACACTGCTGGATTGAATGGGCTGACCTCAGTTGCAAAAGAGAAGGTGCGGTGGGCCAGACTCAGCGGGTGTGGGAGGCTGGCTCAAATAGCAGGTACCTAGGTAGGCAGGTACTTGATAGGTACTGTCACCGACCTAATAGAAAGGGTTAGACGTAAGTACCTAGATACCTAGGTATGCATGGCTCTTGCTCAGTAGCTCCAATGTCTTCTTTATGGCAATGGTTCCTTCTCATGGGGACTACGAAGTTGAGAATCCAACTGTGGCTTGGGGGAAGGTGCTGGAGGAAGAGGGCTGTTTGAGTCTAGCTGTCAGACACTCAGAAGAAGCATCGAGGACCCCTTAGCCTGATGGGGAATGCTTCGAAATGTTGTTCAATTAACTAGAATCTCCATTTCCAGTGATCCAGAGCTGGTCCTTCTGAGGTCCAGCGCCGAGTTCCCTCCATTGCTCCCTCCTTCTAATGCAGCCTCTGGCCTGGCAATTATCGCTGCAAGATTTGGTTCCCATCTCTACCAAACGCCCAAACGCCATAACACTTTCTATCAGTTTCTATCACTTTGGTTATCCAAAAGCTGCACATCTGCCTTCCATTGCCTCCTTCAGGACGCACCGAAACTGCCGAGGCACAGTGCGATCTGCATCGACAGCCTCCGGTACTCAACACCTCAATTAGCAGCCAGGGTGTTATCCGAACATGGGGAAAGCCTAGACTTTCGATGCTGGCTGCGTGATAACGCTCAAGATCTGGACGACGTCGTCGTCGTTGTCGTCGAGCAAAATCGGGGGGCGGGGAGGATTCATCATTCCGTGAGCGGCACGGTCTCGTCGTTGTTTTCGACAACCACGTCTACCCGACACGAATGCTTGTTGACGTATTTGTTGGTATAGACCCCGATCTCGTCGTATCGCTTGAACGCCTCCTCCTCGCTTTCCACGATGCCCTTGTCGAGATAATTCCTGGCGCCCCGCTCGCGTGCCACGTCGGGCATCACGAAGACGAACCACCTCTGGTCTACGAGGGCGCCAATTCTCCGCCACGGCTGCGCGTTCGCCAGCACGTACGTCCCCTCGATAATCACGACCTGCGTCTCAGGCCGGATGACCTGGCCGCCGGGCACCGTCTCCCGTGTGTGCTCGTCGAACCCGGGCAGGCTGACGTCCTCGCCCGGCCGGCTGTCGCGCAGGTCCTCCACCATATGCAGCACTGCGTCCCCATCCATGGTGTCGATCGCACCGCGCTGCTTGAGCTGCTCCTCCGACAGGTCGGTCCGGGGCCGCAGGAAGCCCTCGACGTTGATGACTTGGCACTTGTACCCTTGTTCTTCCACCCGATCGCGCACATGTCCTGCGATGGTGGTCTTGCCGCTGCCGAGCCCGCCGGCCATGGCGACGAGACACCGGCGCTGTTGCACTTTGTCATCTCCGTAGTTGCGGGCTGAGTTCTGGTAATGCATGATTACCATGTCGGCAAGGTACTGGTATGGCCCTATACGCCCAGGCATTATGGCTGCATGAAGATGAGAATTCACTGATGTGTTGTTTTTGATCAGGGAGGTTGGTTTGGTGGCGTGCAGTGGATTTGCTGTGCTTAGTTCTGTTGCTGAGAAGAACGACTTTAGGGGTCATGGCCTGCCTGGATGTAGCATGACGCTGGCTTGAATCAGGTTGCTGGCCCATTCTTGTTGATGCGGCCAGGTTTTACAATCCTTGCGTCAGTATCCACATCGTGCGGCTCGAGAACCTCACGGGCGCGAATCACTGGGCACATATGAGCTGATGATCGGTGACCTCGGGGTAAAATGACGCAGCACCGACGTTAGGCGAGTGCAACCGTTGATCTTGCCCATGGGGAACGATGCTTGACCGAATGGCATTCTCATGTCCCAGACCAACACCGAGAGGCCCTTTCTTCTCATTTGCAATTGGGTTTGACTTGCCGTGTCCCATATGGGCGGAACACGGGCGGTCTGCCGCTCTCCCGAAGCCGAAACCCAGGCAGTTGGGTCAGAACATGAACTCCAATCTCGTGCAACTGACATCGCAGAATGGCAGGAACCATATCCTACAAATCGCGTGCTGCCGCGGTTCGAAGACACACCGAACCGCCTTTTTCTGCATCCATCCGAAAATCGCGCTCGAGGTCCGCAATTCTATTCTCGAAACAGGGCACCGACAATCCACCAGAGAGCCACGAGCTCGCCCTTGGGACTGGCCTACCTCGCTGAGATCCAAATGTTGCCATTGGGGTCCGCCAGCAAAAAGAGCTAGGGAGACAACATTTGCAAAAGGCGATTCTCATTCGATGCAGGTCACTCGCGCTGAAGGCAAGCAAAGAGAATGTTGCAGGGCAGGGTCTCACGACATGTGAGATGGATTGGGAGTCTGCCAACCGTGGCAGCTGTCTACACGTGTACGAAGGTGACCGGAACCTGTCCTAACAATTCAAGGAGCTCTTCGAGCTGTCTTCTCCATTTCTGGAAAAGCATTCGAGAGCCCGGAACATCGAATGCAGCGTCTATGCCATGTAAATTAGTATGTCTACCTAGATACCGGTAAGCCCCCTGCTCCTTCAGTGTTCGCTTTCCAGCCCCTCTGTTTGATCAGAGCGGCTTCCGTGGTTCTCTTCAGCAGTGATTAGCACATCATCGAACACCTTGCGACTCCAGGTCATGTTCTCGACCGGAACCAGGCGCTCTTTTCTCCTCTTCTGAACTATCCACCGTAATCCCGTCGCTCTCAGCCCTATTCAACATCTCCGCGTGTGCCTCAAGCACGAATGGCGAGCTGCCGTGCTGTCTTGCCGTAGGGAATATTGCATGGAGAAGCCAGTGCATCGTCAAGGAGGCAAAGAAGCCGTAGAAATACGAGATCTGATACAGATGGTCCGATCCATTTCCGGATGAGATCTCTTTTATCGCGCGTGCAAAGCCAGCTGTAGAGTGGGTCAACATGGCGGAACTCGGCAGCCAGACAAGAACACCGGCGGAGACGATGTCTGGAGTACACTTACGAAGGAGCGGTGCCATTCCCAAAACCCACGCCAAGAAGCATCTCCAATTGAACCCATGCGTATACCAATATGCACTCCGGCTGTTTCCCATGTACATATCACCAATGTGATATTGGCCCTTCCGAACCAAGAAGTAATCTGAGACGACGATGCCGGTCATGGGACTGAGGAAGACGCTCCAGCCACTCAGCACAGTAATGAACGTCCCCGGATTAGTCACATAGTTCCAGGGGCAAATCGCTATGGCAATCACCGTGAGGATATAACACCCTCTCCGAATATTAATCCACTTCGGGCAGAGAGCCGCCATGTCCATCCCCGTCGAGATGCCATTCAGCATCTGGCACAGCGCAAGCTGGTCGACCAGAAATCCCAATCCGGCGAAGAACGTGCCCGCCCTCGCCGCGGGCGTCATCGAGTGCGCCTGCACCGTCAGCAGCAGCTCGAACGGGTTCCAGATGTACTCGCCGTAGACGGACGCCGCGGCGCTGGTGATGATGATGCCGCACACGGAGGTCACGACGATGAAGATGGGCGCGCAGATGAGCTGCCCGAAGAGCGCGGCGTTGGGCGTGCGCGCGTACCGCGTCCAGTCCGACTGGCCCAGGCACCCGCTCGCCTGCGACCCGACGATGGACTGCAGCCCGAAGACGGCGGCCCAGCTGAGCGAGGATCCCGTGCCCGTCGCCGGGGTCGACATCAGCGCGCCCGGCCCGCCGGCCGCGCGGACGGACCAGCCTACCATGCCGAACATGGTCGCTGTGATCATGACGAACACGACCCGGAACGGGAGCTGGAGCTTCTCTGGTGGGATCATGGGTAGGGGGAGGAAGATTACTATGAAGACGAAGAAGGATATCAGGCTGGCAGTGTCGACGTTGGCTGATACTGGGAGGGTGTTTGGTAGGTCGCGGAACTTGGGTCCGATGATGGCCCTGAGTATGATTTTGACAGCTGCATTACGGTGAGTGAAAATCCAGAATCAGTTGAAATGTTATGTTTTAGACTTACACTGCCCACCCCAGTACGCCTGTATGCCCATCCATACGCATGCAGTCACAATGCGATTAAGGACCGGCCAAAATCCACCTCGCATGCCCCATGAGGCCCGGGACAGCACCGTGAAGCCCAGGTAGAGGTGACTCCCCGGCCATCCTGCAAGCACGGCGACGAGAGCGGAGATCAGAGCAACGCCGACCATGCACCCTATAGCCTGAGGAGCACTCAGGCCCAGAGACAACAAGGTTGATCCGGCGGTCCATGCCGTCGTGTTGATGCTGTACGCGATTAATGAGTATTGGAGCCGCCCCCGAGCCGCAGCGTGATCACTTGAGACATTGCTCGAGCTTATTATGTATGCACGTACCCACAGATCACCCAGTACCCAGCGAAACCTTGCCAAGTCCAGGTCCTCCTGTCCTCGGGGATAGGGATCAGATCGCGGTTGCACCAAAAGGTGTTGCGGTAATTGGCGTTCTCGTCCACGGGGCATTCGAGCCGCTTCGCCCAGTACGACACGCGGGACTTGTTGGTCTCGCCGGCCATGTCGGAATGTCTTGCTGGTGCGGGAAAATCACCATCGACAGTTGAAGAACAGAGAGGTTGGGGGAAAATGCCAGGTCATTGTCTCCGATGTAACAGAGGATCAGAGATCGGTGAAAGCCCGGCAGTTGCGCTTATGTAGGCAGGTAAAAGAGCGACGGCCGTACACCGTTCTCCTTGCCCCTGAGTATTCCCTCCCAAGTCCGGCTTACAAAAAATGGCCGCAAGTCTCGGGTTCGGGCTGATAAGCTCGGGACTATTTGAGGGATGTGGCGGCGACATTCTCTCTTCTGAGTGTGTTTGCCCGTAGATAACCACATCCTCCTCACTCGGCGACGTCCGACAATCTCCAAGATCGGCAACGCAGAACGGCGGCAAAAGTATGTGGAATCTCCATCTGCACTGCACCCTCCAGCGCCTTATTGGTGCCAAGCTCCAGTCCGGCATCACGTAAGATAGTTTAAATCCCCTCCCTCCACGTCACTTAGCGCGTGGCATGATATCGACCTACAGATGCATTGGTCCGGTCCAAGAGACGGCAAGGAAGCAGCCTCAGGTACTCAGCAACATTACAGGACAGCATATCGCCGCCTAATAGGATCCCACGACACATATTATCAGTAGCAATCTCATTGATGCTTACAATATGGCTGCATCGCTTCCTGTGATAGATTTCAGTAGGTGGCTGCACGGTTCACCAGAGGAGAAGAAGGCAGTCGCAGAGGACCTCGCAGAAGCATGCCGGAGTGTTGGCTTTGTCTATGTTATCAACCATGGAGTCACTCCCGAGCTCCTCGACGAAGCGTTCAGCTGGTCGAAAAAGCTGTTTGACCTGCCGGAGGAGAAGAAGATGCTGGCACCACACCCTCCAGGTAGGCAATTGGGTGGAGTGGGAAACAGAGATTTGACCTTCCATTTTCTTTCATGATGCCGGTTTGCTCACACATTCTCAGGACCCAACGTTCATCGCGGCTATTCCTGGCCAGGCCTCGAGAAGGTCTCACAGTACATCCACAAAGACGACGCAGACTCGGACGACGAAGATGCCGAGCTCCGCAAGGTGCAGGACTGCAAAGAGTCGTACGAGATCGGGAGCGAGACCTTCGCGCAGCAGCCCAACCAGTGGCTGCCCGAGGAAGTGCTCCCGGGCTTCCGCAAGTTCACGACGAGCTTCTACTGGTCGTGTTTCGACACCGCAAAGGAGCTTCTACGAGCCATAGCTATAGGGATAGGGCTGGACGACCCGGACTATCTGTTAAAGTTCCACAGCGGCGAGAATAGCCAGCTGCGGCTCCTGCACTACCCACCTGTCGAGACTGAGAAGCTCTCGAGCAATGCGATTGCGAGAATGCCGGCACATTCGGACTGGGGTTCCATTACGATGTTATTCCAGGATGATTGTGGGGGTTTGCAGGTCGAGCACCCGAGGAAGCCGGGAGAGTTCGTCGACGCCACGCCTATGAAAGGGGCTTTGGTCATGAATGTTGGGGACCTCCTCATGCGGTGGAGCAACGGTAAGTAGTCACAATTGCACACTCAGATCTCGTCAAACTGATTGAAACCTACCGTCAGATTACCTCAAGTCGACACTCCATCGCGTCACACTCCCGCCAGTTGCAAAGGAGCAGCCTGAAGGAAACAAAGGCCTGACGAGAGCTCGTTACTCGATTCCATACTTTGTCAGCCCTGACCCAGAATCCATCATTGAGTGTCTTCCGGCCTGCGCTACAGGGCAGAATCCTGCGAAATATCCACCGGTCTTGCAAGATGACTACAGGAAGCTTCGGGCGAAGCTGCAGTACTCGGACAAACCTGAAGCACCACCAAAGTCGGTTGCCGTGTCATAGCTTCAAAACGATCAAAGGAAAAGGCGGCGCTGGTCGAAAATAGGATGCGGACAAGATCCTAGTGTTCAGCTGAACCTACAGCAAATGCTAGTCTGAAGTGGACATTAATCGACAAGTACATAACTGGATATATTCTGTCCAACCCGAGTCCAGCCAATGGAAGCTCGCTTATATCAAGCTTTCCGTCGAGGCTTGTGGTGATCGGCTCTATACCCTTGTGCTACAGACCCATAACGACTCGGATAGGCTACCCTCGCCCCCAGGGATTCGCTGATCATACCTCGTCTGAGAGACTGGCGTACATAGTCTACATGACCAGAAACAGTATAGGAGAAATCGAACATCACCATAAATGTCTTGTATTATCAGAAGCGACGAGACCGAGCGTACTAAAGTTGAAAGAACAAGATGAGGACTGATTCAAACGAGTGCAATGAATCCTATGCAATTCCAAGACATGACTAATGATCAAACCACGACAATGAGGTATGTGGCTTAATGAACAAGGCAAATAATGCAGATCCCATCCCGCCCCCAGAGACCCGGGTCCGCCCTAGTCTTTGTCAGGTCGATCCTCGAGCGGGCCGCATGGACTAACGGCGGGTGGTAGACCTTCCGACTTGCGGGGAACCAATAGACGAAAAATGATTGACGATGCACATTTCATTTCACAAAGGATTAGGAGACGACACTAAAGAAGCTCTATTGCGGCTGAGAGCCCCATCATGATATCCACACGTCCAGTTCAGGAGATATGCATGTGACCATGGCATGACAAGAGGACGCCGGGAGCAGTTGTATAAATACATTGCTGAGAGTCGCTCACAGTGTCGGCATGATTGTGAGCAGTCAGAGTATCCTCAAGATCTCCTGTGTCTGAATCTCTGCAATTCTACTTCTATCACATCGTAAATGTTGACCATGCACTTCTATCTTCTGTTCGCCGCGCTGAGCGCAAACTATGCTCTGGCCTTCCCTTGGATGACTCCTGAGGGGATGGACAATCTTCTCAACCACCCAGAGGCCCGCCAAGAAATCAACCGGCGGCTGCAGGAACTTGATAAGCGAGTGCCTGAACAGTCACAGCATCATGAGACCCGTCTTCTGGGTGTTGGGCTAAAGGCGGATATTGGGCTGAAGACGGGTATTGGGCTAAAGTCGGGTACTGGGCTGCTAGGTGGCCTCGGTGATCTGGTTGGTGGCACGCTTGATGTGATTCTCGACAACGTTCTCGGACTCATTCCCACAGCCAAGTGCGTTCAAGGCTTGAAAAGGTTTCCCGAGGGTAAGTCTATAACCTCCCCCCTCCCCCTGATGAAATGTCATTTTCCTTGCTAATCCAGTCTCAGCCAACCACCCATTTCAAGCACCGAGCCCTACCGACCAGCGAGGTCCTTGTCCCGGTCTGAATACTCTCGCGAACCATGGATACATTCCCCGCAGTGGAATCGCCACCATTGGTCAGATCAATGCTGCCACTGCGGAAGTGTTCAACATGGGCGCCGACTTGTCCACTCTGTTGGCCGTCGGCGGTGCCGTCGATGGTGGCGATATCCTCTCACAGCAGATGAGCATTGGTGGGCCAGACAACCGCGTAGGCTTGCTGAATGGCGCCCTTAACGGCATCTTTGGCACGCCCTCTGGGATTGCAGGCCACGGTATGAAGTTTTCCATCTGTATAGTCTTCAGAATTCAAGCTGACAGCAACAAGGAAAATTCAACGAAGGCGATGCCTCAGCGACGCGCAACGACTTCTACCTAGGCGGCGATAACATCTCCTTCCAGCCGGAGCTGTTCAAACAGCTGCACCAGCAGGCCCTTGCAAGAGGCAACGGCACCTACAACGTGGCCGCCGTCAAGGAACACTTCAAGAACCGCTACGCCGCCTCCAAGGCCGCCAACAGCAAGTTCTACTTCAACGTCCCCAGCGCCGCGGTAGTAATGGGTGCATACTATTTCATCCCGGCCTTTTTCTCCAACGGGACCATCGGTGCGGGCGGCGTCGCCAACGAGGCGTCTGTTACCTCCTTCTACGGCGCCAAGCCTGACCGCCCGCACGCCTGGGACGACCCGAACCTCACCTACACGCATGTGCCGGAGCGTATCCCTGAGGTGGGTTGGTACCGCCGCGCCACACCCATGACCATCGCCGAGGCCGTGGGTGGTATTCTTGACGTCTACTTGTACGCCCAACCGGCGCTGGGCGGCGCTGGGGCGGATCAGAGCTGGGTGGCGGGTCCGCTGAACCTGCCGAATAATGTACAGGGGCTTTCGTGCTTCCTTTACAATGCAATATACGCCAATTTCCCCTCTGAGTTGTACAACTCGGTCGTCCTGCTTGAGTCGGTGGTGAACGCGGTATCCGGGTTGATTGCGCCTGGTTATAAGGCTATTGGGTGTGATGTCAATCTTCCTAAGCCTACAGGGGTTGACACCACAAAGCAGTGGCAGAACTTTATCAATATTTATGTAGGACCCGCAAAGACTCAAGCAGTAGGGAGTGGGTGCTATAAGCCGGCTTAGGTAGTTTGAGCTTCGTTGAGGTTTTATCGCAGACGAATGGCAGTTCACTTGATTTAGACAAATATGAGAAGACATGCACATATCACAAGAGAATGGCTCTCAGCTTGCTGAAAGCTGGTTGGAGACAAAAGAAATCTATTTGAAGTACCCATCGCGTTTTAACGAGTGCTCACGCGAAAAAGGGTTGAAAAGACTGTGCCACCCACGCAGCAACACTACGTCTCTCGCCTGTGATCCTCCTAATAGCCGTATGAGTATAGAAGAAACACTAGGCAAAGGTATGTCACGCACTCAGCTTAGTGGATGCTACCTCGCCGATTTTGCTCTCGGAGGCAACGTTCTCGCCACTCAAGAATGAATAGTTCAGTGTGCCGGATCTCCTCACTCCTCGCCCGGTCACGTCCGTCTTCCGGCCAACCGGGAGGGAAGTCTTCGCCACGCCGGGTAACCCGAACTCTAGGCTTCACAGGGCTCCGTCCGCTTTCTTGGCCTCCGATGAGGGGGGCCGTGGTGATCACTGAGACGCAATCGTCGCCTTCGAACGTAGCTTCGCCATCCGCGCAGCCGGAATCCTCGCATTTGGGATCCTCGACTCGGACGCGCCGCTTGTGATGGCATTCGCAGGGACAGACGCCTAGTCCCCTGCCAGTCCAGGCGGCGATGGTCTCGAAGTGCTGCTCGAAGCCCCACCAGTGCAGACCCCATTCCTTTGAGATATCGCGTCTTCCTTCCGGGGTGGCGCAGCTCTCCATGCAGATTGATTGCCTGGATATGTTCTCCGGCTCCGCACCTACGTGCGAGGCGCTGCCCAGCGGATGCTTGGCTGTGAAGGGGAAGATATCTAGCCACGAGACCCCTCCAAGAACCTCTTTTGCCTGGTGCCGTATTACTATTCCCACCGAACCAGCCTTTTCGATCATGGAATAGCTGGCAGATGGGTCTTTGATGAGGACGGCGCTGTTGCAGCCGCTGCAGCTGAGAAGTTGTTCGAAGACTGTTGGCATCATTTTGAGACGATGAAACTGAAGGCTGGGAGCTGCGGATTGTTCGATAGTTACCTGCGCTCTAGAAAGCGGTACGGTGGAATGCAACGAGTGTGTGCGTTGGTGAGTATGTAGGCATTTGGTTGTGGGTGGGTGGTGGAAAGGACTTTTGCACAGGAATAGGTGGGAGGCAATGCGCAATTTGTATACGGCGGGAAGACTTCGTTCAGGCCTATGGGATGAGCACCAACAAAGTCACATAAAGGTATTATGGGCCAGTCTGACAATGTCCCTGCTGGGCTCCTGGGGTTGGGAAATGACAAAGAACGGTACCGTCTCTCACTTAGTCAAGATGATGTGTGACAAAGGATTAATCGTCTGTTGGTAGTTGAGTAGCAGCGCGACAATAACACAGTTGCATGATTTACCGGTACCTCAATAAGACAACTCGGCATGCGAACATTTGAAGCCCGTATCTTGCAACAACCTTGCTGTTGGTGAACATGACCGGGACTTCGAGCTTTCAGAAGGCAATTGTGTTATAAGATTCAAACGCCGGGTAGGTAATAGTTGATTACGTAGAACATGGGACATCGGCCTCAGCTGACACAATCCCGATTGTTCTCATTGAATTGTGAATAAACCGTATCAGAACTCTCGCGACTGCCGGTGTATCGTGTCACCTTGAAGGACGTTGTGAAAGGCCGAGCAGAAGCACCCGTTACCGTGGAAAAATCATCACGCAACTTATGCAGTCGCCTTCTTTACCGCAAACGCAGTAGCACACTCCAGAGCCCAACCAAAGCACCGTGAATACCAGCCCTGCGCCCAGTAGCTCAACTCGATGCAGTGAGGTGCACCCCTGACGAGACTCGCATCAACTCGTTCGCTTCTAGTAAACCCGCCCGCAAATTCCTTAACGTGCTCCTCGGTGCCCAGCCACAGGGTGTCCCTCTCCGCTATCCCAATCATGACGGGGACTTCGACCGCACCGCAGTGCGTCCGCCACTTGCCATCATTCCAGATCGGCTCGTAGTCTCCTCGCTCGCGGCGCGGCATGAGGTTATGCAGCCTCCTGGTCTGCCTATAGATGGCCGGGTCGACGGTCCCCTTCTCTAGCATGAGCTCGTCCTTGACAGGCAGGGGAAGGTCACTCCACTCCGGGGTCGGGCCCGGCGGCGGTTCCGCGCTCTGCGGGAAATCGTGTGATTTACTGCCAAACCCTGATATGGTCAGCCCGCAGAGCGGGTACGCCGGTGATTTCCCCTGGGCCCGCTCTTGAGCAATCCACCCCGACAATATGACGGCGCTGGGAGTTGCCAGGCTGTGGCAGTGGAGGACCATGCTTCCGCAGCCGCCACCATACTTCTTCCACAAGGCGGGCAGGATATGGTGGTGGAGCTGGACGGCTAGTTCCTCGTGGTAAGTCTTGCCCTCAGGGATTGTAAACGGGGATGTCTCCTTATAGAAAGGACGGTCGATAGCAACCACGGGCACGCCGAGGCCCTCGCTGCACAGGACGGCGGAGTGTTTGTCATCAGCATCGAAATAAGTCGAGTTATAAGTGCCACCGTGAATGGAGATGAACAGAGGCCGTCTGCTGTCGTCTATGGCTGTATAAGCAAGACTCGAGGTGTCTGGGACGTAGTTGTGGCCCGATAGGGTCGAGCCGTTGGGAAGATCTACTTTGAATGCCTGCATTGGGACCTGCATTGTGACAGATGTGCTGCTTGTGGCCAAGTTCAAGTGAAGTCTCCAGTCGAAGTAAGTTGAGAGTTAGTGATTTCGCATTCTCTTCGATTCTACATCTTCATGTCCATCATTTCTGGGCAGCAATCGGGCAAGAAAGGACCTTCATTGCTTTTTCTACTGCCTAGAAGAAGCTGTGAGATACCGCATGTGCCGCGGCGAGCGTTGCCTGATCTAGCTAAAGACCTAAAGCCGGCGCGGGGCACCTGGCTGATCGTCGGGCATCGGCGCTACGATGAACGGCGAGCTAAACTGGTCAAGACATGTACCGGATCACTTGAGTGCGTCCCTCGAGGCCGCAAAATGGGCGTGGTGTTCCTTTAAAGAAGTCGTCTTGCAGCGCACCACAGGAGAGAACGGCTTCACCTCGGACGATGGAGAAACAGGGGAGCTGCCTGAAATTAAAAGAATCTCCTAAGGGTTCCATTTGACCCGCGATTCCGGAACCGACAGCAAACCTTGGAAGCGCACGGCCGGCAACCATTGGGACAGCTGGCATGCTTCCAAAGCTTCCATAGAGACAGCTCGTAAAGCGTCGATTGTAAGATGTCCCCACGGACATACGTAAGCCTCACCCCCTGAGAAAGAACGGGGTCGGCCCGGAGAAGGGCAAGGTGATTCGGTAAGCGCCGAGTCTTCATCACCGAGGCCAATACTCTCTCGCTCTCGCTCTCAATCTTGATTTTAAGCGACCATACTATTAAGCAGCAACGCCGCGGCTGATCGGCAGGAGGGCCCTTCGCCTCCACACTTGACAGTGGTGATCCAGTCCCATAATCCTCGCCTGAGCGCGAGGCGAATCACGATGGGGGCATTATGATAGCGTCGGGTCGGAATGGGCCATCGGCTAATTGGACCATGAGGGCATCCCGGAGATGCTGACGTCTGTTCAATATGGACGGAAAAGCAGCCAAGGGGACAAAACCCCCTTCTGCTCTCAAGAGGAAACGTCTCCCGGCCCCTTGCCCCCTTTTGTCCTTGCAGGCAGCCTTTCCATTTGATAGATGTTTTCTGATGCTCCACTCCCTCTTGACGAAGTTTCGAAACGGTTCATGCATGCGAGAATGTTCATCCGGGGTAGGAGTGCGGCGGTGCCAATAGGCGGGCAGAGCTGATAGGGGGCACCCCAGCTACGGCCGCCTGAAACAAACGACCAGTGCTCAATTTAAACGCGACGAGGCGTGCGTCCACATGGGCGCTGCAGTGGGTTCACCAAGCGCCACACGGCCAATTGAGGGTGCTCGGATTACTATTCGGAGCTTAGCCGACGAGTCATGTTGGCACGTTGTTTCCAGGGGCTCGCCAGACCCATAACTCGGCGGGGCTCCCTCGGCGCCTTCAAAATCACCTTCGGCTCTTCCAGTGCGCTGTCTGCCCACTGCCCAGTGCTCTGAGGCTTGCCGGTGGGCGATCAGGCCATGGCGGGCTAATTGCGTCCCAAGAAGACTAGGCCTAGATCATTTGTGGATCGTCCTCAGCCTCCTCTTTCCGCATTCGGTCGCCCTCCCTCCAATCTACAATACCCTATTGGCTCCTGGAGAGGGAGGCCGTGTTTGGTTTCCCTTCGTAGATCCCTCCACCCATCGGGGTTATCCTCGAAGGCAAGGGCCTGGAGTTGGCCTTGATGGCCGGAGCCTCATGGTCAAGGATCTCTTGTGGTAAAAATTCAGCCGCCGTCATTTGTGATGAAGGGCTGGAGCAGTGGGCCATCGTGACCCATCGCAGAGTGCCGGCGATTGTACTCTCTCTGGGGCTGCTCTCCTCCTCCCCCGTCAAGTGCCGGGAGCCGGGCCCGACTGCTCGGATAAGGGGTTGACAGCAGAAGAATAAAGGCAAGCGAGGCCGTCCTCGAGCATCTGCCAAGCCTCTCTTTCCTGTCCATCTTCTCATTCTTCTTCTCAGGCTCTTTTTGCTTGGTTGAACCACCACATTCTTTTCCCTCGAAGTCATTCTTTCCTTCGAAGACATTCTTTCCAGTGGCAGTGCCACATTCATTCCTTGAGACCCTCCCTTCCTTCCACCCCGTTCATCCAACAGATATCCGAGAAGCTTGAAGCATCGGAATCGAGAAAAGCAAAGCAGGAATCAAAACACTTGAAGTTTAGGATTCAAACTTTCACAGAAACACACAACGAAAATGATCTCCCGAACAATTTTCGCCGCGGCCGCCATGGCCGCTGGCGTTCTGGGTCAGCAATCCACCACATTCACCGACGACAAGTCCGGCATCAAGTTCTCGTACTACGAGAAGTCCGGCTGGGGTTTCGGTCTGGCTCTCCCTGAGACACCTAAGGCGGGCGGCGATTTCATCGGTATCCTGCAGTCCAACACCGTCGATGGTTACGCTGCCGTCTCCCTGGGTGGCCCCATGGCCAACTCTCTGCTCGTCACCGCCTGGGCTGACGGCGACAAGATGGTCGGTTCCCTGCGCAAGGCCTCTGGCTACACCAACCCCAGCCCGATCTCCGACTCCTCCATGGGCATGTACGAGATCTCCAAGGGTACCGCCATCAACTCCACCGGCTGGCAATACACTTTCCTTTGCAAGGGCTGTATCACGGATGACAGCGAGTCTTTCACCGTCGATGCTGAGGCTGATGTCTTTGGATACGCTCTGTCCAAGACTGCCCTGACTGACACCAGCGACGCTTCCGCCACCCTGAACTACCACGGTGCTGCGTTCGGTGAGTACAGCCACAGCCTGACTGACGCCAAGTCTGCCGACTACGAGACCTGGGCTGCTCTGGCTTCCAAGACCGCGGTTGGCAGCTCCTCCGGCGGTGCAAGCAACACCACCACGGGCGGCAGCGCTCAGAACGTTACCACCACCACCAGCAACGCTACTTACGACTACATCGTCGCTGGTGGCGGTGCCGCTGGTCTGGTTGTCTCCCAGCGTCTGGTCGAGTCCGGCGCCTCGGTCCTCCTCCTTGAGCGTGGTGCTGCCTCTACCTACTCCACTGGTGGTGACGCTACCGTGTCCTACAACGACACCATCACCCAGTACGATGTTCCTGCCATGGCCTACTACCTCAGCAAGGCCAGCGACACTTCTGAGTACTGTCTTGACACTGCTTCCATGGCTGGCTGTATTCTCGGTGGTTCCACCATGGTCAACGCTCTGATGTTCGTCAAGCCCGCTGCTCACGACTTTGACGACAAGTGGCCCACGGGCTGGAAGTGGTCTGACGTCTCCTCTTCCGCCGATGCTTTCTACGAGCGCAGCCCTGGCTTCATCCTCCAGAACGGCACCGGTGTCGACCAGGACGCCTTCCATGTCATGTCCGGCTTCCTCGAGAAGCAGGGCTGGTCGCAGGTCAACGCTCTCGAGAACCCCGACGCCAAGGAGAAGGTCTATACCCACCCTCCTTGGTTGATCCAGGACGGTCTCCGTGGCGGCCCCATCCGCTCTTACCTCCCCCTCGCCCAGGCTAAGGACAACTTCAAGCTGTCGCTGAACACCAAGCTCGTCCGTGTCATCCGCGAGGGCGCCACTGCCACCGGTGTCGAGGTTGAGCTGTCCAACGGCAACCGCCAGATCATCAACCTCACCTCCGGCGGCAAGGTCGTCCTGGCCGGCGGTGCTCTGTCTACCCCCCGTATGCTGATCAACTCTGGTATCGGCCCCAAGGAGCAGATCCAGACTGTCAAGAGCGGCTCCGTCAAGGTCACCCTGCCCGACGAGGCTGACTGGATTGAGCTCCCTGTCGGCGAGCACCTGATGGACCACCCCATCTTCACCGTCAGTCTGAAGGTCAAGAACGGCCTGGCCGCCCTGCCCGAGACCGCCTTCACCTCCCCCAACGAGACGGTCACCTCCGAGTTCAACACCAAGTCTGAGGGTCTGCTCGCCCAGTCCGGCCAGCGCGTCAACATCTGGGACACCGTCCAGTCTGATGATGGCGCAACCTACTATGTCCAGGGAACCATCAACGCCCCCTCCGCCAACACCATCAAGGTCAAGGTCTACCTGACCCACGGCATCACCACCACCGGCACACTGGGCATCACGGCCTCTGGCTCCACCGAGATCACCAAGCAGCCCTACCTGGAGAGCACCGGCGACAAGAGCGCCATCAAGAACTTCATGACCAAGCTCATCGAGATGGTCAACAGCGCCGACTCCCCCTTCACGCTGAACTCGACCGCCGAGGCCCTGATCGCCGAGGACAACATGACCACTGGCTCGCACTTTGTCGGCACCGCCCGCATGGGCGCCACCAACGACGGCTCCTCCGTCGTCGACACCAACACCAAGGTCTGGGGCACCGACAACATCTACGTCGTCGACGCCTCCATGCACCCCGACCTGCCCACGGGCAACACCCAGGCCATCGTCATGGTCGCCGCCGAGCACGCCGCCAAGGCCATCCTGGCCGACACCACCGGCGCCTCGACCTCGTCCAACGCCAGCTCCGGCTCCTCTGCCTCGTCTGGCAGCAGCAGCAGCAGCTCCGGCGCTTCGTCCGGCAGCTCCACCGGCTGCAAGCGCAGGCGTTCCGCCAGGAAGCTGTAAGCGGCTCTCCCGCTAAGTGTTGTCAGACAAGGACAAGTGGTGGTGAGGTGATGTGCGCGTGGTCGCTCATATGTTTCTGTGTACGATTTGGGTCTTGCATAGCGTGGAATCCGGGACGAGGAAACGTCTTTTCAGTGTAAATATCTTGTTATTAGTTGAAGACATAAAAAGGATGACAATTGTATTGTGTACAAACTTTCACCCAAGAACAACGTTGCCGCGGTCCAGGTCGAGGTCGTCCCCTGAGTGACATGTGAAGTCATACTGGTAGAACCAACGATGCGGAATACCTCCGCGTGGTAACTGAGGCATTCGGCGATGTGCGGCCTAGTTGGTGCGGATAATTGTTCTGCCAGATTGTGCGCGGATCCCGCGGGATGGTTGTCGATGCTCGGTCTGCCCGAAGTGTCCCGTCTCCTGTTTCCAGTGCGTTGCTACACGCGGTGATGTTCGCCCCGTGAAGCTCAGGGTCTGGAACACACATGCTCGGGCACGGGTAGCCGCAGCTATCACACCCCACGTGCCGTGTTACACGCCCATGGGGGCGTGGCTCGGGTAACTTCCTATCCTCTTTCGTGCACCTTCACGTAAGTGGCGACGCCTGCGCAACGCGAGCATATCGGCTATGTCTTAGAAGTTGCCGGCCGGCTCTATCCTATGCATTTCCGGATGCTGAAGGCTTCTCCCCGGGCTTGTTCCTGACATGCGCCTTGCTATTGTTAAGCTGACCGCTGCCATCGCTGGGCCCGTCAGACGTCCCATCATTATTCACTCGTGTATCGTAGTGCATCTTTGGAGGAACGACGTAATCAGCACATCTAGCCAATGAGACTCGGTACTGGTAAATTGCGAGGTCGACATTCCGCTTCTTTTTGAATTATGCACCTCACATGATCGACTATGCTTCTTGGCTACCCACTTGAACTTGAGGCTTCGTTAAGACTTCACTGGTAATAGGTCTGGCTTATGTATTGCAATGTTGCAACTTGTCAAGGCGGAGATAGTGCTAGCAGCGTGTCGACGTCAGCGAGCATTCATGCAGCGGACTGATCGCTTTTTCATGAACACAGAGAGTGTTTGGCGGAGATATGAAGCGATTGAAGATGTGAATAGTGAGAACTCGAGTCGCTCAACATCTGGTTGCTCCTGTTGTACAGGAGTGCCTTTGTTTGCCTGACCATGGCCCACGGAGGAATGTACAGTAGAATGAACCTCGTGCACTCCAACACACGGCAGCTGTCATGTTGTGTGAACACATCTTGTTTTGTGTGCTTAAACCGTTCTTGGGACCGGTCTCAGAGGGCCTCTTGTGCTGGCGGGAAAGTTCCGAAGCCGTGAAAACGTGCTGGCCTCGTCGGCCTAAGGCCACGGTAGTCGAAGACTCCTGTTTCAAGCATAAAAGGCCGAGTTTCCGTGGGCTTGGTCGCCATTTGTGAAGATGATAACGTCTGCCAGGAAGACTATCTTCTGCAGAGCACAACAGCCCTGCCTAGAATGAACCAATCTCAAGGCTCAGGCCAATTTCTGCAATTTCGGCTTTCGCTCCATATCGACATCAGATCAGCACTGCACAACACTCTGCAATGTGCCTTCAATCAAACACCCAGGCAGGCAAGAAAGCCAGCAACCAGGCCTCCCCCAAAACTCCGCAAGTTTTCACATCGGGCCGTGGTCAAGGGCAAGGACCGCCGGAGCCGAGCACGGATCCGATGACTCGCTGGGTCCGTGAGCCCCCTCGTACGGAACCATGGCACGGTCTGGACAAGTCGGCGGACTCGGGTCAAACGAGCTTGTCACACTCGGAAAATAGGCCGGCCACATTGAGTGACACCGGGGCAACGACAGGTTGAGAGCCGAGGACCTCGGGCCCACGCTTCGATAGCACTGTCGTACGCAGAATTGAGGAGCGTCTGGACCCTGTACGATAAGGGAAGTTTCAAGTAAGTGAGGAGCGGATCGATGCATTGCTGCTTGTGGTTTCGTTGGCAGGATGTCTGTTTGTCGAAAGAGTTACAATCAGCGAAGGCAAGGCGAGGGTCGCGCCGACGAGGCCCGAGGCCGACAAGGTTGCAACGTTACGTTGGGCTTCGGTGTTGAGGTATGTCTTGGGCTGAATGTATTCAAATCACCCGGAGCGAAGATTTGGCTATTGCCAGCGGAAGGCTGTTTCTTTCGGGTGTATCTTCAGTATTGACAGTCCTTGATATGATGCATCCATTTGCTTCTTGAGGGTTTGCCGCCTCATAAATCAAGTCAAACTCTAGCTCTGGCTGTCCTGCCGGTTGAGAAGCGAGACGCGTGAAGTAGACTCCGCAGAAATTCAATGACAATCGGTCCACATCACCCTTAGGTGATTTCACAGCTGCTGCCGGCCGAGCAGTGTAGAATAAGCAGATGTTATTTGTTTGCCAGTGTCAGCCAGCAGCCGACCCGATCAGTGTGATTTCAGGGCGGCAGCTGACCGTGGGGTGTGCGACCGTTGGCTTACTGAACGCAGAGAGGCCCTTTCTTCGTGGGCTCTCTGCGACGATTAGTAGCACCGGCCAAAAGTCGAGCCTTCGACTTTCCCTCTTCTTGCCTTCAAGAACTGGGGCTGGTGGAATGGCCTTTGATGGTAAGATGCATCGGTGAGGGGTTTGCCCATTTGAGAAAGATCCGTCTCCTGCAAGATGAAGACACAACATGAGGTCTGCTCGGTTCACAGCTGATTACCGAATGTAAGTATTAATCGATTGGACGTCCACTGGGCGATGGCGGTTACCATCGGGCTCAAGCGGCGACAACACGTAAATTAATTGGATTGTCTTCTGTCCTGAGTGGCACAAGATCCTCCGAGCTTTCAGAGTAGCTCGTGAGATGCCCCGACGTCTGCATGTCCGGCTGAGTTGCTATGGTCCGATGCTGTTTCTTCTTCCTTCGGCTTGCCGCATTCCTGAGCGATCGTCCAAAGGCGCCTCGCCTTGGGGAGGAGATGTCAATGGCCACTCGCTGCTCGCGACTGAGGCCACACTACAGCTGGTGTAAATCAGCCGGACAGGTTGTGAACTCGACAGTGTGCCAAGTTGACGACGTCGCCTCCTCGCCAAAGGCCAACAGCCGAGAAGTCTGACAGAATGAAGCAAAATCTTGGGTCCAGCTGGCTGCCATGTAGCCTACAAGTCGAGCAGGTAGCCTCAAGCATCCACTCATACAACACTCGTACGATAGCACCATGACCAGCCTCTCGAGACTCGGGCTGGGTCTGAATATGGAGCGCACGTGAGATCATTGCAGTGCTGCACGGACATAATTCGAGGTGTTGGGCATATGTACAACTCTTATCGTGCTCCGTGCAAATCAGAGGTGTCTCTTCCGATGCTTATTCGCCATGTCCATGGCGCTTTGATGAATCATAAGCCAGTCCGAGCAGTTTGGCATAAGATGCCAAGGGAAACAACGTCGAATCCCAAAATATTACTCGATTAAAATAGTATGGCGACCTTCAAATATGCACAGATCGTTGCAGTGCGTCGTGCCGTCCCTTGTGCTGCAGGTATGTAGCATTGCCGAAAGAAACCCTCTTGAGGTTGCAGTCGTCTGCTAGCGAGGTCTAGACCATGCATATGATTGATAATAATGCAGATGATTGTCGACAATCTGGTAATGCCATTGTCGAAATCAAGCTTTGGAGGCAGTATGGGTAACAAACGTGTCGCGGCTCAGAGCTAGTTAAGCGCCGGCAACACAAACACGTTCGTCATTGTCGAACCACCAGGAGAATGATATGCAGCACTCGCACTTCTTATGACGTGTTGCCGAACTAGAAAGCAGTGGTCGATCAGGGCCTCACTGCCGAGCAGCTGGACACACGTGTAAAGTGAAGTGCCAAGCGAGTTCTGAGCCGGCAATTGGTGTTGGGGGCGTTTGTGAAGGTGCTGTCATTAGTGGATGGCGACGTCTCACCGAGACTGGTGAGTGCATGAACTCTGTCGGCTTCGTCGAACCGCCGATTCGCTAAGCAGGTAAGGAGCGGTGTAGGTGGCAACCGCTTCTCCGCTGAAGCAGATTCGCCGTGGCCCTACCAGACGCGACGCTGTAATACGCGATGCCGGCACGAGAATTGTAGCATAGATCCTGCAGGCGGCCGATGAAGCTTGTTTTCTAACCACCACGCCACTGGTCTCTTCATTGGTCTTTCTCGGCGTAGCTCCACGCTGCTAAGACCGAAGCTATTTACGTGTAGCCACGAAGTTGGCTGTTCGCCATGCGGTAGTCCAACTTGCCGCCCATTTCCGATAGCTTGCCTCGCCTAAACTTTCCATGAAGATCGTAGAAAGAGCATCGGGAGTCTAGCCCCAAAAAGAGTGCCGGTCTCATAGATTAAAGTCCTCGATGCCCCCAGACTTGGGATTTCTGAGCCAGACTGGTCGCATCGCTGGTTCTGTTTAGTCCGCTGACGAACTGAAATCGACTGCTTCACCTCGCCACGATGCAAAAGGTTAGATGAGTACCGGTCAAGTTGCACTGAGCGCAATGGCTACTAATCACTCTGCATGTGGTCAAGAATCCCGCACTCATCCGCTCGGGCACAGGAAAGACTGGAGGTCCAAGCCCGCATGGCTGCCTGATGTCGAGATGCGTTCGGAGCGACTGTCTGCATCTTGATCCGGCGGCATGTCGAACAAAACATCCCAAGTGTCTCCTTAGAGATGTTCGAGTACAAGAGACAATGGTACCATCTCAGGTCGAGCACACTACAAGCGCAGATGAGGATGCTGATTGTCATATGTACCAGCGAGGAGATCCAAGTTATTCTTGGTCGGGACACGAATCGGCGTTGCTCGGCTGAGGAGTTTGCACCACGAGCTCATCAGGTCCGCCGGTTTACTTGGTCCTACTGGCTGACATTAGCTGCGCCGGGATGGCGCAAGGAAGGCAAGGCCAACGCCCTACGGAAAGACATCAAGAGCCAAGGTTCGACGGAGTATGCACTCGTCGAGGGTGGAGATGAACACGCGGGGATTGATGAAACGATCAGTTGTATTGATAAAAGGGTATCTGCTTGGACATTAGCGAAGTCACCGGCGTTTCTTGCAATCAAACAGTAATAAGTGGAAAACAGGGAATCAGTGTGTAAGTTTGTTGACATTGGAGCGAAATGCTCTTCCAATACTATCATAGCAACAAATGCTAGCATCATAGGAGAAATTCAGGAGTAGCAAAGAAATGGCAGCATTCCAGCACTCACCATTATGCCGGCCGCTCAGGCCGGGAGCCAGATGCCGGGCAAGCAATTGTATCACGGAAGAGATACGATGGGGAAACCGATAGCTCCTGAGCGTCAGAACCCGTCGTCTGTTTTCTTGTAGCCGGCCACGGCCCCTGCCTGGCTCAGCCCATTGCGCACGCCATCTACCAGGGCTTTTGCCATGCCCTGTGCCTTTCTCTTGCTACCGTCGCCACTTGCTGCCGCGGCTGGGTTCTCGTAAGGAAGGACGTTGTCGCTGGCGCTCAAGCTGACGAAGAGCGCAAAGGGGACGAGCCACACACAGATGCCGAAATAGGAGGCAATCTCGGTGAATGTGGGCATGTTGTCAGGTGTTTCGTAGTATGAGGCCATGTTTTGGTATGCGTCCTTCTGCCGGGAAGAGAAGTGCTTGTACCAGACGAAGTGGTTGATGAGGACGAGAACTAAAGATGGTGGCGACGGTCAGCACATGGACTACGGATGTTCGGGACTCGGAGGGCACCTACCGCAGGAGGTGAGAAATAAGGGGTCCGTCAGGGTGACGAAGGGGAACCTCCGCATGTTACCCAAATACACAACATGGGAGACGACCCCAAACAGCGTCAGCCAGAAGGGGAATCTATCCACGACGCATAGCAGTAATTGCAGCCCGATGATGCCGTAGATCAGCTGTGTCAAAAGGCGCTTCGATATGACGGTGTGTTCCTCGACGAGCTCGGACAGGTAGTATAGCCCCGAAGCTGCACTCGGACGTTAGCATAACCAGAGCTCAAAGCAGTAGCGCCCAGCTCCGAGGAAGAGGGGGACTTGCCGATGGCCAGCGTCAGGAAGCAGAAGCCCACGATGGAGCCGAGTATGCCGACTAGAGGTAGAATCCACATCTTGAACGGCTGGTGGGAACATTCATTGACTGTGCATGTGTCTGTTGTTTCCAGGAGGGAGTCGAGTGACGTTGGCCACTCGCCTCATTACAACCGTGTTCTCAATCTCCAGGCTGGCAAATCGCGTCGAGCTCAACTGCTCCCTTCCCTACCGGGGAAAGGTGGCCCGAGCTTCGATGACGACGGATTGGAAACGGACACCAGAACGGTCGGCCGAGCGATAGGAGCTTATCGATAGCCCGATAAGCAACAGCCCACTGAAATTTCAACGACGGAAGCGAAGGCGTTGCAGGGCAGGTTCAAGTGTCTGTGAGCCCTGGAAGCATTGAAGCCGGCAAACTCTCCTGTTGGAAGTGCAATTCTCACAGCCTGCTCTTCTGCCACCCTGCTCACTTCCACGACCGTCTGCCCAACATGTCCCGGCCCGAGGACACGCTGTAAGCCCTCCCTTTCCCCCTCCTTCCTCCAGCCAGAATGCCTCTGACACTGATCTTCCCTGCAGCGCGGCCGATGTCCACTACAATGATACTGAGGCCCGCAAGTACACGACAAGCAGCCGTATCCAGAACATCCAAGCGTCCATGACCCGCCGAGCCCTCGAGCTGCTCGACCTCGAAGAACCCTCCTTCATCCTGGACGTCGGCTGCGGCAGCGGCCTGTCCGGCGAGATTCTGACTGCGGAGCCCGAAGAACAGGGCGGGCCACACATATGGGTCGGCATGGACGTCTCGCCGTCGATGCTGGACGTGGCCCTGCAGCGGGACGTAGAGGGCGACCTGCTGCTAGCCGACATAGGCCAGGGCGTGCCCTTCCGCGCGGGCACATTCGACGCGGCCATCAGCATCAGCGCGATCCAGTGGCTCTGCAACGCCGAGAGCAGCGAGACGAGCCCCGAGGGCAGGCTGTCGAGGTTCTTCAACGGCCTGTACGCCAGCCTCAAGAGGGGCGGCAAGGCGGTGTGCCAGTTCTACCCCAAGAACGACAAGCAGAAGCACATGATCACCCAGGCCGCCGTCAAGGCGGGCTTCGGCGCGGGTATCCTCGAGGACGACCCGGAGACCAAGAACGTCAAGCTGTACCTGGTGCTCACGGTCGGCGGCACCAGCGGCGATATCACGGGCGTGGTCAAGGGCATGGACGGCGTGGACGTGCATGACTCGAGGAGGCAAGGCAAGAACGGCAAGGGGGACATCAAGAAGGGCAGCAAGGCCTGGATCGTCAAGAAGAAGGAGCAGATGGAGCGCAAGGGCAAAATCGTCAAGGCCACCTCCAAGTACACTGGCAGGAAACGGCGAACACAGTTCTGATTGTTGCGATCCCGATCTCCCTCTGTGGCACCAGAGGCCTTTGTTTCTCCTGCATTGTATGGCGTTCAGATGGTCTTTCTGCTTCCTTTAATGTTAAAGATACCCTCAGTCATTCTCTTGATTTAGTGTTTCACTCGTGCTTCCCCTGACCTATGTTCGCAACGTCCAACCCCTGAGAGTCCTTCTGCCTGACACCGAGCTTCTGGGCAACCCACCTGCCCTTTTCGTTTCGCAGGGTTCGTTGCCCATCTTGGTAGACTGGTGTTGTAGTGGACTTCTCTTGTGTTCCGCGGTGGTGCATGTTGAATGGTGGCCACACTTTGCTCTTCCGTCATCCCGACCAGGAAAATGGTGGCCCATCCTGAAGACCTTGCTTTGCCAGGGCTGATGACTGCTTTCTCCCCGCGAACTTCTCTATGTGCCTGAAAATCACAGCCGCCTGTTTGTTTTTCACGATCTACTTTCTTCTGGGAAGCCTTTCACTTCATCTATATCACTGTTCACCTGAAACGTAAGTTTAGGTCGACTATGACCACTCCATGGCTGTTTTCTGGTTATGTCCTAGTCTCGGTTCGTCCTTCACCTCACTCAATTGTTAGGGAAGTGATCCAGTCTGTTCGCGCTTTTGGGCTGCCAGCATCATCTTGCTATCGGCGCATACAAGGTGCCACAGGCGATATCGAACTAAAAATTCAAGTACTCGGTCCTGGAAATACCCATCGGGGATTCCGGATTCAGTCATCCATCTCTGGAAAGCTTGCTCGGCAGTGGGGGGCATGTCCAGCTCCTAGTCAGCGTTCTACACGGAACTACAAACAGGGAAAATACTTGCAAACCCTCACACTAAACTCACAGATGTCACAAAGCGAGCGGCCGCTGAGGAAATTCGCCAAACGGCAATGTCGGCCTGCCCAGCTCTGCACTTAGTGGATGGAGATTTAGCAGAACACGATTACGAGGGATGTGATGCTTGTTGAGTATATCCATTCCGATGGTGCAACTGTATATGGGTCAGCTCCGTTCGACTTCACGGATCTTGGAGCCAAGGATATTGGGAATCAAGTGACGGATCAATTTAGAACTTCCACGATTATCCAGCTCTTTCAAATCCAGAGCCTTTAATGCGCCTTAGCTTGCCATATAGTTGCCATTCTACATATCTGCAGTGTTCTTCAGGGCTTCGGCCAGGAATATTCTCAGTCCTCAACACACTACTGTGTTACAAACGGTTGCGGAAACAAGAGGCAACTCTGCTTTGGTGTCCCAGTGTAGGTCTGGGGCCGCGTTTTACCCATCAAGACGTAGGATCTTTTGCACGGTTGAGACACTGGAGACGTTGGAGGCCACCGCCTTTGCCTCGTTTGCATCCTTCTGTCACGGCGGGGCATTGAACCACAACAACGAACCCAACAGCACAGACTCCAAACCTTTCACGTTTTGCGTCTTTTATTTGCCCAGAAAGACGTCCATCTCTCCTGTCCGACTTCTTTCACTCTTCTGAATTCTGCCTTGCAAGACTCCTTCGCTCCTTGGCACTCGAAACCGATCGTCTCCCTATATAAAGACTCATCCAAGATTGGCACAGAATGGGCAAGTCGATCTTTGACCCCACACGCTGGGAGAGCTGTGACGGCAAGATTTCTGGGGACCCCAATGAGCTTGACAGAATCGAGCAAATGTCTATCCAGACCGCCATCAAGCTGAGTCTCGAGGTTCGTCGATCATTCCCCGGCCACACCCACCGTTTTTATATCCGTGGCAGGACTTCGCCTTTGCCGCATGAAGACCTTTCTCATACTGACCCCGTGTGCCTCTGCGAAGGAGGCTCGGAAGGCAAACAAGACGGATGAGCCAACGGACCTCCCGAAGCGGAAGTTCAAGGTTGAGGAGATCGAGGAGGACGAGAAGAACCGAGGCATCGAGCTGTATGGACCGCCGACTCCCCTGCGCCGCCCGCGACAGGTTGGCGCCATGGTATGCCATTCCCTGACACCCTACTTGGTTGATTTACAGACCTTGTCAAGTGACTATGACTGATCTTTGTCTTCTGTTCCAAGTCATTCAAGGAGTCTTCGGCCAACACGGTCCCCGCTGCGGGTCCCAACAACAAGCCCTCTGGCAACGGCGCTGCCAAGCACCCCCAGAAGGCTGGCCCTGCCGATGAGCGCCTCAAAGCCGAGGATTCCGGCATCTTCATCCCGAAGCCCGTGATCGACAAGCTCCCCGACGACGTGTGGAGCGCCGTGGCCGACGCGGTGGCCTACCACAAACAACACGTCTCCGACCAGACCGTGAGACAGGTCGTGGACGTGATGCTGGGATACAACGGCAAGGCTGACGAGGACGCCCTCCCTGAGTGGCCACGTTCGTCCGCCAACAACTTCCCCGTGTCCCGTGGCGCCAGGCTTGCCAAGAAGAAGAAGGCCGCGCAGCAGGATTATTTACTCCATGGTCTCGACGGCGCCGCGGCGGCCGCTGCTGCTGTTCCCAGGCCGCCCAACCACGCGGAGCGCATGTCTGTCATCCGTGGCGCTCTCGGTGATCCGGACTCGGTCCTGTCGGTCGCGGTGCGGGAGCAGAGCCGGTTCGTCCGCGGTCAGAGGTCGCAGCGGGCCCGGGGCGATTCGTCCGCCGGTGCTCGGCCCGGCTCGAAGCGGGCTGGACCTCCTCAGAAGGAGGCCCGGCGTGACTAGGACGGCATCTTGGGCTGCGGTGCTTGTCTCAAGCACCAAAGCTGGGAATCGGCTTGAGCAGTGTTTTTGATCGCCTCTAAAGGAGGCAGGAAGACGCTTGTAGACTTTGCCATTGGCAGAGCCCAGGATATGTTTCCTTCTGGCCCTGGTGCTACTCTAAATCTCGGTGGTGGTTCAAGGATGAAAATTTTGGTGCGGGAGGCGAAAATTGAGGGAGTCTGAGGAGGTTGCGGGGTGCAAGGGGCTTGGATTCCCATGGCCATGGGACAGACTTTGCATCTGGCAGAGTTTACGCAAGCTTCGGAGGAAAAGAGGGACGAGCCCTGTGCCAAGCCGCAGCCCCTATTGATGTCTGTCAGTCTGCAGGTTGCAGCCAATCTGTGGCGTGAGGATGACTAGGAGCGTGGCGTTGAGGGACTGCTGCGTCTGCTGCTCTTCTGGCTGGGCGGCGTCGTTTGAGAATGTTTTTCTGCCCCCCGATGGGTCTCATACGTAACTAGCTGAGGTTTAGAGAAAATAGATTCATGTGCTCTAGAAACTCTCGTGTCCGCTGAGTGGTCTCCAGTCTGTAATCTCTGGTGGCATTTGCATGATCAGTCGCTGTATGATCTGGGACACCGGGCAGTCCAGGACTCACACTGAACTGGACCCAATGGAGGCGAGAGAGGCGGATGTAGCAGCCATTCGCCTAAATCCTGGCCAAGATACCACTGGACGCCTGGATTCTGTTCATACAAGACGCTTGACATACGCTTAATTGTCATATGGCCACAGCTGCTTGGCCTTCTCCAAACCCATATCATCTACATCCGCCTGAGACAACCACAGGTCATAGAGATCATCCGCGACCTCTTTGACGCCCTCCCATCGATCTACATGGACGAATCCCTCATGTCCTGTTGATAGGCCATTCATGAGTCCGTTTTCAAGTTTGAGTGCCGACTCAAAATCCTCCCACTGCGCACTATGCTTGGCCAGCTCTTCTTCTGTCGGCTGATATGGACAAGAACCTGGTAGACCATGAGCGGCCCACTCTTGATACAGATCAATAAGGTCGCTACGGAACCCACATATCCCATGCTGCCAGGTCGTAGCGCAATGTCGAAACGGGCGAAGAACGGTTGTATCCATGCTTTGTGCCGCGTGCAACTTGGGGCTCGAAGCCTTTAGACCGAGTTCCCAAGCCCTTCTAAGAATTGCAACCTCTTTCCTTAGGATTTCTCCTTTCTCCGCTTCCTCCTCGCTCTGATCTTGGGCATTTTGGCATGCGTCCAGAGAATCGTGAGCTGAGCCTCCAGGATGCTCACACAAGTCAGGCACTTCACTGGAATAGAGCAGTGCCGGATCGAGGCTGGTTGACTGCCAGTCAATGATAGCCGTGATCTTGGTAGGGTCATCAGGGTCCACGAAGATGTTCCGCTTGTGTAGGTCTGGGTGGAGCAGAAGCGGAGAGGAGATGTTCTCGACCTTGGGGTCGCGGCTGAGGGCCGTGAGAACAGCGTCGGCCTTTGACAGAAGAATCAGATGCTCCTCAGCCGTCCCGCGGAAAGCTGCTCTCGTTGGCGGTGTTTCGTCGGGGATGCGGGACATGCCAGCGTCCAAGAGGCCGCGGGTGAACTCATCAAAAGTCTTCCCTGTTGAGCCCTAATCAGTCATGGCACATGGACAGCTATTTCGGAACGACTTACAGGGCCCGCGATTGGGCGGTTTCCTGCTGTAAAACCGGCGATCTGTAGGATAACAGGGAAAGTACCTCAAGCCAGAGTCTGGCCCAACGCAAAAGCGGGCGTCGAGAGGAACTGACTCCGACGGGCTGAGAAGCCTGTCATTGAAGTAAATGCTTCCGTAAGCCGGGAATTCCAGGTCATGCATCTGCTTCACCAATCCGCCCAGGTTTTGGACGCACTCGAGGCGCTGGAGACTGTCCATTTCCGGCCACTGCTGCTGTAACTGCACACCGGAGACATGCTCCATAATAATGTATTCTGCGCCAACCGAGTCGGACGGATCATCACTCCAGGACAACACCTGTGGAATAGGAATGTCTGTCTTTTCCCGGACTATCGAAACCCTCGAGTCAGCCACTCTCCCGCTTATTTCGAGACAGTTTTCCCAGCACTATCTCAAGAAAATAAATTGTAGCATTTACTGTAAGCCATCGTAGCCACCTCCGAGTTCGTGACCAGCCGAGATGGCCCGGCGGCTGGGAACGGTACTCGAGCGACGACCTTGGTCCCGTTGTCCAGGTGCATTATGAACGCGCGGTTGAAGTTGCCCTCCACCTTTGAGCACTCCAGTATTCCCTTTGCTCCGGGGACTGAGCTGATTGCCTCATGGCAGAGGGCTGGGAAGTTGAAATTGACACGGCGGGCGTTGCGTTGGGCAGCGTCGGCACGGAGCCAACGCCCGCTGGTATACTCATAAGGGTTAAAGCCGAAGTTGAAAGATGACAAGCTTGGTTGTTTGGTTTTGGGCGACAATGAATACGTTCGGTGCCGTAGCTTGCTGCAGAGGATCCTCATTGTTGGACGGTTTGACCATCGTGTCAAAGTGAGTAGCATGTCGTGTAATTGAAAATGTAGAGAACAAATATGCAGCATCAACTCAAGGGATTTTCAGCAATTGCAACAAATCTGAGCAGACTTGAGAGCTACTCAGGTGGTGGATATGTATCGAGATGAATTTCAGGTTGAATTCAACGTGGTGGATATTGCCTAGGCAGAAACCAAGACAGATGTTTCTGTGGGGAAATTGTTCCGTCTCCATCAGCTGTCTTATCAGCTACCAGCAGTACTCGAGAGCCGTACGGCAACAATTGTCTGTTGGTTGCTCCGTCTGCCAGGGTTCGAAGTCTGGGGTTTGGAAGGGGACCCCACATCAATTCAACTCCACCACATACACCAGTATCATCAACACAGCCATAGTGCGATATCATGTAGCTTTTCTGCAGCTGTTTTTTTTTGTGTGTAACTCTACCATTCAAGAGGCGATGATGTGGGAGATCGGTTCTTGAGGCGTTGTCCTCTATGAGGTTGTGGGAGACATATCATGGTCTCGTAGCGGACACCCGAGCAGAGCTCGAGAGGCATCAATCCACAAGCCGACATTTTGTTGAACTCAAGGCAAAAGGACTTCGACTGACTTTGTGCTGCTAGTGGGCTTGAGTGAGCCTGCTCGAAGTGTGCACCCTCTAAAGATGGGTTGGCAGTTGTGCCCAGGTGGTTGCAGGGGTAGTGAAGTCACCCAGCAACGCTTAGAGGCAGGCACAAAGACTCAATTTGAAGACAAGTTCGCACTTCTCAAATTTGGTCAAGCACTGTCTGTCAACTAGCTGCCGTTACATAGCCACTGAACGGACGTCCTTGATTTGATCAGTCTCAAGTCTCGCGGCCTCGATCAGGGTTCATTGCGCCTCTTTAGACGACTTTTTGTCGAGGGTTGCTGCCAGCAAACCCATTCCACCCCTCTGTCGCCCGATAGAACGCACCATCCACGGATCATTCAGTCATAAAGTTTGGCATGAGCTGTGTACAAGACGCGTCTGCAGTGAGAGCCGTACTGACTTGAGCAGCCTCCCAAGAGTGGCCGTTTCCCTGCACCCACCTTGGGCTGCACCTGCCATCCAGTATTGAACAAGACGTTGCCCCTTCCTCCTCTGGAACCTCAGGCAAAACACTTTGACCTTCTATGCCTACACCCTCTACCCTAACATTTCATCAGCTTTGGCTGCCTTTGTGCCCGCATTTACTCCCGCCTTCGCCCTGCCTGCCAACAGCTGTGTCAATCTATGGTGGTTTACCCTCGACCGCGATGCATCATGGATGACAATGGAGGCCCCAAGAACAGTGGAACTGGTCACATCGTTCGCAATCTCTCGACTGGTTCAATCACTTTCCAAACTCCAATCCAGTCTGACGTCCCAGCGTGCATGTTTGCCAGGAACAACTCGGTGCATGCGCCCGTGTTTGGGCAGCCATCAGAACGAAAGAGGTACGTGTGTCTACTAACGCCTCTCACCCGCCACCTGCTAATACTGTGTCGCCAGCGCCAGCCAGAAGAAATCCAGCATACCTTCATCCGTAGTCATGTCAGCGGACACCCAGTCTCCCTTTGCCAAGATCCGAGCCTCAATCGCAGCGAACAATGCCAGCAGTCAAGCCAAAGATTCTCAGCCATCACGGCAGCTGTTTTCAAATGCACCCGCGGCCGCCCTGGACACGCTCAACGACGATCAAGCTCTTGCGCTTCTCCTGAAGAACGAGACGGTGGCACGATTGTTCCAGAATGCATTCAATACGCGCGTTGAGGAGCACCAGCAGAAGGTGGAGCGGGCTTATAATCAACGCCTGCTGGAGCTCGAGGAGTACACCCGGAGCTGGCGAGATACTACCAAAGAACTTTGGTTGGCTGTCAGCGAGGGCACATTGAATCCCAACAAGGATCACCAGGAGACCCTCAGCTGGGAAGGGCCACAGTTGGCCGGACACGGCTTCAATCCAGACCACCCAATCGCGCCCCAGGAGATTGTCGAGAGGGTGTTTGACAAGGATGGAACAGTCGCATGCATCAGCGTCAAGAACCCAAGCATCAGCGTCAAGAACCCAAGCATCAGCGTCAAGAACCCAAGCACCAGCGTCAAGAACCCAAGCACCTCTCGCTCTGATCCGCACTTCAATCTCCTCAACTGGACCAACAGCAACGGTTGTGGCAGCAAGGACTTGCACTCTTTGGCAACCCAAATGCCGCTATTCCTCAAAAAGGCCTCTCCACGTCTAGTTTTCAGGCACGAGACAAAGTTTGGCACGATTAAATACCGATCCTTCAACTCGGCCGACAATACCATACACAAAATCGACAAGACCGATGTGGTCATGGAGCTGACACCTGAAAATGTCGCGCTCTTTGGAAAGGCATTCTGTTATCTCAAAGAAGCATATGATCGAATTTTTCGAGGAGCCAATACGCACTGTAAGAAGGTTGTTTCCGCCCACGAGCTCTCCTTTCTATTCGAACGGTTCTCCCCTGAACCCACAAAGAGGCTTATAGACGTGTTGCCCCTGTACAATGGCAACTCTAGGGTCATTCCGGATCTCTTTGCTGTCAACATCAACGTCTCTACGATTCCCAAGAGACTGTTGATAGCTCGCCCACGCTACGCCATCGACGGCAGTATCAGTGGCGCGAAATTCTTCGATGTCGCAAGGGGAGCTTACACAACCTATCAAGAAAGTGGTTAGTGTCGGGGCCCCCTCCTCAATGTCCGATTTCACCACTCCGTTTACACTTACTAATCGGCTAGCAGATGAAGATATCCTTCTGTTCGAAGACAGGGTTGTCTTCCTCCGGCTCGCTATGCTGCTTTGTTTCTCCATCACCACAGGCATTGTGCCCCATTCTCTGGGCGCATCGACACCTGTGCTGAGCGGCACTTCGTTGGATGCCGGATTCGAGCCCACCGGCCTCCAGACTGATCAAGTGCCACGCCACCCCTCGGCCGACATCGTGCCAAATCCTACCCAGGCAGGGCCTTCGCAAGGTTGGACCACAGACATCAAAGACTCAGAAGCCAATTCCACTTCTGTGAACTTTCCCAGTCCGAAACCTGGAGCGGCTCCCCAAATGCCACAGAATGGAGAGTCGGAGCAGTCAGATCAAGACTCTACTGCGATGAGAGGCCTCTTTGGTACCGGCAAGACACAACACAACGCAGGACTCGAACAAGAGAAGACGACACCTGTTCCTCACAGTTTGCCTCCAGCTCAGCCGTCGCTTTTCCAGCGAACGCTTGATCTTAGCAAGGGCTTGAAGGAGCTCGAGGAGGATGTTCGCCGTGATGGGTATAATCCTCAGGCCCACAGTCAGTGGCTCGCAATCGGAGGAGAGCCTCAGGATGTTCGCTCTCCTTCGCCCAACCGCCAGCAAGACAGAATCGCAGATATCCCATCTCAAGCACATGGTGTGGAGGAAGAGGTGCTGCCATCCGGCCCGAACAAGAAACACATCGATGACAGTCTCTCAAAGGGTAGCGAAAACAGCGACCTCATGGTACTTGACGAGCGGCCGAAGAATGTTACGTTTCGTTGCGGAAGGAAGCGTCCGTTCCCCGCGGAACACCAGAAGGTCCAAACGGCGAAAAGGCCAAAGATTTTGAAGTCCGAGCCATCCACGGTGTTGAAAGGGCAGCTGCCTCAGAAGCATCCACTTGGTCAGGCCCCTGGAGCGCCCAAGCTCCCGCTTGCTTCCGTTGTGCCCCCTAGCGGACCTGACAAGGAGCACCTCGGCCAGCCGGCAGCTAGTCCGGCAGTATTGCGAGCTGGCACGGAGGAAATGGAGACGCTTGCCACGCCTAACTCCAGGCAATGGCTCCGATCCGAAACTATGGCCAGAAGGACCAAGGAGCTCCAGGAGCTTCAGGAGCAGCTGCGACAGCTTGGATGTCGCATAGAGGCCGATTTCGACCAGGCTAATAAGAGTACCGTCGGCGGAAACATCGAGGCCTCTGGACAGCTGCAAGATGATGGGGCGCCTGGGCGAACACCAGCCTCCAGTGACGTGACAGCCAGCCAACAGCTGCGGGAGAACCTCCGGCGCATCGGATGTCGCTTTCAAGAAGACATTGACAAGACCAACGAAGGCAAAGCTGGTGGAGAAGTTGCGAAAATCGAACAGCTGCAAAAAAGCATCGAGCCGTCCGAGCCCATGATTGAAGACCAGCACCAGACTGCGACTACCCAAGCGGACTTGCCTCCAGCAGCTCATCTCCCACCTCTCGGTGTCACCAGCCGGACCAATGTGCCTTCGGGCGACTCAAACGCACCCTTCACCGCGCAAGAGCCTGTCACGGATCCTCAGAAGATCCTGACAGACCAGAGTGAAAGCGCGCCTGTGGAGGGCGAGGAGGTGTTTAAGTGGTCCGACAGTCCGGCTCGTGAGGCCGCAAAGCTAGGTCGGCGAGCGCGGACATTGAGACGAGGTTGATTAGCAGATTTGCTGATGCTTAGCCTACCAGTTTCGTCGTTCTGCCAGAAACCCGTGAAGGTACTGCGAAGAGGGCCGATACTGCGAAGAGGGCCGGTACGGCGAAGAGGGCCGCCGCGAAGGTGGTGATGGAAAGAATGTAGGATTATGACACACAGTCAGGCAGACACTCAAAGGAGCCTTTGCAAATCCCCCAATTTTATGTTGCGGGTTCCAAGTTTACCTCGAAAAGCTATCATCAACATCAGACGTGACTTTTGCACTCTCATGGTTTCCTTTTCTTTCTTTCTTGTAACTATAATGTTTTATCACGCTCCAATCGAAATGGGGAGACCTCTGACCCATCCGTTGGTCAGCTTCTTTTTACCGCTCTTGGTCATTCATAATTAGAGTATTAAGTGCTCTCTGACTTGTTCATTCGAGGCTCTTTGCCAAGAAGTGCATGATACACATGTGACTTTGAATGTCCTTGGAAGGGCGGATGCTGAAGATAAACTCGCGCCGTACTCATTAGATTCACAATCACAAGAATAGAGGGTACTAGCCAGAGGAGGTTGTCCCCTAAATTCTTATTCCGTAAGAGAAGAGACCGCCCCGAAAGAGGTTGTCCTATAGAAGCTTTTCCATATGTGCTGCCCTCTAGGATCTTGTCCCAATGTGCCATGTGGAACTTTCAACAAAGTCGGATTGCGGGATCGGTGTCTGTATGTCGGTTTGGGTTCTTGCCAATCCAGAACACGCCCATCCTACACACAGCAAAGCACGGGAGCACACATTTAGTGAATCTATGGAAGGCGAATCGATATCTGGGCTCCGGCTTCTGTCTACTACAATCGAGGCCCCCCTACGTACAGTGTGCATTGTCCTAGTTAACTAGGTACTTCTGAGACTTGTGAGCATAATTCCCATCACCAGAGCATACAGGTAATACCTTCAAGTTGAGCACGGCCAACAAGTACGATCTAGGAGGCATTGTGAACCAAGTTGGTTTTGTTCTCGAGGACAGGAAAGACAACCAACCAGCCTCGCAGGCATTTGTTGGGGAGGACCAGTCCAATTCTTGTACTCGCCTCAAGGCAAGACCCAAATCGCGGCAAAGACCGTGTAGTTACATCTCTCATCTAATGAATGGAAACTACTCAGTAAATCTCAAAGTCACGTTCCACGGTTTTAACGGCCGTTCCTGAGGCTCCCCGGTCGATGAACAAAATACAACCACAACCACAACCACATTCGCGTTTTACTGCCGACCACAAGCACATGCGGTGCCCAGCTCCAAGGCTCTGTGGCCCGGTCCCGATGTCTTTGTACGGCCATTCGAGAACCATCCCTCTGCTTCGAATTGTCTCACTCACTACGAAAAGGACAATTGCCAACCCGTTGTCTTGTCGGACCCTCGAGGTAGGCCAGGCCCAGCCCATCTGATAAGTCAAGTAAAGCACCAGCTCATCCATTCATTCCTGTCGCCGTCCTTTGGACCCCTACCTGTGTGACGGGGGCGTTGCTCTCGTTGTCATCGGCAGTTACCGAGATAAAGGACACACATACATACATGCGTGGACCCCGAAAAAACAAAAAATCAAAACAAATCAGCCACGCATGGCCCACTCACCTCGCAGGAGTTCGTCCCGTCGAGTGCGGGCGGGCAGGGACTTTGCCACGCTACACAGTACAATGGCTTGCTTGTCCCTTGCAGTCAAGATGCCGCGGGTAGCCAGCCCATCTCACCTGCAGGCATCTCGAGAGTCTCGCCCATCGAACCCGCGCCGAGGGTACGGGGCGGATCCATTGGCCAGCGGCGTCACTTCACATGTCTAGCATTAATATTGCGCGCAGTGCAGGTGAGCCTCACGAGGGGGGGACTAGTCGGCGACGCGACAGCGTCAGATAGAGTGGTATGTCTCGCATGCTGCATGCTGCGGCGCGCAAGGGGTGTGTGTGGGTGGGATACTTAAGCTTCGGCCGGACTACCCACGCTAGACAAGGCCTAGAACCAGACATGCCAGCTTGCCCGCGCGATAGGATGGATGGGATGTGGGCAGCAAGCAGCCAGCTGCCGCTATTTTTTCCTGCAGGCATCGTGGAGGCGCATTGCATTTCAGACAGGAGGCCATTCATGTTGCCTGGTTGCTCAGCCCAGAAACATGGGCTCAGCGCCGGCCCGGCCGAGACAACCCGTTTTGGGACAGGACTCTCTCTCGGTCGCGCGGTGGTATCCGGGTTACTGTTCTTTACTGTAGTGGCACGTAACTATGATGGTATGATGACTGGGCTGCGACGCTGCGATGCTGCCCGGGGGAGACCTGGGAGGACGACGAGTCCTCGCCAGGGTGGGTGGTGCTCGGTGCTGTTGAAAGACCGGACGGGCAGCTGTCCGCTAAACAGGGCGATGAATTGGGTGAAACTGACCCTTGGGGATGCGACGGTGGCAGTGTTCAAATTTGCCAGCCTGCACCGCCCGCCCCGACTCGGGTCGGGGTGTCTGAAGTGCTCCGGGCCATCGAGCCTTGTATCCGGGAGCGACTGTAGTGGTGACCTCGTCAACGTGCAAGGGCTCAGGCCGAGGCGATCCGGGTAGCTCACAATGTCCGCCGTCGCGACCTGGGCAGCAAGCAGCTGCTAAGATAAAGCAAGCCTTAAACCATTAGACAGCACATCAATGGGACGGTGATGTGGCCACAACCCATGCTGCCTCCCAAGGTGATGGGCTTCGAGCGAGGTAGGACCCTGCGCGCGCGCTCGACAGGCTTAGTACGCGCCAGCGCAACGGCCGAGCGCAGGCCAGAAGAGGGGACAGGAGAATTATCAGAGTCCCTCAAAGTGCCACGTGTTATGGTTGCCAATCTTGCGTGATAGACCGATCATCTGTAATTCAAGCGTGCTGTGAAACGCATTGGTTCGTCCTTGCGACTCGGTGCAGTCGAGGAGGTAGGACCTCGCAGTCAAGGTTCGCCGACAGCCGCAATCACAGCAGCCTTGACTAGGCCAGAGATCCACGGTGCGACTTGCCGCACGTGCAGCTGGAGGATCACTGTGCAGATTGCAGCCTGCAGACATGCAGGGGCAAATGATCTTCTGGGAAGGTTGGCTCCTTTCCCAGTACGACGCTGTCTTTCACGAGTGCTTTCCGGATACTGTTTTGGTATGGAGAGCTCCGATGCGGGCGAGCAGTGTGGCTGGGATGCCGCGCTGGTGGACAAGTTTCACGATGTCTTGGACCAAGGAGCATGTGCTGCAGCGCCCAATATCATTGTCCAAACAACCTTAATTAAACAGACGGTCGCGCGATGGCCCTCGTCAGCAGTGTCGCTGGGCAGTCCCTGGAGAACCTGCTGTAGGCCGAGTGATCAACCTGAGCCGGACCGAGGTCGATCCCTCGCATTGGCCCGCTCACCCGCCGGATCCTCCGGCAGGTTCGGCCTAGGTGACGGCATGAACGCCCGACTTCACGAATTGAGGTTACGCTGAAACCTTTGATCGGATTTGGACATGTGTGAGATGTGTGTCTGAATATTACTCAATCCGTCCATCGCCGACGGCCACGAGTGGACGTTGCAGGATGCTCAGGTTAACCGGCAACCAGCGAGGATGGAGATGAATCGCGCTTGATCAACTTGTGCTTAGTCCGTGGAGCTTCAAGCCCTGCAGGCCCGAGATGATGTGACAGAAAAACCGGTTAGAAAGGCACCGAGGAAAAGTTTGACGCATCCCCATGCTTTTTTAGAACAAATCATGGGCAACCTTCGGCAATATGACTCGCAGCGAAGTTGGTCACCTGGAAGCGTTAGACACCTACCTGATGAGCATGCTCTTGCATGGACCAGAAGACTTGTGCTTTTCAGCAAATTGGGGCAGTTGCCATTGGGCGGCCCAAGCAGCACTTGACTGGGATCCACGTCGATCGAGGAGCGTCGCGTCTTTTGGCGTCGCGGGGATTTTTTTTTGGGGCGATCTCAACCCCTCCATTGCTTAACACGCTCGTGATTGTTCAATTGGATGCGCACCAATTCTTTCGTGCGCCACCGTGTGTCCTTGATGTCCACCACGTAGCTAAGGCACATTGCAGTCCTCATGTCACCTCGACATTCGGGTGACAAAATTCTGTTAGCTGGTTTGATGAAGGGTTGGAACAGTGCACCAAGCGGCGTAAAGCTTGCTGACTCGGTTCTAGCCGGTCACGCGTGACGATGGCGGGAAAAATTCCTTTGCTGGGTCCGAGGGGACACCGGGTGTTGAGCGAAATGGGCACGATGTTTGCACAGTATAGTAGTGTGAACCAGGCCGAGAAAAGATCGTGGTCTGACGAGCTGATTGGACGCTTTCAGTTTGTGTCCTGAGATGGGGGTAGCACCCTCTGCGACAAGCGGTCCCTGGACGTGTCCGGCTGCATCGAGCCGCGGAAGGACGACCACGAGAAGCTGCCGTGGCTGGGGTTTGAGGGGGTGAGATTAGGGTGTCCATTGCGAGTGGAAATGCAATGATGCATGTTGGCTAGGGAAAATGGGAGAAAATTGGTGAAGCCAATTGACAGCCCAAATACTGTATACGATGTTTCTGACACCCCGAGCAGGGCTGTCAGCAAATCCTATGATTTCTCGCGGCTGCCAAGGCTAGCAGAGCCTGACAACTGACGAGAAAATGGCTGTCCTTCTGCTCGATCTAGACTAGGGGGGTCTCAATCCATAGAGGACCCCACTGGACTGAGCCAGCAGCTCTCCGGTGGGTGGCTGGCATTGTTGCTGCCAAATGGCATTGGATGAACGCCCGCTTATTTGTCGATGCAATAAGCAAGGATGCGCATTATTCCACGGAGATTGACACTTTGAGGCTGATATTTGGCGCCATGCGAAGCCACCGTAGAAGCAGTGTTGCACATTATCGATGCTGACCAGATGAATCGGCTTGGTGTGCTCGCTCTTGGCTAGAGAGGCGCACCGGAGCATCTGGGGGAGGTCGTTGCGAGAAGCGCAAAGCTGTGGCAGCTGCCCATCGGATGATGATGCAATGGCCACAGATACACGACAGGCCCTGGCCCCTGAAATTTTGACTGGTACGGGCATCGGGTCCGAGAGGCTGGGATGGGGGGGAGAAAAGAGCAAGCAGGCGCACGGCTCAGCCAATTTGTAGGGCAGCAACTCGAAGCACGAGAGAAAATCCCCCATTCGCGACCCGCCTTCAGATGCCCAGCCAGATCTCGCTGTGATTTGACAGGCCGAATAGGGCGGGGCCACCGGGTAGTGTACATCATCACCTATTACTCAGTGGGAGAGTGTGCCTGGCCAGTGCGAGGTTTTCTAAAACAGGGGTGGTGAAGCAAGGGTGGCCGCGTCTTGCCAGTCCGACAGGTTTTGAATCATGGGCCGGCAGGGCAGTCACTTGCATGTGAGGCACTCACACACACACCCTTTGGTTTTTGACGTGGTGTTTGGCAGGTTTCGGCCGTGAGAAATCGGGGTTGAGGTGCAGGTTGGAAGTGGTGTTCGGGATGTCAAGAAGGGGCCATCCGGCTTTTCTCAAGGCTGTTTCGTAACAGCCGCCCGCCTCTGTGGGAGTGCAAGGAACCGTGTTTCGTGTATTGCAGACTGCCTGGCCTGGCTGGCAGGCTGCCTGCCGCGCAACGAATGAGCGAGCACTCGGACCATAGCTGCTCACCACCGATGCGGCAGTCTGGCAGGCTGGCAGCCCGGTATCTGCGCGGGCAAGTCCAGGAGTCCGTCTTGTTTCCCGGCCGCATTGCCGGCGTCGAGAGAGATGGCTCGGCAGGGTGCTCTCGAGCGCCTGGAGGGATGGAGGGCTGGCTGTACAGTCTTTGCCTCTGGCAGGGCAGCGGGGCAGCAGAGTTGCGGCCAGTGTTGGGCATCACAGGATGGCAAGATGGCCGGGACTTGCCAGCTAGCCGGCTAGCTCGTGGGTTCTTGCGAAGAATGTGGTTTGCCGTCGAGACTCGACGAAGATCGATTCCTCGCAATGCATGGACCCAGTCGAGGCAAGGCAACGAGGCTTGCGAGGGTCGCGTCGTCTTCACAGTACGGCACGGCCTCCACTGTCCTGACTGTCTGACTGTCCGTGGGCGATGGCGCTGGCTGACGGTAGCTTCGCGCCTCAGACTTGGATCATCGTGGTAAAGCTGAACAACCGTGCATCCGGATCTGACCACTGACGCGCCAGGGCTGGCGGGCTGGGGTGTTGGGGCGGCTCAGAAGCTTTGATGGCATGCTTCTAGGTTGAGAGTTAATCGTCAGAGGAGCCCGGCTGTTGGCTGGGCTGGCCTGGCTGGCTGGTCTTGTTGGCCCGAGTTGTTGGCTGGCGCGCCGTGATCGAAAATGAAGACGGTATTTGAGATTCTGGACAGCTCGATCTGCTGTAGTTTGTACCTGTCTGGCCCGACCAAGCACATTCCTGTCGAGGAGCTGGGTACCTGACTTGCATACGGAGCAGGGCGTAGGATTTCGGTACGCAGCTGACCAGCTCGGGTACGGCAGGACAGAAGCTAGGTTATTGCCCGCACTAACATTTGCATAGCCACAGGTGAGGGTTTCACTGTTAACAGCCGGGCCAGCTGCCCCTCCCAGACTTGTACCCGTGTACGGCAGCGTCACCGTGCAGGCTGGGCTTTTTTCTCCCATGCCGGTTGCCAGGCATCCCGGTCCCTGTCGGGCTGCTGCTTCCTCCTGCCCCACGAGCGACGATCCTCAAAGTCTGAATGCGGTAGGAATGAAGTGGGCAGTCCTGGAAGTGACTTCACTTTTTTCCCTTGTATTGTCTTGTCTTGTCTTGTCTTATTCACCTCGGCCCCCCCCTCTCCCCTCCTCGGGCCTCCTCTTCGTCTTACGCACTGTCGACGTTCTCCACCTTTTTCTTGGGACCCGTGCGGCTGTGCAAATGTGCATCATTCTCGTGCGTGCCTCACCAGCTTACCTTCCCAGTGTGCCAGTGTGCCAGTCAACCAACCTTGCCAGTCTGCCATGTACAGTACCGCATGTACTCGTACCTCTGCCCCAGCCCTTCCTGCCTTGGCCTCGCCCTGTCTGCACACTGCGAATTGATCATCTGAACGCACCGTACGATACTGTGCCGTGCCATCCTGCAGGCTGCAGGAACCGTATTGCTGGAATCATACCATCGGAGAGAGAGCACTTGACCATTGTGTGTACTGTACTGTAATTTGTGGGATTCGAGCTGACCCCCCCTTATTATTGTTGATGACAATGACTGACGCTGTAATGATCTAGGCCCTCAGGCCAGACAGATTCTTTAGCATGTGTACCACACACAGTAGTGAGTCCACATACATTACAGCAATTACGGATGCAGCCTCTGGCGCACAGTCTTGCTGCAGGAGCTCTGCCCGCGCCCTGCCTCCCGGGTGCAGACAGGCGAAGGGTTCTGCTGCTGCACACTGTATATGCCAGACATTCCGTACCTAGGTTGAGGTCGGTGCCCCGTGCAGCAGCAGCAGCAGCAGCATGCCCGACAGGGCAGGACAGGACAGGGTATATGGCATATGTACATGTACATGTACATCAGCGTGCAGGGGCAGGTCGGTCCCCAACCATCATCCATGATCCTGGAGGCGTCCCATCCAGTTTTTAGCTCAAGAGATTTTCTTACTCTTCCGCTCCGGCTTCCCACCATCCCACCACCGGTCCGTCTTGCTTGCTTTGCTTTGCTGCTTGCCTGCTTGCTTGTGCGTTCGTGCTCCTGCTCCTGCTACCAACTCTTGCCTTGTTGCCCGTTCTTGCTTGCTTGCACTGTTTCGTTGGTCTCTTTTTGGCTCTGGACTGGGCTGTCTTTTTCGCGCTGCCTCTCGCCTCTCTGCTCGTCTCTCCGTGTCGCGCTTGCAAGCACAACCTAGGTAGCATCTGCCGAGCTGTGCCTTCCCTTCCTTGTCCGTCAGGCCCTTAGCCACCTCCGTTACGTTTAGTTAGCTGTGCTTGGTTGCTCCTGGCACGCGCAAAAAAGCCTCCGTCGTGCGCTTAATTGTGTGCTCTCAGTCACTTTCCAGGTCGTCCTCGCACTCCCTTGGGCTACGACCCGAACAGACCAGACCGGACCATCATCCTTGAGGTACACACACCCGCACACACTCTATTGCCTTCCCAGGTACTCTACTCCTCTTACACACACGGTGACTGCCACCAAGACTTAGTTGAGCCCCCCCTTCCGGCCGGGTGTCTATCCTCCTGCTCCTGCCCTCGCCCTTTCTTCTCCCTTCTCTCTTCTTCCCCCCCACCTCCACCTCCTCATCACCATCCTCGACCGCCTCTCGTTGTGCAATCTTTCGTCTTCGCGATACGTCTTCCGACCTGAGCGTTGCTTGTACAAGCATCCTTTTTGTGCCTTGTGTGTTCTTGTTGCCTTTTGTCCGCCGTATTCCCCCTCGGCGCAAAATTCAGATCCAGTCATCATCCACTTCTTCTCTGCCCTGATTTGCGACCTGTGCGACAGGCTCGTCTGCCCAACCCGCCCTCGTCATCTTACCCAACCATCACCTCGAGCATCACCGGTCCATATACCAGTAAAAGTCCACAGCGACCGAAACGCTTACGAGATTCCTTTGCGCAGTATCACGAAGATACGAACCCACCGTTGCGTGCGCCTATCCCGAGTTTCGATCCGACCGCGAGCCGTAGTATCCGACCCGGCGCATTCTATCGCCTGCACTACTTTTGCGACCACCACCCGCGCTTTTCTTAGTCCTAGCCCGCCTTAAGCCCGCGCATACGAACTACAGAACCGCAATACCTCGGATCCAACCCGGCGCTCCTCAACAAGAGCTACAAAGATAACCGCCGCCCCCCTGCAACGATATCCGAGGCGTTCTCTGCCCCTTCATCGGTCTGTCACATCGACTACCGCACCTTTCGTGATATTCAGTCTTGCTCTTGAAGCAGCAGACTACTTGATTTTGCTGTCTCGCAGCCAAGGTGAGCTATTCTGTGCATTTTGTCTTGTTTTTTGCATTCTTTTGCCTACGCCATATATGCGTGCGTCATGAGGAAAATTCCGGATATATGGACCCCTTGGGCTCTTCGGCCCTGGATAAGTGGACGCCCAAATTCTACGCGCCGCCGACGGCAAGACCCGACCCAGATTTACCCTTCGCCTATAGATCCCAAATTATATTCTACACGCGGGAGGTCTCTGGCGCAACCTGCTACTGGCATCGTCGCTGCACCTCGAGCACCCCGAACCTTCGCCCCGTGTTTCCGGTCCAGGCCGATGTCTGGATTCCGTGGCTGGGGGACAGTCAATGCTACAATGGGGCAATACTTCGTCGCTAGTGGCCTTCGAAATGGTGTGGACGTGAGGGGAGGCACGCGAAAAAGACCGGGATCGAGTGGCAGCTTCGCAAAGTGCCCAAACCTGCCACAGGCTGAGACAGACCATGCAAGCATTACCTCGATGTTGAGCCTCGAAGACAACTCCCTGGCTTCGACTATATACACGCAGTCCAGTGGGTCCGCAAGTTGGCAGCACAAGGCACCGATGCAGGGGCGAGCTATACAACTCCATGGGGATGGCACAGCCTCGCGAACTAGCGCCGCACCGAACCTCCGTTCTGTAATCGCCGGGGTAACGGAAGCGGATGGGAATTGTCTCGAAGACCATGGCGGGAAGACTTAGTCCGGCAAACTAGCGAATCTCGTACTTGAACGACGCGTGTCGGCGGCGATCTGCCATCTCCGACGGCCGCATTGCCTATCAACAAGGAGGGTCACGGCCTGGAAAATAGCCCATCAGCACATCTTTTGCAGGTACCGTCAGCAGTTGTCACCCTGCCGTTGGGCCTCCAAATATGAAGCCGCCAGGTTTCCCATTGCGCCCAGAGGATGGACCGTCAAGTTGATGATGTGCAGAGGTTGCCCACCGGCTCCTGGTTCGTCACGCGCTGGCTGGTATCCCCGGAACCGTTGTATAGAACCCGAGGGCGAGTCGGCCCGGACTCTGGCAGAAAGAGGCGGCATGCACTGGAGGAGCAGACCTTGAGCATTGCTGGGTTCCTTCGTTGTACCCGTCTACGGTGCCATCCTGGATTGTGCTGGAACCTCGGCTTCGGGTTAAATCCCTGGGCTTTGCCGATCAGCAGTTCTTCGAGTCTCGCAAGTGCACTGACTCCTTCCTTGCCGGAAACTCATGCGCATCATTCGTCGAACACGCATGCGCCCGTGGATTTGTCTTGTCAGTTTTGCGCATATCTTTACTAACACATCGTTGCAGTTATCTTCTGCCAATACTTGATCTCAACCATTCTTCTGGAGTAACTCTACTCTTCTTTGATCACAACCCCTGACCTATCGACTCCGAGTCTCTCAGCATTGTCTCGCCTCAAGTTTTCCGCACAAGACTCTGTCTGTTTCTAGGCGTGTGGCGTAAACGTATTCAAAAGCCGCTGATTTCGTACCTCGGGAGTCATTTGACAATAACGGACTTGAATTGAATCACGTCCTTGGTTACCTTGGTAGGCATTATTCTTTCATCTCCCACATACCTTCAGAACGGCAGGGGTCTGCAATACCTTTTTCTGGATAGAAATAGGGCCGGGGCTCCAGACCTCGTCCGAATTGCCCTCAGTTTTCTCCTCCGACACCTCCGACACGCTTCTGTTGAAGGCTTGGATTTGGCTGTGGGGCGCTCAGGAACATTATAAACGATGGTCAAAGTGCTAACTTTGAGTTCCTGTTAGGTTTCACACTCCGAACGACATTGCAATATCAATCTTTGCAGTTTGACCATCGCTTCCAAGCAAACCAATTTTCAGAGTTCTTACAGGTATGTGCTGGATTTCTTGCTGCTTCGTTCAGATCAGTAGTACCGAATGGTACATAAGACGTGTACCCTGCTGGTGGTTCTGAGAAGGGACATGGGCAGGCTCCGGATGTCATGTTCTGCTGTGCGGGTGGCCATGTCAGCAGCTGGGGGAGTATCCCTAGGTCGGTACAAATGCTTGTCTAAGACGAGGCTGCGACACCACGAGGCTACGAGGCTGCAACTCATCAATACTCCCACGCCATCAGACTGGATGAACCCAATCAACACAAGCACAGCCCATGTCAGGTGTCTGCCTTTCTTCGAAGTGAAGAAAGTCCTTCTTGGCGCCTCCATTCTTAGTTTCAATGACCTTTTGGAATTATCGACTGACGACATTGCAGACTACCATCCAGTCAACCTTGACAGGCATATTTTCACCTTTCCACAAGTAAGTGAGCCTCATTTTGTGCTTGTATGTCTGTTCGCCTTGAAGTATGTCCCCGTCCAGCCCGGGCCCTTGCTTGTAAAATGTTCAAAGCAGCATGCTCATTGCCTGGGTCTCTGCGACACTTCAAGGCAGAGTTACATGCCTGCCACAATTGTCTCGGCATTCTGGATCGAAGGTGCTTTGTGCTCTTGGCACATCAAGTGTTGTTCAGGAGTAAAGACGAGCAGCCTCCCCTTTGATCGCACGAATCTTGCTTCCACCACTGCCGAAAGCTTCCTAGACCTAGCTGGCTTCGGAAGCTATCTGACTGCCACTACTGAACGGTTTCGGCCCCGACCTCCTCTCGTCTTCACGATCCTTCCCTAGTGGGAAAGCCTACTCCTCAACCATCACAAACCATCTCCACCAGCTTCTCTTCTCTCTTTCTTGCCTCCTTGCATTCTTGCCCTACTCAAACCACGCATCTGCTACAACATCCGGTTGCACTCAATGCCGCGTACGAAGAAATATTGCCATTCGGATCCGGGAGGTTGGTGTTTGCCCTGCCTAACATTGATTCACATCGTGGGGTGGGCCATAGTCCTCAAGCCGAAAGTTTGAGCACAAGATCTGCCCTCCCCTGTGCCGAGACTTTCCCTACGACCTACCGCTTTGACAACGTCTCGTGCCACGCTTTGTTTTTAGCCCATACCCTCCATCGAGAACCAACCTTTTCAACAACTCCTTCCTTCTCAGTCCCACTCTTACCACTCCTTCCCGTACTGGACCTCATTACGCTCAGATACACTCGTCTTGCGAATCACAGTCATCTCTGCCTGACAATTTCAACGAGCTTCTCTTCAAAAGCTGACAAAACGCGCTTTAGCAATGTCTTTCCCGCAGAACAACAACGGAATGCCTGATGGCTCCACCCCTATCAACGGTGGCAGCATGGACGGCCAGTTCCCTCCTGCTCCTGCCATGCAGGGCCCTCCTTCTGGACAGAACGCCGCGAACGAGTCTGCTCGTACCCTATGGTGAGTCACTGTGATCTTTGGCACTCGAAGACATGCGCTAACAACATTGGCACTAGGATGGGTGAGCTTGACTCGTGGATGGACGAGCAGTTCATCAAGAGCCTTTACCAGAACCAGACCGGCGACAATGTGAACGTCAAGATCATCCGCGACCGCGGTACTGGGTAAGCCTCAACTTCCCTCACCAGTACTACTCAGACCCGTTCCTGCCCGTATCGCCTTCTCCATGACGGTATCCACATTGATATTGCCCAAAATCCCACATTTTAACGCAGTGGCCGTCGAGTCCTCAATATGGGAGCCGGAGTGGCGCCTAGATCAACGATTGAGATCTCATTCACGTTTTGCCTTCCTTGAACTTGCGCTTGTCAAAGTTTCGAGCTGCTCCTCTTTCAGATGGATAACTAACGAAACATGTCAGTAACGCCGGCTACTGCTTTGTCGAGTTCCCCACCCCCGAGTCGGCCAACAAGGCCCTGACTCTCAATGGCACTCCGATCCCTGGTTCCAATGGACGACACTTCAAGTTGAACTGGGCTTCTGGTGGTGGACTGGTTGACCGACGGTTCGTTTCCCTTGCTGAGCCCTTCCTGCCGTGACTCCACGCACTGACTCGAATTCTACAGCGACGAGCGTGGTCCTGAGTTCTCCATCTTTGTTGGAGACCTTGGCCCTGAGGTTAACGAGTTTGTTCTCGTGTCTCTCTTCCAAGCCCGCTTCCCCTCTTGCAAGTCCGCCAAGATCATGACGGATGCTACCACTGGACAGTCGCGCGGTTACGGATTTGTGCGCTTTGCCGATGAGGGTGATCAGCAGCGAGCTTTGCACGAGATGCAGGGCGTGTACTGCGGCAATCGTCCCATGCGTATCAGCACTGCTACTCCCAAGCAGCGGTAAGCCTTGGTTCATTCTTGATCATTGAGATTATCTGCTAATATCCTTCTTCCAGTAGAAACCAGAACCCCTACAATGGCGGTGGCCACGGCGGCCCGATGATGGCAAACGCCATGCAGCCTGGTATGGGTTGGGGCATGCCTCAGCCTGGTCCGTTCTACGGTGGAGGTGGTGGCGGTTACCCGGGTGCAGGCATGGGCCAAGCCCCCATGAACCAGTTCACTGACCCGAACAACACCACCGTGTTCGTCGGCGGCCTGTCGGGATACGTGACTGAGGATGAGCTGCGCTCTTTCTTCCAGGGATTCGGCGAGATAACATACGTCAAGATCCCTCCTGGAAAGGGCTGTGGCTTCGTCCAATTTGTCCACCGTCACGCCGCTGAGATGGCGATCAACCAGATGCAGGGATATCCTATTGGGAACTCTCGCGTCCGCCTTTCTTGGGGCCGCTCGCAGAACAACTCTGGCGTGGGTACTCCTTACCGTCCTGCTCCTCCTCCTCCCCACTACGGCATGGCGCCTCACGCTGCTGGCCCTGGCCCTTACGGTCCCCACCACTTTGGTGGTGGCAACCCTCCTCCTCCCCCGATGGCGGTGAGACCTTCCCTCTGCCCCCTCACCCCATCTCCCCCTGGCCCAGAATTCCAGACTGACTTGTTGCTTTGCAGTAAATCGCGTCCTGCTTCAGCCGTGACATTGCCTTGATGCATCGCAGAAGGCGTTGGGCGTGCGGCGTTTCGGCTGACAAAAAGTCACGATGATATCCGGAGTTTACGCTCCCTGTACCGGGTTTCCTTTCTTTCGTTGCGGTCCGCTTCCGTCGTCAACTGCTTCACGCGTCGAGATACCCCCTTGTGTTCCTGCAAATTACCCTACCGGATGCTTCCTGCGTTCTGCCGTTCAGGTCATGCTCGAACCATTCTCGACATTCCTTCTTTCTAAGCAGTTCACCCCTGCGGTCACGATCGTTTTCATGGTTATTAGCCCACCCTTCTGGACGACACGAATGCTCACGACGACCTCTGGTTCGAAAAGTCTTCACGATTGATCACGAACAACACCACGCCACGATTTTTCAACGACGACTTGGGCGGAGTAGAGGACAGGAGTGTTGGCGACGTGGCGTTTCAGCTTATCAGTGATGGGCGAAAGAAAAAACAAACAACAAAATCGAAAAAGAACTCTCCTTGGTCGAACGTCTTTCTACTTCCCGAAGCATTGTCCTTGTGCGGCTTGGATCTCGCCGCAGTTCGGCACGGATGGGCCCGGCGACTGGCATTGCAGGTGAAAATTCTAGGGGGATCTGTATTATTCTTCACATTCAAACAGGTAGTGCGTGGAGTGCGGCGGCGTAGCTGCTCTCTGTGGCGTTGATTTTTATCTCCGTTGAGCTGCAGTCGGTGGACTCAAAATTGATCAGTTCTGCTTTTCTACACATGCTTTCCGCCACAAGCCTGAAGTACGAATCTGCTTTCTCGTATACCCTGGCGCATCGTTCCTTGCGTAGTACTTTTCTTTGGCATCCGCCAGTTCGCTCTCTGTACTCTGCACTTGTCCTGCTTTCCTTGTCCACCATTGCGCAGGCGCTTTCTTACCCATCATGTAGAGTGTGACACCAGTCCTTTCCTACCTTCTCCTATGGATAGAGGGTAGAACATGTTGCACATTTTGGACAGGCTTGTAAACATATTTCTCCTACACTTGGACACAATTTGGGGTGATGTTTGCCGAGGGGTTTTCTGTAGTAGCATGGTGTCTTTACTGGTAGGTGGGCGTTTTGGGAATCTAGAGGCAAGGCTGCAGGAAGCTGACTTGGGCGATGACCCCAAAATGATGCGGATTACGCCTTGGCTTGAGTTGCTGTGTGGGTACTGACTGGTATTGGGCAACTATGTGAGCGCACGGGGTGAAGCGCATCTACTGGTCTGGGTGCGGGCTGGCTTGATGATGCCTTTTGGGTAACAAGTAGCATGGTTGAAGGGAGATGGGGAAATTCTGTCGTAGACAATCCAATACGTATAGGACAATATCCTGGCGAATATCGGGCATTTCCAACAACAGACATAGAGCCGCGAGTGCAAAAGAGCATGCTGAAGGGACTGGGACTCTTCTTAAGGCCACGGCGAGCATAGCTATGGCACTTGCGATTGCATCGTGTTTTACCGCTTCTAATGCAGATGGGAGTCAGCTAACCACCAAAGAGTCCACCCCTTATCAATTCGTGTGCTGAGGTCTTGGTTGTGGCCGCAAGCATGTGCAGCTTATCCCTTGAAGGCGTTGGAAACGGCTGGTGTTGACGGCTTCGGGCTGCAAGACGAGGTCACAGTAGAAATGGGCAAGATCGTGCAGAGCAGCTTGCGATGAGCCCGGAGCATGATGGTGAAATACGCATGTTCTTTAACAAGAAACAGTATTGAAGTGAAAGCTGCTATGCTTTCCTATTTGCAACACTCAATGTCAGTCATCTTAGACAGACAGACGCAAGCAGCCATCTATACCACCTGGAAGCAAGGACGAGGTCGGTCATTCTTGACAAGGCTGGTTCACATGCGGCTCTGGATGCATTGCTGATCGCTAAGCTGCTAACAGACCGGAAGCGGCGACTACAGTGAAATGTGGTAGCAGGGTAAGGCGGCTCTAGGGACTTGGCGGGAACAACGTTTTCTCCAGCAGCTCGGAAGAAATGGTGCAAAGCCTTTGGGCCGAGTCTGGAGCGAGCGGCGCAGGGCAGTAAGCCGAGCAGCTCCGAATTGGTGGATCCCTGCGCCAGCCGACGACCACCACCGAGCGCGATAGCTATCGACAATTTGTTTTCTCTCTGCGGCATTTGCAGGTTGCAATTCTGTCTTCTCCTTACCTACTACATCCAAGTCTGCTTCTACTCTCACCCCACTCGACACCTGCTCCCTCTCCTCTCCTTGACCGGTTTTCTTTGTGTGCCTCCCGTTTGTGTGACCATAAAGTGCTGTACAGCGCTTTGAACGACGTCACCAAGCATCTCGAGACTGTTCCGATCCTCGCCAGCCTCTTTCCGACTCGTCCTCCCCTCCCCTCCCGAGGTACATACAAGCCAGCCCATCACAGCCAAGATGCTTTCCAGAAACTCGTCCCGAGCGGCCCAGGTGAGCTCCCTCAACCTCTACACCCCTACCCTCGTCTACGGCCCCACTCGTGCGCTTAGACGGCACTGTCGGCGCCCATGGCCAGCTGGCAGCAGGGACAGTCGCTAACAATAGTCTTCCAACACACAGAGCCTCCTGCGAGCAGCCTCCAAGCAGGCACAGCCCTCAGTCGCCGCGCGATCCTACGCGACCGTCCAGAGCGATGTCTTCAAGCCTGCCAAGTATGGCGGCAAGTACACGGTGACGCTGATTCCCGGCGACGGTATCGGATCCGAGGTGGCAGAGAGCGTCAAGACCCTCTTCAAGGCGGACAACGTGCCCATCGAGTGGGAGCAGATCGACGCCTCGGGCCTCGACAACAGCGTGAGCGGCAGGTCGGCCGAGGACATGTTTAAGGAGTCTGTGGCCTCGCTGCGCCGCAACAAGCTCGGCCTCAAGGGCATCCTGCACACGCCCCTCGAGCGGTCGGGCCACAAGTCGTTCAACGTCGCCATGCGACAGGAGCTCGACATCTACGCGTCCATCTCGCTGATCAAGAACGTGCCCGGCTACGAGACGCGCCACAAGGGCGTCGACATGTGCATCATCCGCGAGAACACCGAGGGTGAGTACTCTGGCCTGGAGCACCAGTCGGTGGGCGGCGTGGTCGAGTCGCTCAAGATCATCACGCGCGCCAAGTCGGAGCGCATCGCCAAGTTCGCCTTCAGCTTCGCGCTGGCCAACAACCGCAAGAAGGTGACCTGCATCCACAAGGCCAACATCATGAAGCTGGCCGACGGCCTGTTCCGCTCGACCTTCCAGCGCACCGCCGCCGAGTACCCCACCATCGAGGCCAACGACATGATCGTCGACAACGCCTCCATGCAGTGCGTCTCCAAGCCCCAGCAGTTCGACGTCATGGTCATGCCCAACCTGTACGGCGGCATCCTGTCCAACATCGGCGCCGCCCTCGTCGGCGGGCCCGGCATCGTGCCCGGCTGCAACATGGGCCGCGACGTCGCCGTCTTCGAGCCGGGCTGCCGCCACGTCGGCCTCGACATCCAGGGCAAGGACCAGGCCAACCCGTCGGCGCTGATCCTTTCGGGCAGCATGCTGCTGCGCCACCTCGGCCTCGACGACCACGCCAACCGCATCTCCAAGGCCATCTACGCCGTCATCGCCGACGGCAAGGTCCGCACCCGCGACATGGGCGGCGAGTCCACGACGCAGGAGTTCACCAAGGCCATCCTCGACAAGATGGAGACCCTGTAAGGTGGCTGGCTTGCTCTCACAAATGCCACGACATGGGGTGTAATATACCCTAATTACCCATACAAGCTCTTTTCCCTCGCGGGAAAAGGATCAACGACTACAACTACAAATCAATACAGATTGGATTAGCCAAAAAAGCACAACGGATGGGAAGGGAGCCAAGTCGGCGGGGCTCTCTCGCGTGGGGAAGAAGATGGAAGATGATGGGCAGTGCCGCGAGGCATTTTGCGAAGGCGAGACGAGGAGGGAGAGACTTTTTGGAGGTAGAATGACACGGTGCATGGTGGGCGTCGGGTGGTATTTTGCGCCTCCAGGATAAGAATACCGTGTATAAATAGGACGTCCATATATCAATGCATTGCACTTCTTGCCAAGTTTTTGGAATTGGGCGATTGTGGTGGTCAATTGTGTCCAGAGAGTGTTCCAGGCTTTGTGCCCGGCCAGCGAGCCGTCTTGAGTCTCACGTTGCGTTCCATTGTGGATTCGCAGCTTTCAGAGCCCGAGCAACTGTGCAAGGCCACAGCAGTAAATATCCTAGCTGCAAGAGAATTTGTCTAATATTAAGATTGTACCCAGTCGACGAAGTGCACCTGGTCGTTGAGATGCGCCGGCAGCCCGGGACCTGGAGCAGATCCGGCGTGACGTAAGCAGACTCCAGGCCTACAACCACTCGACGCGGCCGCCGTCTCGTGGCCGACTCGGGGGCGAACAGTTGACAGGGGACGTGCCACTCAAGGCAAACCAACTGATGACGAAGACTGCCGTGACTTGTTCCTTTATATTTTAAAATCTTGTTCTGCCGTACTCGAATGACCTGCATCGTTTGTGGGAGCTGCATGGGAGGAAACACTGCAGCCGCAATCGCATAGCTGTCGAGCTGCTCCCCCAGCTCACAGTCGCTCCCGCCCGCTCCCCTTTCACCCCACCGTGCAATACCGACCGAGTATTACATCTTGCGTGCCACCGCGCTGATAAATCACCACTGCTCGCCAACAACATGGCGTCCACCGAGCAGAGGGAGCTCGAGCTTGTCGACAAGGTCAACCTGCGCATCCTCAATGTCGCAAACGACGCTCCCAAACTCACCCAGCTGCTCAAGCCATACCTCCCGGCCCTGTTGCTCAAGGCCGGCAGCGAGCACGCCCCGGTCCGCTCAAAGGTCGTTACCATCTGCCAGCGGCTCAAGGTCTTCATCAAATCACCCGACGTGGTCCTGCCAGTCTCCGCCCTGCTGGACCAGTACATCGCCAACAGCCACCCCGTCATCAGGCAGCTGGACATCACTTTCATCCAGCACAGCATAGAGAGGATCAGCGCCGACGAGAGGAGGACGCTCGTGCCTACCATACTAAAAGGCATCCACGCGACAACACACACCACCCCCGCCAGGTTCAATTGGTTCCTGCACGTCCTCAAGGACATCAACATCCCCCCCAGGGGCAGCAAGGAGGATGAGGGGTTCCGACAAGAGGTCGGCCTGACGGACGCCAGGGACGCCGAGTTCGTCGCAAAGTGGCTGGGCAAGCTCCTGCTGACCCCTAGCCCGCACAAGAAACCGCCTGGACTCACCGATGAGGACATGGCCTTCCTCACCCTGGCCAAGCCCGACGAGCCGAAACCAGAGGGCACCCTGGTCGTCGACTGGCCCGGCACCATGATCAAGGCTGCCAAGCTGCTCGAGAGCGGCGCCTTCACGGACGAGGAGCGCTTCATGCCCGCCCTGTATGCTGCCGCCAGCAACGACTACCGCATCAACTCTGTCGGCAATGCCATGTTGATGAGGAATCAGGTGTCGCTGGAGGATGAAGGGAGGGCGAGGTTACTCTTCGAGTCACATTCTCGGCTGCCGCCAACGTACCGCATTCGGATCCTCAGCCTGTTGTCAAAGTCAGCTCTGTCGACGACTTTCACCAAGGAGATCCTCAGTGTCGTGCGCCGGGATATCAAGCCCAAGGACGAGGCTGTGGATGGGCTGCAGCTGACCAAGCTGCACAAGGCGCTCTTCGAGTACATCAACTGGGTTGCGCGCATTGGCCCTGGAAAAGGGAAATTCGATATTGGACCTACGTTAATCGAGCTGCTGCGAGGCTTCATCACTGAGGAACAAGGGTGGCCGAAGCCTAGCCAGGAGAAACGGTCGCTAGATCCGCTCGACGACAGGAATTTGCGAGCGAGGGCGTACGAAACTATTGGGGTGCTGGCAAGAGGGTCGTCTATGGAACAGGCCAACCTGCTTGAATTGGTTGCATGGCTGTTCCGCTCGCTCTCTGAGGATCCGACGCCCGAGGTTGTCGTCACCATCGAAGGTGCCCTTTCCGTCATGACCTCTGTCTTCAAGCCCACCGGTGGAGAGGTCGACAGGTTACGGACGATAATACTGACATACATGACACTTGCCGACGGCGGGGACTCGGTGAGGAGTGTACGGCATGCAGCCACGAAATGGGCAAACCAGTGCCTAGCGTTCTCAGACCCCATCGCGAGATGGGTCGATATCCTGGCGATCAACGGGCGCAGCGACGAGAGGATGGAAGTCATCGAGGAGGGCCGCAAGGGACTGGACCCATGGACATACAGGGTTAATGATGCGACGGTCACTGGTGATCTTCCTGACTGGCAGCAACTGGTCCAGACCTTCTTCAAGGACTCGGTTGGATATGGGGCTTCTGCCATGATGTCGGACGGGCCATCAATCGCCCAGAACTTTGTCGACCTGGCCCAAGGCGCCTTCCCAACTGCCGTCACCTACTGCAAACGCATGCTGTTCCTCGCAGCGCTAAAGGACGAGTTCAATATCGAGCCGGGATGGGAGCAGCAACTGGACACCCTGATCAAGTCTGACAAGCAGACGAGAGAATCAATCCGAAAGTACTTGGGAAGTCTGAGCGGCCATGCCCTAGAGTACTTCTTGGAGGCTGCCCTCGAGGGCATTCAGGAGGACAAGGCGACCACGGAGGAATGCGCGCGTAGCTTCGTTGAGGTCGCATCTCTCGCGCCAAAGTCGGAGCTGGCTCCCCTGATCATCGAAGGTATTCCCAGGCTTCTGGCTGTGGTCACCTCGAATAAGAAGGAGGTCCGCAGTCTGGCCGCGAGGGCGCTTGGCATCCTGGCCGCACATCCCTCAGTGCCCTCGTCGCTGTTCAACGTCATCAGCCACGTGCTGCGTCAGCAATCTCAGTCTTGGCGGACGGCTGTTGGTGCTGAGATGAACGCTGCGCAGGGAGCGTTCGTTGCGCTGGGTCACTTGTGGTCTCGGGCGGTGTATTACCCTCATCCAATTCTTGCGGCGAACGGCGAGGGCGAGGTAAGATTCGCTCAAGTGAACCCACACAGGAGACAATATGCTGACAGACAGCAGGACTCCCCAATCGATGGAGAAGCCTTGCTGCATGAACTGAGAAACAAGTACCTCAAGGGGAACGATCCACCACCAACAACGGAACCAAGGGCGGAGGAATGGCTACCTCCTGTCACGGAGCTGGGTGATGCTCAGGTATCATTCCAAGAAGTGATATTTGATGCGCTCACACAACTGTGGACAGCCTTGGTCGTGCCCGAGGAATCTTCTATCACGCCATATATCGACGTGCTGGTACCGCAATGCAAGAAGGGCAACGAACGTGCCATCACTGCTCTCGGTCGTCTAGCGCTCGGGCTCAAGGATGGCGATGTCGCCCTCGATACCATCCTATCGAAGCTGTACGAACTACACGAGCTCAAACAACCCGAGGTTCACTTCGCCATTGGCGAAGCCATCACAGCCGCTATTGCGCGTTGGGACTCGGACATTGTCCAGCTTACTGTGGATGTGGAGTCCAAGACTGACAAGTACCGAGTTGAGAAGCGAGCGGACAAGGTAAAGGAAGTACTGGACAAGATCCTCAATGACTGCAAAGCCACCAAGCCGTCCCTGCTGAAAGCTTCCGGAATCTGGCTGTTTTCCATCATTCAGCACTGCTCTCACCTGCCCGAGATCCAGGCCCGCCTGCGCGAGTGTCAGGTTGCGTTCATGCGCCTGCTCAGCGCCCGTGATGAGCTCGTGCAAGAGACCGCATCAAGGGGTCTGTCTCTGGTCTACGAGAAGGGTGATCCTTCGCTCAAGGACAGCCTCGTCAAGGATCTCGTCGGTGCTTTTACCGGGACCGGCACGCAGCTCAAGGTCGAGGAGGACACCGAGCTCTTCGAGGCCGGCGCACTGCCCACGGGCGAAGGCAAATCCGTCACTTCGTACAGGGACATCATGAACCTGGCCAATGAAGTCGGTGACCAGAGTCTTGTTTACAAGTTCATGTCACTCGCGTCCAACGCAGCGACGTGGTCGACCCGCTCGGCATTCGGGCGGTTTGGACTGAGCAACATCCTCTCCGAGTCCGAGGTAGACCCGAAGCTTTACCCCAAGCTCTTCCGTTACAGGTTCGATCCGAACACAAACGTGCAGCGGTCGATGAACGACATCTGGAAGGCCCTGGTCAAGGACTCAAACTCTGTGATCGAGGAGCACTTTGACGCTATCATCAACGACTTGCTCAAGAGCATTCACGGCAAGGAGTGGCGAGTGCGGCAAGCTAGTTGCTCCGCCATAGCTGATCTTATCAGCGGCCGGCCCTTCCAGAGATATGAGAAATACTACGGCGAGATCTGGACCAAGGCTCTGAAGGTGCTTGATGACGTCAAAGCCACCGTTCGCAACGAGGCGCTGAAGCTGTGTATGGGCATGGCAAACACTCTGACTCGGCAACTTGAAGAGGGCGGTGCGAAGGCTTCCGCCAAGGACATGATGAGCTCCACGCTGCCCTTCTTACTCTCTGACAAGGGCATCGAGAGTAACGTGAACGAGGTCAAAGGCTTTGCCATCGACACTGTCATCAAAGTCACCAAGACCGGTGGCGCTTCATTGAAGCCCTATATTGCAACTATTGTGACGCACCTATTGGGACTGTTGAGTACCATCGAGCCGGACGCAATCAACTACTACTATCAGCGCTTCGGTGAGGACGATCGCGAGAAGATCGACAAGATCCGAAGCCAGATGGTCAACCAGAGCCCTATATCTCAGGCCATAGAGAACTGCCTGCGCAATGTTGACGAGAGTGTCATGCCCAACCTCGCCTCAGGCCTCGAGGAGACCATAAAGACAGCCCTGGGCATGCCTACCAAGGTCGGATGTGCGAGGCTCCTGGGAACACTCGCGACAAGACACACCAACGACTTCCGGCCATACGCAGATCGCTTCCTGCGGTTGCTCGAGAAGCAATGCCTCGACCGCAACGACGAAGTCAGCCAGGGTACGCCAAGGCAGCAGCCTACATCATGCGGCACGCCCCCTCCCAGGCCAAAGAGCGGTTCATCTCCAAATTCGAGACGCTCTACTTTGGCGCGGAGGACGAGGCGCGCAGGCAAAAGGTTGCAGACGTTGTGCTCTCGCTGTCCAAGATCAGCCCGGACCACTTCAACGCGCTCGAGGGCAGCCTGCTCCCCTTCAGCTACCTGGGGATGCACGACCTGGACGACTACGTGGCCAAGGCGTTCAAGGAGGTGTGGGACACGCACGCGGGCAGCAAGCGGACCGCGACCCGGTTCGTCCCCGAGATCGAGGGGCTCGTGCAGCGCGCGCTCGACACGCCCCAGTGGAGCCTCAAGCACGGCGGCGCGCTGACCGTCGCGAGCGCCGTGAGCGCGGTGGCTGATGTTGCGGGGGACCACGCCGGCTCCTCTTCATCCTCTGGCCCCAACTCCACCCCCAGCACCACCACCAACACCAACACCACGGGTGTGTCCCAGCTCGCCAAGCTCTGGCCCGCGTTCGACCGCGCCCTCGCGCTCAAGACCTTTGCGGGGAAAGAAAGGCTCCTCAAGGCGCTGGCGGACCTGTCGTCCAAGGGCCGCGCCTTCTGGGCTCGCGACGCCGCGGTCGCGGCGCAGATGAGGAAGGTCGTGCTGCGCGAGGCGAAGCGGAACAATGATGCCTACCGCGTGCACGCGTTCAAATGCCTGTGGCGGGTCGCCGCGGCGCGCGAGGACGACATTGACCTCTGGACGGAGGCTGTTGATGTCGTCCGCCCTCACCTGGAGGAGTATGCTGATGAGGATGGTGGGACAGGATGGATGTTGATGGTGGTGCTGGGGACAAGGCTGGAAAAGCTGCGTGGGAGAAGGAGGCGCTTGTCCACAGGACTGCGGTCGCGGCGGTGGAGGTTGTGGGGAAGGGGTATAACCGCCCGCTACTTAGGAAAAAGCCCGTGACGGCTGCGAGGCAGGTGCTGGATGTGCTGGGGCCGTTTTTCAAGCGGGGCAGCCGGTTTGATTCTGTGCGGAGGGAGGTTTGGTACCGGGCTGTTGAGGAGATGATGAAGGATGCTGTTGCTTCTGGTGATGCCGCCTCAAGGGAGGAAGAGGAGGGTGGTGGTGGTGCGGATGTGGTCAGGAGGTATTTTTATACCCTTGATGTTGATAAGCCTGATCTGGGTCTTGAGCCGCAGCGGGTCATCAGGGCGCAGGCTACGGTCGCGCTGGTCAGGGCGGTGAAGAAGGGGGTTTTCGGAAAGGCTGCTGCGGCCCAAGGTGGTGATGGGGTGGCTGGGCACATGAAGGGGGTGATTGCTGAGGCTCGTGGCGCGGAGAGGAGTGTTGATGTTAGGAGGGTCATGGATGAGGCGTTGGCTGAGCTTTGATCAAATTGGGGGGGTTGATTAGATACAGTGCTTGGTTTTGAAGAGGTTGTTGTTGTTGTGGGGTATAGATTTTTGTCTTTTGTGGTGTACTAGAAATGGAATTTAGAAGTTTTTCCGAGGCTTTATTCGCCAGTTGAGTGTCCACATGCCGCCTGTTGCCTCCCACCCATGGGCTACCCTTTCTGACACGAATCAAGAATTCTTTGTTATCTCCGTAATCTCCATGTACTATAAGTGTACCCCGTATTTCAACCAGTGAATGTGTAAATTAATAGTTAGGCGGGTGATAACACACACAGAGAGAGGGGGGGGGGGGTGAGAAGTCCACGCTTAGGAAGCCTAGGCCTCCTTTTTCCTTCCTTCGAGGAGAAGTTCCGACTAATCAGAGGCCTCTCTCAGCCAAACGTACTGTATCAGCTCGACATACCGTAACTCTAATTTCATGACATTTTATGGCCCTTTTGACCCATGTACGACTCCTATAGAACATATTCACACAGGACGAAAACCAGAGTCAGCTTGATCAGATAGTAAACCAGAGCCATAGCCGCAAACTCTGCTCTCTCGAAAACCCGAGCCCAATCGTGCGGCCAAGGACGGGTGAGCTCGACCCTATGCATCGGGATACCTTCCACCAGTCTAGGCTGAATCCGGACCACGATGTAGAGACGCTCGCCTGATAAAACAACTTGCTTCTGGTTAGAGAAGCTCCCAGGTTCTTGTGATAGTCTGCGAGTGTTTTCGAGGATCTCAGCGATGTTAGACCCATCTCCAGTAAGATCCTCGTCGTCCACGCATACGGCATTGACCCCAAGCTTTCCAGTCGCTAAGTCCGTGCCAAGGATGACAACGAGTAGGTCGAAGGAGTCCCGTGTGCGGAATAAGAGGGCATATTCACGCCCTTGGCTTGTGTCAAATATCGCATCCTGATCTGCGCTATGAGGATCGAATCGAAAGAAGCGCCACTTGGCATGATGCTGCCATATGCCAATACCGTAGAGATGATAGGTGCCGAAGACGCTAGTCTTTTTGAACGAGCTACGGTGCAGTTGCAAAGCTCTTCGATACCGCCGCCGCAATAATACGTCGCTGGCAACATCCGAATCCTGGCCTTCAACCAATTGCGATGCCAAATATTCTTGACGAATTTCCAGCGACGATGTCCAAGGTTGGTCAAATTGATTTCCGCGAATATCTGTACTGCCAGCCTTGATACCATGCAGGGTACGCCTGTCGTGATGGCCCTAGTGGCTCAGATGAACTTCGACCAGTTCGTCCGTTCTCACCCTGGCATATCGGTCTTCATATTGGCGGCGGATAAAGATGCCTATGGCCCGTTCCATGTCTCCTCCAGGTGAACAGTTGAGAATCAGAATCATAGACTGCCCGGGATTCCATGTGGATATGGCGTGCAAGTCGATCACTTGGCACGTGATGCGGATGCCCTTGTTCGTGAGCGTGATCGGGTTCTGCGGTGCGTTCTGGTCCGACACCCTGACGATATGATCCTCGTCACTAGTTCCTAGCGTGTGCACATCGGCAGGATTTGCGCCTCTCTGCCTGCGAAAGTTTTGAAAGTTTTTCGGATGATCAGCAAGGAGTCCAGATGCCGTGCCGCGAAGGGTCGCCTCGGGGGTACTCCGCCATGCGAACAGTGTATGGTCGTCAGACTGCCGCAGTATCATTTCCTGAAGACGAATGAATGCTTTCTGGCCTTCTCCATATATCAGTGGCATGTTGATGTCGAAGAGGCCCATCAGCGAGTATGCAATGTCCTCTTCCCTCGACGTCTCACGGTTGACGGCCCAACTCATGCGCCTGCCAACACTGACTTCTGCTAAAGGGCCACCCTCCAGGATGAAGTTATCAATTCCGGTGATCTCTGTGATAAGCTCTGAGCTTGTGCTCTTCTTGCCTATACTGACCCACGCCTTGTTGTAAAAGATCACTTCTTTTGGTGCAATGAGCTCTTGCAGAGTCCAACCTCGAGTAAACCACCTGCTGGCTGCGAATTTTGTTGTTTCTGGTGCGTTACAGGTGCCTGCCATATCTGGCGAGCTGCCCGTGATGGGTTCTTGCTGAACGTCCTCACAGAAAGCGTAGCAAATCTGAGACCTCTGATACCACTTGAACATCGAGTTGATAGCTTCACTCAGTTCGGCACTGCTCGTCTTGTCTATGCAGCAGGTATCAACCCATAAGTACTGGAGTCCTTGCCGGTGCGCCTCTCCGCAAGCTGATTTGATCTTGCTGAAACCTTTCCTCCTTGAGCGGATCTTATTGTTCTGGAATTGCTGCAGCGAGACTTCGCTATGTCCCCATGTATGCGATAAAATAGCGTAAGGTGGTGTCTGAGATACCTTGGAAAAGTTCTCCAGCCTTAACGTTCTTGTATTGATGAGCCTCATTGCTTGCGTGGCGAGCTGAAGTTGACTGTCGACACGTACTAGCCGTGATGGTCTACCGGGAGCATTACAACTTCACTTTTTCATATGTAGTGGGACATATCACACTGAACAATCCACTAGACACATTTATAAAGTTGTCTGAACGTGTGTGTCCAAGGCTTTCCAAGCGGGGGATCTTCAGCTCTTTTGCCATCTCATGGATTACTAAGATCATACTACTGGATACTGCAAGTATATGGTTACACAACAGTATCGACGTACTCCAGATATGTATACAATGTGCTAATTTAGGCTACACTAGTCGCCCACATATCACATTTCACTCGCAGACCTCTTCGAGAGCCTTACATCCAGGACAGTCCCCAGCCAATCGTTCATACCCCAGCAAATTATCCTTGCCTCTCTAATTTTGTGATCGACATATTCCAACGGAGTGTGGCCGAAAGGTCATGGCCACTTCGTCTGCTTGCTGTATCCGTAAATGCGTGTCTCATTTGCAGCCTTTGAATGACCCAGGAAGAAGATCCAAGTTTGACCTACCGCAATGTATCTACGAGGCTCCAGGGAGGCTTGCTCGATCCTGCAAAATTAATTCTGCCCCTGTCTACGGACCTACTCTACATGACCCAGCGCTTATTTTCATTCCGCGCTTTCCATGTACCGAGAACAAGTCTTACATACGCAGCAACATTAAAACTCGCGTCTCTGTCTCAGTGGTCCTTTAGCTAGCTCATGGACTCGCAGTAGGTTCGTAATGTGGCGGCGGTATGGAACACTGGCATGGAACAGGAGGCTCCGCAACTCGTCCAGATTCATTCTTGTGGATGAATTACCTGGCTATACAAAAAATAAAGAAGCAAATGAAGACGTTGAGAGTTCCCCTGGCCCGAACCTCTGGCAGTCGCTATGCTCCACGCCCTGCTGCGATGGGTCCAGAATTGCCTCCATGGCCCAGTTGCGAAGTGCGCTTTGGAGAAATGTCATACACTGACTGTTGGTCACCACGATGACCATCGCTTTAGATTCTATCTAGCTTCTCGGAAGACCAGAAGGTGTGTGTTCACTTTAGGTATAACCGACTCTCGATCACATTACTTGAGTGCCTTCTAAGGTTTACCACATCCTTTGCTCAGCCGCTATGCAGGGAGTCTACGTGCAATTGGGACCTTCTGGGTCTTACGCTTCAAGCGAGACGACCGAAAGCAATTGAATGTCTCTTGGCTCATGACTGAGGAACTCATTAATCGCACATATTCACACGAGAAGTATCTTCTACCAGCAAGCTACCCTCAAAACCATTCGAATTGACTTGCCACCAGTGAGGTCAAGGCCTACACTGCGAATATCGCTCTTGCCAGCTAGCCCTACTATCAGAAGCCCTACCAGTCCTCGGCGGCAAGGTACGTACCATGATCGACATACTTCCTGCGTACACGAGACCACCGATATGTATGGAGCTGGTAGCCAAACAAGACGTCCTCAATTTTGAATGGGGTGGAGGCTCTTTCACGCTCGGCGCCGAGCTCCGCCCCGTGAAATTCCAAGTGAATTTTGTCGGAGACTTGGTTGTAGATGGTGACGCCACGCGCGACCTTGATGCCGGTCACCATGTATACAGCTTGTGGCATCTCCGCCGCGGATGTCGCAGACAGGGTAACCAAACTTTCGAGGCGGCCTGTGATGTAGGGCCCAAAGGACGGAGCTTTTGGGTCAAACCACGACATGTCGATCCTTCTCGCGTGTAGGGCTTGGCATCTGCGGCTCTCGACACCCGGGGCATTTGAAAGATCAGACCAGGGGTAAACAGTCTTCGGGTCCTCGGCAGATTGGACCCCTTCAGGTGCAGAGCAGTCGGCCCCAAACTGGGATGATGCATCATATGGCTCCGTAAGTATGGCTCCCAGTGCGAGAAACGGTGGTTCGTGCTTGTGTAGGACGCATAGTATGTAGTTCGAGTCACCCTCGACGCGAGAAATCAGAGCGTTCCTGACAACTTTCCACCTGAAGGGCCACACAAAACCCAATTTGCCGCCTTGGTTCTTCAAGTTAGGGCGGACGCGGCCGCGGCCGCGGAATAGCCTCAAGAACAGCCAGGCTGCGCGGCCGAGGGTCGCTGCCGCAACAATCAACGAGATAATCTGTCCGACTGATTCAATCGGAGAAGGTGGCTTTAAGTTGAAGTTGGTCACTGTAGCCTGTGCTGTTCCCATGGAGGTCAGGCTGAGCACTCCGTATACCACGTAAATCAGTGTTACGGTGGCCGGGTATTCTTTAAAGAAGACAACCTGTCCGTTGTTTCGGCGGTAGAGATGGGTGACTCGCCTCAGCCGAATGTTCCGAATTTTAAAATTTTTGCGATTCGTATCGTCAATGTTTCCAGAGGTTTGAGGCAGGCTAGGTTCGTCGCCGAAACCGCGCCTAAGTTGCTCCGCTTCGTGCACCAGGCTTCGGCTTAGCTCTTCCTCTTCATCCGCATCATCCCCATCGAAATCGCTGTCTTCCGCGCGTTCTGATTTCTCTGCCTCATCAAATTTTGAAGTGTTATATGAAGAATGAAAACTCGACTGGCAGAGACCTACACATCTGTAGGCGTAATAAGTCCAGAATACAGACATTTCCCATGCCGCAGTTGTCCCTCTACCGCAACTGCTCAGCCATGCCCACCAGAACACTGTGAGGCAGCGGCAGTTATCATTCGAGAAGTCCGCTTGGAGAAATTTGTATATAAGCAAGGGGATAACGGCTAAGCCGAAGACCTGGGAAAGAATCACAACCCCGACTTGCCAGCGAGACGCGAGCGTCTCTTTGGCGGCGAGCTGAATAGACATCCCGATGTTTTGAGCGTCCAAAATCATTGCACCGATAACGGCGTCCGCAGGGCTGAGCGTTCCGCGCGCCATCTGTGTAAGGAGGGCTATAGACAGGGAGACATGTGTAAGAGCCAGCCCCGCGCCGACCTCTTTGGCCCCCGTGGCCGACGTGTGGAAGCTGCCGACGACAGAGATGATCAGGAGCACCCCGACCTGAGCCCAAACCGCGATCTGGACGCCCTGACCGGCAACATCGCCATCGACACTAATGTTGCATTGTTGCGCTGCGGCGTCAACGTTGTCGCTGGCATTTATGAACATGATTGGGATGAGAATGGTGGCGAGTAACGCGATGGAAACAGGGCCGATAAGTTGCCTGAGGGGTCGGTACCATGGTTTTCGTCTCACGCGTCTGGCGAAAACAAGCAACTCGAAAACGAAGATGGCGCTTTGAAGCATCAGCAAGACCGCAGCGACTGCAAGTCGTGACCCTGGTTTCTGGATCATGGCGTTTGAACAAGTTGAGAATACGGATTTGTGTCAAAGTGCCCAGGTGAGAACGCTTGGGGACTTTGAGGGGAGAGGAGAGATTTTGGTAACATTGCGCGGTTCAGAGCCTCGTACTGCCAGCGGAGACCCCACCAGCTGAGTCGGTATATGAATGCATGCAGCCGAGACATGGCTGGTTGCATGGGCTGGTTCCGATTTGTGCAAGAGCATCCCAGATATTCAGCTGGGAACCTCTCTATGAACCAAGTCTTCTAGACTACCCTGTGCGGGCGGTGTATATTATGCAAGTAATACGTCGGGTGTAATGATTCTGTCTCCTTCATCTTCACAAAACCCCACGTTCCGAACAACCCTAATTTTGAATTCATAGCAGTGATCCAGGTGATTTCTTATATGAGTTACTAGAATCCGTATCTTATCAGCGGACTTTGAGCCATTTAGGTCCCAGCGGAAGCGACAGTCGTGTACCATACCGATTTGGATGGCGGGAGTCAACCGTGCATTAGGGCTGCATGGACCGGTGTGCCCTTGGATCTGCTGGTGGGATCATCCGCGTGAATATAGCACACTTGTGAACTTCTATGTTTTCTAGACCTTTTGTGAAATAAATAATGTATGCGAGTCGCTACAGAGTGGCCGCTTTCGAAATTGCCAACGGAACGAAAATTCCCGCAGATGCGTGAGAAATGGCGTCGTGTCAATACGTCACGATGTTTCGGCCCCAGATTCGAATATCGTAACATGGAGTGGGTACACAATATTCAATTTTAGTAAGGCAAAAGAAAATTTGGAAATAAGCATCAGGTGACTGGTGCCATTAATGTGGCTCAGGTTGGCTGAATATAAGCTTGGAAATCTAGTGTAAGCTGTTGACAAAAAGCCACGATGAACAGAGATTTAGTTGTAGATTGAATTTTCAATATTACATCAAATTCAATGAACGTGGAAATGCACGCTGGGACGTCGCAAATTCAAATCCCCGGGGTTGGATTGTTTTAAGACTAATTGTGTGAATAAGGAGCGTCTTGAATGAGACTGGAACACGACAAGAGATAACTAAGAAAGAAATTGCCCTGAGGCTCCAACTCTAAGTCTGAACATCCTCAGGCCACCACCAACCATTCCTTACTTCTCCATGATCCATCCATTGTCCCTTTGTATTTTCCTTGTCACTGGACCTTACAGAAACTTCACCGAGTCGACGCGCTGCTGAGAGTAGCAGGGAGGGTTCGTCGATCCAGCAGGGATATCAAAATAGTTGGCGTTGTCGCCCTCCTCAGCGCAGCCATCCAGGCGGTATGCACGGGCTACGAGAAACAACAGGTCAGAAAATTAGTTCTTCGGGGTTTGCAAATATCGTAGTTGAGAGGTACTATACCAGTATGAGTTGCGAGGTTGGTGATGATCTCCGTGGAGCCGAAGTCGCGCCAGACGTTCACATCGATGCACCTGCCGACGGGGTCTTGGATCCAGACGTCATCCTCAACAAAGATAGCATTTCCTGTCGCGTTGCAGCCCGAGTCACTCCAGTACTTGACATGAATCCTCGCGGTCTCTTGACGCTCCTCGACGGGGGAGCCGGGAAGGGCGTGGACACCGGTGGTGACCGCAGCAAGGAGCAGGGAGACGAGGCTGGAGGTGAACTGCATTTTGTATTCGTTGGTCTGAGAAGAGAGATTGTGTAGTGAAATTGAGAGTATTGATCTGCTAGAAATGAGGACGATGGAGCAAAGCAGACATGGAGAAGAGACAGGATATTCGGCACTTTTTATATTTAGCTGACGGACGAGCACCGCTCCCTAAGTCAGTATGCCCCCATCTACAGCGCGTCTGACAAACTGAACCACTCCTCTTGTCCGTGCAACGACTGCTTTTCAGCCTGCCCAGGTGCGCTCGTGACGAGGCTCCCATCTCGTGTATGGGCGTACTCAGCCAGTCTCTAGCCGTCTTGGCCATCCCGTGGCGCAGGACCGCATAGTTGATCCGGGGGGCATACATCTAGGATTACTAGGCTATCCACCAACAGGAACGCACCCGGGGCCCTTGACATCTGACGAGGACTTAAAAGATACTCACGAGTCAAAATCACAACCCGCGGAGGCTGACTTGGAACAGTGACGCACTCTGTAAGCACATAGACTAGGTGTGACAAATTCTGTGCTCGGTGTGCGCGCGCCCTCGTTGCTATTCGTTTGTGGTGGTCAGAATTAGAAACAGTTACGTACGAGGTGATGATCATTGATGGTAGAATCTGCTCAGAGTTATCAAGCTGCTCGTATGACACCTTGCCGGTGATCCCAATCCCTAGCATCATACCTGTTCTGGTCGGTGAGCATCAGCAGAAGTCCATGTTCACCTTGCGTGACTGTGAGCCCGCTAAGTTGACGAATCAATTTTCGGACTAAGGAACATTTGCGAACGAGAGGTATTACCATGTCAAAAAGAGCACCCATGACAAGTTCAAAAGCCGCAACGATATGCAAAACAACAATGATTCCATGACCAAGACAACATTCCAGCGAGGCTCTTGGTTCCCATCCAATATCGGTGAGCCTCACGTCTCGCTTAAGCAAAAACCCGTCGTCTATCGGCAAAGAATCCTGGCAGACCATGTGTGCCTACCCCATATTGGCGGGATGCAACACAAAGCCCCGGGATAGAGGCGTGGGAGCAGCCCAGTCTCATCTCCGCAGGGGATCGGGCCAAGTCCGGCCCCCACGCCCTGCCGAAGTCAGACGGTCCGCGAGCCGATACAATGTCATGTCCGGTCAGACTCAAAGTCTGGTTCCGTGGCTCCCCGCCGCCACTCCCCTTTTACGAGACACCTTTTCTCATGGGTCGGAGCAGTGCTTGTCCCGATTGCTCACCGTTCTTTCATGGCTACGACTCTCGTGACCACTGAGCTCTTAAAGGCCCTCCGAGTCTCAACCCGGGGGTAATCCGGGGGAAGACTTCTATGAAGGATCGAATCGTAAGTCTTACTTGTCTGGGCGTGTGGGGAACTCTGAACTCGACGCCGTTCCCTGTGGGCCCGCCCAGATGTAGTTATCTACGGACATTATTTGGCTTAGCCCATCCGTACCTCTTCTTTGGAAGGAGACTACAAGCAAAGTTCTAGTAAACTACTCGGCGTCCTGTGCTGAATGCGCTTGACGACTTGACTGGTATCTTCGCAGCATGCTAGCTTCAAACGTTGTCTTTGTTTGCACAGTCTGCTAACATTGACTGAGCTTGTTGAACGACTGTGTCTTATCCTGAGCCTCATTTGGAGCAAGAATTTCTGGAAAAGCAATGATGTAAAGCACATAAGTTTATCTGATTTGATGGGCACGCTGCGAATTTGAAAATGATGAATCTAGTTGCTGGTTTGCATAGTCCCGAAATAGACTGTGTTGCCCTTCGATTTGAAATGACGACCTTAAGGGGCCGGGGAAGTGATGAACCAGACCGATTCGTCCTAGTAGAAGTCAGGATAAGGTTTACGTCAGTATCGGAAGCGCAAAATAGCAGCTCTGCTTGCATTGAAGATGTTACTAGCATTGCCCCCCCCCCCCCCGAACGAATCTCTTCGTGGCGTAACCTAATGTAGACGCGTCAGAGAAAGCCACGCACACTGCATCGCAACTGCACATCCAGACTTCCGGTGCAAGGCTTGTCAGGTCTCTAGAGGATGAGGAAGGGGTGTCGAATCGCCTAGTAGAACGACCTTGCCTCATAATAGTAGGCATCAGCCCCAATAACCGCTGCCACTCAGCCGTAACACATTTGTCTACTGCTCGTCTCACGCTGCCTGCCGTTATTCACGTTCAGCGTCTGTATGGGTCCTATAATCTCACTCAGCTGACCAGTCACAGCATCACTGAACTCTCGCGTCCTTTTTGCCGTCTCTTGCCGTATTGCTAGGGGCCATGTTATCATCAACAGGTGAAAGGGCTAAGCAGTGGAAGAAGCTGGTACACTTGGGAGCTGATCAAGCTCCGGATCCATACTAATGCTGACAAATGCACCACCACTCTTGTGATATTGGCATCAGAGCGTGCTGAGCGTTTAAGCTGTGTGAACGGACCGTACGCCTTCGGGGTGTATACGGATTGAAAGCGAAATCGCCTATAGGTTACTTAACAGTGTATAGGCACTTCATGAAATATGTATTATGTGCTTGTCTAGGCTACGTCACCCGACCGTGCATCAAATCTCGCCCGCAGACCTCTTCGGGGGCCTCAGATCCAGGACAGTCTCCAGCTCCTTTTGTCGTATGTCAGTAGGAAAATCCGTACCAATTGGTGGAGACACTCGTTAGGAGAAAAGAAAGGAATGGCTTACCTGCAATGTATTCGAGATACTGTCCTCTGAGCCTGACCCAAGCGTGAACTTTGCCAGGCCGACTTTCCGCCTTTGGAGGCTGACAACGTTCTGCACAATTTTAGCAACGGACACTCTTCAAAGCAGGCGCAACTATAGCGAACATTGATTTTCTCACCTGCTCAACAGTATTCTGCGTCACGTATCGGAAAATGATGACCTCTGACTTCTGGCCCATACGCAGCGCTCGAGCCACGGCCTGTTCTTCTATGGATGGGTTCCACTGCGGTTCGACGATGTGGATTCGACTCGCGACGGTTAGATTGAGTCTGAAACGTCATTTGTGATTAGTTGAGAACACGCAAATGAGCTGGTAGAGGACCACCTACCCCACGGCACCGGTTTCGATTGTCATGAGAAGAACGTGAACGGCCGGGTCTTGTTTAAACGCCTTCAATGACGATGACCTTTCCGCATAGCTTGTCTCCCCATCGACTTGGGTGTGAGTGACCCCAGCAAAGCTAAGGAGTCGAGCTAGGATGCGCAGAGTAGTTTTCCAATAGGAAAAAACAATCCTGTGGGGTACAAGTAAGTAGGGAACAGTCGCTGAGGGAATTGAGGTGAAATGACAAAGAATAACGGTGTAAAGGAAAGGTTGACTTGCGTCTTTGTTTCAGAATTGCTGGTCTCGATCACTTTCCTCACTACCGCATTCAGTTTTGTCGAGAAGCCTTGCTGGTACGTGAGGCTAGGAATTGGCGTGGAGGTGATATTTACTCGGCCACGAGAGGATGCAAGCAGTGGACTTGGCGAACGTTGATGCAATGGTCTCAAACAGTCGGGGCACAGTTCACATGAAGAGAGAAGGATCAGTGTATCCTCGTCTACTTTCGAGCATCGCTCACATTGATGCATTGGCCCACTTGTGCGTCCGAGTGTGGCACTGTGGCCGTTGAGGTCATCATTGGTCGCCATATGGAATGTTCCCAGGTTGCAAATGATCCGCAGTTTCAACAGGGCGGTGAAAAGCTTCGTGCACCGGACGTTTCTCCCGGTGCTTACCAAGTCATCGATTTGTCGTCGAGTTTCGTCCAGAACCTGGTCGTACACTCGTCGCTCTTCTGCAGATAGGCAAATAGCAATAGAATGCTCGCGACTGTCAGGCAGGCACAGACTGTGTTGAGTGCGCCGCAGGCAGTATGACTCCATATATGCGCGAAGGGGCTTCGAGTCGGGATATCTGTCCGCTAAGGGTGCGAATATGTACCTCTGAAAAGCGTCTTTGGAAGAGACGGGGTGAATTTCGAGGAAAGCAGCGAGTGAGGCAAGATCGTCTAGCTTGTTTTGAATAGGTGTCCCAGATAGGCACCATTTCCTCATGCTTGTTAATCCCGTTACAGCTTTGAACTGCTTTGATGATGAGTTGCGGATCCAGTGTGCTATAGAGACATGTCAGCATGTGAATACTGCAAATTGCAAGAAAGACTGGCCTTCATCAAGGACGACTCGGTACCATTCTATGCGATACATCAAACCTTGGCCGCCATGATCGGCGGTCAATGTTGCATAAGTCGTCAAAACTATGTCATAGTCTTGCAGGGCTTTGAACTCTCTTGGTCGATGCTGCCCATGAAAGCGTGTGTACCGAAGAGCACCTTGAGAGAAATGACTGCGCTGTGGTCTCAGTAAAATGAGTTGAAGAATCTGTATATGTTGGATGAGTTCTTACTCTTGAATCTCAAATTCCCAATTCTCTAGAAGCTCTGTGAAGATACGTTAGTTTAATTGAACTTTTCTGAGTGTTTGGCACAGCCCTCGGAGCTCACGAGCAGATGGTACGACTACCAGTGTCGCCTTTAGCCGACCGATATCACTCTGGACTGGCAGGGTGGATGGCTTGGAGAATGTGAATTCTTCTGCTGTCTCCGACGACCTTAGTATCGATGCCAGGATTGTGAGCGTCTTCCCCAGCCCCATCACATCTGCGATTATACCTCCTAGGGCCGTGCGTCGATGTTCTAGCTCAAAGTATTGAGCAGTCGTGGCGTTGCAGATTCGAGTCGAAAGTTGCTTGCTCAGGGTCGTATCTTCGCGCTGGAGAACAAAGCGCACACCTGTCTCTTGATGTCTGCTATTCGTCAGCACACCCATGACCACTGTTTCATCGTTGGAACCTGCCACCAAAGACCACGAACTTTGTAAGCTGAGACATCAAGCCTTCGTTAAGGAAAGTCTCGTTGCTCTCAGAGGCAATATTCTGCTCTAAAGACCCGAGGATCTGCTCGATGTCTTCTATCAAGTGGTCACGCTTCCACGAGGCCGTGGTAACGCCAACATACTCCCTCATAATTACCTCATCACCGGGGAACACCAACATGTCTGGATTGTGGTATTCGATATGCAAATCCAGGGCTTGGGGATGCTGGAGAAAAGCATTGACTCTAGACAGTGCAAGCGAGACTTGATCTGATGCTTCCCGAGGCCCAAAGATATTCACCGTCAAGCTCACAGGCTTCCTAGACTTGGGCTTGCGTTGGACGAGGCTCCGAAGGTCTACCACTGCCTCGGACTTAACACCCACGATTTCAATTAAAGATTGTAAAATGCATGTCGTTTGCACATCAAGTATTGCAAATTTGACGCCATCTTCAGAGGATAGATGTATCGCCCCATCTGTATGTTGCAGGGCAAAAGACGCGTGCGTATTCGATGTGCTGGCTGATGCTACATCCCTTAAAATGGTTGTATTTCCGACTGGCTTTGCTAACGCGTCATGTAGCTGATTGAATATGGATCGTCAGTCACTCATGAATCGGGCTATGCGGTTTATCTCGCTTGAAAACTTTGATAGGCAAATGTATCTGACGGTCTTACCGCGCCATAGCAGATCTCGTGAGGATTGCTCATTGTAGCAAGGGAATGGAATAATAGAGGCCAGTCGGGTGGGAAGTTGTGATTGCCCGAAGAAAGATTGTGTTTTCTCCTATCTTCCTCTTCTTGGCCAATCAAGCACTTGGGCAGTGAAGCAGTAAAGACAACATCACGGCCGAGCATGTTACGTCCGGGATGAAGATGCCTCGAATTTGGGCTGTGCAGAGACTGGGGATGACGCTTACGTGAACGCTAATGGAAACTGCGCATTGTGGATAAAAGGCATCGAAGCCTCTCAGCGAACTGTTATGCTGCTTCGAAGTGGACAAAGGGCCATGTTGTTGAGGTGGGTTGCACAGCATAGCAACTCTCCAATCATGTCAAATCAGTCCCCTTCTGTACCAACCCACCATGATAGTGACTGCGCCCTGCTAGACGCCGTGAAACCCTATCCCCTGCTTTCAATCATCAGCTCTCAACCATCTATTGTAGATACTATGTCCATACCGGCTGAGTGAGCGGGGCATATGAGCTGTTGCACCCCAAAGTTTAGCCAACTCCATCAACTCAGCATCATCGGACCTTTGACGGCCGACCTTTCCTATATTTGAATGACTATACATCGAGGGGATGCTAGGAAACATAGCCCAGAATGACGAGCCCGACATTTGGCGGATTCCAACGCCATCTGACCAGATTCCAGGAGTTTCTGACCAAGAATTCGCCGGAACTCATCGAGCAGTTCAAGATGACTAGTCCTCAAGATGTGAGGAGGGTCTGCTTGGAGATCCAAGATCGTCAAGGGCGAGATGGTAATCTACGTCGGATGAGAAGGATGGAAGGCTTCATTGAAGCCATGGATCAATTAGGGAAATCGATCGAGGTCTTCGTCAACGCTAATGAATTCGTGTGTTTTGTATGGGTGAGTGCGCCTGCCCCAGTCTTGGAGTCGCCCTCCAATGCGTCATCGAAATAATTCTCCTGGCGCGGCTTGCGTGCAAGTAATCAGTGTTCATCACACTTCGGCACAATTTGGAATCTCTAACAACCCTTGGAACATACAGGGCCCAGTCAAATTCCTCTTGGGGGTAAGTACTGCGAACTTTTGTTGGTGCAGTGGTGCCTAACTCCCTTTGAAATCGGGCTCGTAGGTTGCCAAGCAGTATCTTGATTCCTTCGATAAGCTCCTCGATGTCTACGCCAAAGTCGGGGAAGCCATGCCAGGTCTGACAGTGTACCAATCTACCTTTGAGAAGTACCCTCCTCTGGCCACTGTCCTAGAAGATTACTATTCAGACATTCTTCGCTTCCATGAAGCAGCTCTTTGCGTTTTTACGAGGCCTAGTACGTATAAAATTCAACTTGAGATACCCAGGCTGGCAAGCTGCCCGTAGCTAACTTTTAAATCCAATATGTAGAATGGAAGACCGTTTTCAAATCAGTCTGGAAGACGTTCGACACTCAATTCAAGCCTGTTCTGGACAGCTTGAACCGCCGACGCGAACTCCTTGAAAGCGAGAAGGGATCGGCAACCCTAAATGAGATTTCGAAGTCGAGGGAGGAAATTGATGCCATCAATAAAGAAATTAAAAAAGCAAGCGACCTTGAAAGATTTGAGAACCATAAGTGGCGATTGGCTCATGTAAAGGATAAACTCGATGCTCCTGACTATCAACTAGATCAGGAAATGGCTACTGAAGATCGAAATGGAAGCGCATCGGGTAAATGGATGCTTCAGGATCAAGCTTTCAGAAAGTGGGTGGATAGAGGCACCAGAGAACACAGAGTTCTTTACGTGAATGGAATACCCGGCGCAGGTGAGTAGTGGAATGGGTTTCGTTTCCTGGGTGTTGAACATCCTTGAAGTCTGGCCTCTGCCAGCCAGCCAAAATCGACGTCAAATTAACAGATATTAGGTAAAACGACTCTAGCTTCTTCCATTGTGTCAGAACTCATGGCAGGAGACTATACTGGAGACAGCGGGTGTGATACTCTGGTGGTGTATTTCTACTTCAAGCACAACCAGGCCAACAAACGAACACAAAATAGCCTTCTAAAAGCCATGATGGAGCAAATCATGGCTCGCGATCCGTCCTTATCCGATCATTTGTTCGACGAACTTGCATCTATGACTGGGGTCAACTTGCGATCAACAAAAAAGCTGGAGACGCTTGTCACAACAAGCTTTGAGCACTTTCGAACATGTCTCATCGTCATTGATGGCCTCGATGAAGCAGCTCCAGGCGAGGCCATTAAAACACTCAAGTGGCTACTCCCAGAAGTAGAAAGGCCAGTTCAAGACAACGGGACCTCCATGAGGTTGTTATTTAGCGGCCAGCGGGATGGTGTTCTCGACAACGAGCTCTCCAGTCATCCTTTAATCACCCTAGAAACAGCTTCCGATCATGAAATGGACATCCGGAACTATTGTGCCCAGGTCGGCGCCCATATCCGTGTCAAGTTCGGCTTATCCTCGGAAATGGAGAGCGATATCGTATCTCAGGTTACAACGCAAGCTAATGGTACGAGATGATTGCCCATCATTATTTCGATGGCGATGAACTGATAAATATGTAGGGATGTTCCTCTATGCTCGAGTCGTACTTGAGAATCTTTTAAGCCAGACAAGGCTCTCCCGTTTGAGACAGGAAATGCAACCTGGAGTCTTCCCAGATGGGATAGAACGAGCGTGAGGCAATCTCATCCTGGAATGACTTACATCTAAAGAAACATAGGATTATTAATGAATTCAACGTTTAGATATGAACGGGTTGCTGCGCGGATATTCCGGGATTCGCCACCAGCTCAACGTGAGGACGCTGCAAAGATCTTGGGCTGGCTCACTTGTGCAGAACGACTCCTATACTGGAGAGAGATCCAAGCTCTTTTCTGCATCGATCCAGAGACTGGTCAAGTGGATTATGAGGGTGAACGGCCAAGGCTTTCCTGCAAACAGCTTTGTGGGTCTCTGGTTGATATCCACCATGCGAAGAACGGCCAGGACGGCCCAGACGATATCGCCAAGATCGTTCACGCAACTGCGCGAGAGTATGTGCATTCACAAACCAACATCTGGAGACGGTCCAACTAATCAACCCAGTTATATGATTCGAAGCGGGTGGGTCAACCTCGGCCTAGAGCATGCAAAAGCTGCCACATTTTGCTTTCGGTATCTGACCTCAGCGCCTTTCCTGTGCGGCGAAAGCGGCGATCAAGTCCTGCAGTACGCTAGACGAGGCTACTATGCCTTTCAAGACTATTCTGTCCAGTACTCGTTGGACCACTTCTTGAAGTCCGCAGAGCCAAGCGCCTCTGATTTCTATCAGACCACGATTTCGAACGCCATAAAGGCAGCTGAAGATTTCCTGAAGTCATACACTGTGCCTGAAAGGCTACCAGTGATGGAAGATCTGTTTTCACACGGAGCTATCATCCAATTCATCAGAGACCTTCCCAAGGAACCGAGGGAAAGGGACCAGATTTTTGATATCACATGCCGCACTCTTGCAATCCGTCGACAAATCGAAGTAGTGCGACAAGAATCTGCGACGACTGATGAATTAGACATCATCAACAATCTCTACGGCTTTGAAGACAACTTCAAGTGCCCGAAGCCTTGGTGCACCAACTTCACTGCTGGTTTTGCAACAAAGTTGGAGCGCGCAAAACATGTCAACTGTCATGAAAGACCCTACTGCTGTTCAGAGGAAAGCTGCTTTGCGTCAAGTTTCGGCTTCAAGGATGAAGTTCAGCTGAAAGAGCATATGAACACACACCACCCCATTGCGAATGAGTCAGTGAGGTTTCCAAAGAGGGTTGGCACAGCACAGCGTGCCGTGCAAAATCCCCTGGGTATCAAAGATTTCATCGAGGCCGCTGTTGTCCAGGGTGATGTGGAACAAGTTCTGCAACACGTGGACTTTGTAAGGCGTTTCGACAAATGGCGATATTTGCTAGGGTCAACTCTCATATTAGCTGCAGAGGAGGGGCAACTCGAGATCTGCAAACAATTACTGGATAGTGGTCATCAGCTTTGGGATGAAAGCCTCGACACTACGATTACCAAGCTAAGATGTGTCAGCAAGGCGCTTCTTTGCGGAAATCTTGACGTTCTCCATCTATTCCTATGCCAGCCGGAGTTGAACACAGATCAAGCTCTACGGAAGCTTCCTGATTGGATCAACACTGCATGTTGTCATGGTGCTGTGGATGCGCTGAAGTTGATTCTTGAATCACCCGCATTCTCTACTATTGATACAGGAAGCTTCGACGAATGTGAACGGTGGACAATACTTAACGGCGGTGTCAACAGTCCTTCCCTGGAGACGCTCAGATACCTACTCGAATATGGGTTCTCGGCGAGCGTCACACCAAATAGTTTCTTTCGTGCCGAGATCCAGGGCCGCGAGGACCTGGTGGACCTCTTGCGACCGATCATTGACAAAACGCACCCTCCTTACTCGTCTCAAAGAGCGGATAGCTTGCTTAGCTATCTCGGGGTTGGATCGTCATGTCTCAGTCATGGGCAGATGATCGCTCTGAAGAATCTGAGCCCGGAAGCGCAACGGAGGACTGTTTGGCGATATAAGTACTGGCCCAGTACTGCGGCAGAAGCGCAGCACCAGAGCCCAGATCTGGCTTCGATATTTCCTGAAAATGGCATAGAGATGCAAGAATTGGGCAGAGCGGGTTGTATGTTGGAGGACTAAGAGATTTTAAGACTGGCTCTGGGAGGATGGGTGAAATGCCGGCACTGAGCTCACATATCATTTCGTGTCACAAGCTTCCACACTTTGCTGCCGGAGAATAAGTGTGACCCGAAACTCCTGAATACAGGCAAAATATTGGCAAGAAGCCATAAATAAACCAGCTGCTAAGATATTGAGGTGATTTCGTTCTTGATGCGTATACGTCCCGAAGGCGTACGGTCCCTTCACACAGTGGTAAACGCTGAAAGACCCAGGGTTTCTTTCTTTGTCTTTTTTTTAACGAAAAGAAGAAACACGATGCCAATGCTAAGATTTGCAATTCCGGACAGCAATATAGCCTGCCACTTGGGAGGCAGGCCACGATGTTCATAATCGCAGGTCGGTCTCATCCACCCAGCGGCGGCGACCGTACAAGCATATGCCATACTCTTTGACGGCCTCAAGAGTTCAGCTGGGCTCACCCGAAGATGCTGCTGGGAGATCAAACATGTTGAGGTATTATACTGGACAATTCTTCGACCTTGGGAGCCACATTAGCTGCTGCCCACGCTTTGCGGGCGTCGACGCCTATGTTCCGCCTTCGGAGACTGTGTACTCGTCCGAATATGGAATGATGCGGATGTTGGCTACATGTTCAAGCGGTCCTTCAACTAGCGGTCGGAGAGATCTGCAGCTGTACTGTGACCCTATGAACTCTTGTGTTGCTGATTGTGAACGTCGCAGTTGTGACGGGAGACCGTCGCTGACAGGGGCATCATCTTAGTAATCCAATGGCAGGCAAGAGTGGCGCTGAGATACCTGGGTACCTCATCATGTACTCAGGTACCCTCCCGTGACGCCATCCTCTGGCCGCCTGCTCTGAGCGGGTCGGAGCTTCTGAAGCAACCTTCAACTTCAACACCACCACATTCGCCATTCTTCCCACACACCTAGGCACTTTCTGAAAGCGACCACTGCAGATGCCAGAGATACATCGGAAAGCATATGCGGCCGACTTCCAATGATTTGAAGCTCCCTTAACGCTACCCTCCCCGCCTGCAGCTGCATTTCGCCCGCGTCTGGAACCCCACCAAAAGCTCGATCAAACAGGGGCCGAGCTTCGTGTGGCCGAACGGAACCCGACCAGCAGACCAGACCCAAAGCCAGCCCAAGCGATCTACTTTTACCTGACCTCTACCTTTCCCTCCTTCCTTCGACCACCTACACGACCCCAGATCTTTTTGCTCGCCTCTTCGACATCGCGGTACTAGCTCTCACAGTCTTCCGTCAGCTTGATCACTCCGCGGAACATCTCCCTACCTATCTCGACTGCCCGCAAACGAACCCTTGACAAGAAGAGCGCAGCGCACAACTCACACCGCCAACCGTCAAGATGGCCGACGATACCGTCGCCCAATTCATGTCCATTACGGGCGCCAACGACACCGTCGCCGCTGGCGTCCTGGGCATGACCGAGAACGACGTGATGGCCGCCGTCAATCTCTATTTCGAAAACCCAGATATTGCGAACTCCTTCACCGACCAAGCCCCCGCGGCCGCGCCTGCATCCTCCTCGAGTGCCCCAGCACCCCGAGCACAAGGCACATCTTCAAGTCGGAATCTCGGGAGACAGGATGAGCGAGGCGTCATCCACATAAGTGATGACGATGACGATGACGAGCCCATCCCAATCGACGAGGACGACGATTTGGAAGAGGTGGACCACTCTCACCTCCAGCGTATTGCACAGGAGAGCGACGACGCCGCCATGGCCCGGCGCTTGCAGGAAGAGATGTATGGGGGTGGCGGCGCTCCTGGCGCAGATGATGTGCGGGCTCCTATTGCTAGGACGACGGAAACACTGGTTGCGCCTAGTGGGTATGGCGCACCGATCGACGACGATGGGTTTGGCGGGCTAGAGCAGCTCCGTAGGCAGACGAGGCCTCGACGTGAGTCCACTGCGACATTCTTGCTCATATGTCGAGAAACCGTAGGCTAACTTCTACCTAAACAGCCGCTGGTAACCCATTTGGCCAGTCGATCTGGGAGGACTCAGACAACCCACCGCCGCCAATGTCATTTGCCTCCGCGGCAGGCGGCTCCAGCAGGGAGCAGAACCGAGCACAACGTCTTGCGGACCTATTCCGCCCGCCGTACGAACTGATGGAAAACATTGCCTGGGACGAGGCCAGAGACATAGGCAAAGAGGACAAGAAATGGATCCTGGTGAATGTGCAGGACATGAACGACTTCAACTGTCAGGCGTTGAATCGAGACATCTGGAAAGATGCGGCTATCGTGGCCCTCGTGAAGGAGAACTTCATCTTCCTACAATACGCAAAGGACGACCCGCGCGCCAACGAGTACAACACCTTCTACTTTCCCCCACACGCGCAGGAGAACAAGGACAACTTCCCACACGTGTCGATCATTGACCCACGAACCGGAGAACAGGTTAAGGTCTGGACGGGTATCCCTTTCCCTAGCGCCCAGGCATTCCATGCGGACCTCGTCGAGTTCCTTGACAGGTACTCGCTAGAGCAGAATCGCAAAAATCCCGTGTCGAAGCAGAAGCGGCCTCAGGCGCCAGTCGACGTGAACCGAATGACGGAGGAGGAGATGCTGGAGATGGCTTTGAGGAACAGTCTCGATACAAACGGTGGGAACGGAAGCTCTAGCAACCTGAACGCGGTGCAGGACCCAGACGACCTGACAAAGTCTGTGGAGCTGGAGAAGGGTAAGGGTAAGGCCGTTGCAACGTCCAGCGCGGACGAGATCATGGGAGGGACTCCGCAGGCCGAGGCACAAGAAGCAGAGGCGGCGTCCTCGTCGTTGTTCGCCTCTATCGCCTCCGACAAACCTCATTCTGAGCCTGCCAACGGCCCAACCGTCACGAGAATCCAATTCCGACACCCCGAGGGGCGAGTCATCCGACGCTTCAATGTGACGGAGCCCATCCGACGAATCTACGAGTGGCTGAAGTCAGAGCCGATCACGGCAGACAAGGCAGGCGTGGAGTTTGAGCTCAAGACGGTGCCCGAGGGCAAAGACCTGATTGAGCTGCTGGACCAGACCATCGAGCAAGCCGGTCTCAAGCAGGCTACGGTGATGATCGAATACATTGAGGCGTGATCCTGGACGATGGGGAGAACGGCGGAGAGCCGTGCCACATCCTCCTCGGTGGTGGTTGGGCAATAAGCCAGTTGGCAGGTGGGAGGATCCTCTGATTCAAATTTAAGAGGCGGCGCAGGTGGCTCAGAACAGAGCACAGGTCACATATCATATCAGGCCTGTTGGCTTGAGTCTGTGGTGCCCAAGTTTATGGCCCACGGCCCATGGGTCTCGCCATCATTTTTATTCTTCATTTTTGAAAGGCGTCACGGTCAGGGATGTTGGGAAATCGGTTCAGGTAGACACGAACTCTGGAAGGTCTGAACCATGACCGGCCTCCATTAGCATAGAGGTATGACCTTTAGCATTGCGCCCGAGTGAGGGGATAGATGCTCATCAACCCGCACTCAAGAGACGGAAATGAACAAGAAACGGACTGACATCACGATACGAAGTTGGCAGAGAAAGCTAGCGTGCACTCGGGTGAAATCTTGTGAAATCCCCCATCTCATGCTGGGATGGTGGCAGCCAATGAATCCGTCCAGAGGGGCGGCAGGCTGAGACCCAGTTCTTAGTGCCTCCCAAGCATTAGCCGCATTGCTGTTGCGAATTTCCCAACCCCTCAGGCCCCTCTGCCCCTGGGCGGCACTAGGGAAGCGCCCTCCTGTTAGCGATCCAGGCACGAGGAGCACCCTGGCCAATGGGTGGGAGGGAAACTGGGACGGGCTGGGATGGGGATGCTGTGTTTTGGGTTCCGAGTGGTGGGTGGAGGGGGACAGGACAACGCAGTGAGTGAGAGAGAAACGTGGGGTAAATTGTAGTGTCTACGTACTTCTGTACCTCTGTAGTAAGGCAGGCATGGCACGTATGGCAGGCAGGCAAAGAAAAGGCAGGTTGGCAGCGCAACGTTGTTGGAACCCACCCCAGCTGCCCACCTGGGCAGTTGGAGCGAGTGCCCACTTCAGCTGCTCCTCCTTCCGATCACAAGCTGATGATCGTCATGCCATCCACCTCTTGACTGTTCACTGTTGTTCAATGCACGCTCGTGTGCACTTACTCGGCCATGAGCTGAGCTGAACTGCAACTTGACGTGTCTCTTCCCTTCCCTTCCCTTCACTTGTTTTTTGCTTTGGCACCTCAGCACCTCTCGTTCGGTGACTGATCTGATCTCCTGTCGCATTGTTGCTCTTTGCATTTCCATTTCATTTCCACCATCACACCTCCGTCTCTACGCCTAGTTCCCTTCAGTCGTTAGTTTTCATTTGTCTCGGAGCTTTCCTTCCCTATCATCTGCTGCTGTTCCTCTCTCTATCTGTCTCTCCAGCAGCAACTGCAATCATCTACTAAGCAGAACCCAAGAAAAAGAAAGAAGAGAGCTTGTACCGCTAGAGAATCCCTGGAAACCGCGATCTGCCTTGTTACGGAAGCCATTCCCGCACGATTGTGACGCTCGTTCCCACGGTCCTTTCCCCAGAACCTAGACGCTCTCGAATTAACATTTCGGCTGGAGACTTTATCGTCCCAAAAATCCATCACTGCAGTGTCTCGTGCACACTCCACAGACCGCGGCAAATCCCGTGCCCTGACGTCTACAGAACCTACAGCTTTCCCCTCCCCGGTGGGGAACTGCAGCTCGTCTCGACTCGTTTCGCCTTGGATTTGTTGTCGATCTCCTTTGATCTCTCGTCTCGTCTCGTCTCCACGGAAACAACACCTGCACCTGCAACCCCGGGCAAGCAGGCACAGCAGCATAGCGGTGCGAGAGCTGCAGCTTCACTGGCCAGCCCGCGCCCAGCCTGCTGGTTTTGGGGCCCAACACGCGAAACCCACCACAGCTTCTCGGCCCCTCGATAAGCCCCTCTCCCCGATCCCTCGACCACCAGACGAGGTATCCACTCCCAGCCGCGACTGGACGATCCCCACCCTCCCGATCTGAGCACCTACCCAGCCAGCAGGGAGACTGGTCACCATTTGTGCTGGTCCTTTTCCTCACGAACCGCCGGTTCTTGGACCGGATTGACTATCCTTTTCCTCTTTCTTGAGAAGAAGAAAAGACAAAGTCAGAGGGCATCATGGCCGGCCGGGAGAGGGACTGGGACGAGAACGCCAATGGGTCTCCAGACCCCGAGACCCTCTACACCAAGGAGTACTGCATTGGTTCGTCACATGCTTCACGGCTGCCCCAGGGGAGGAAGAGGCAACTGGAGGTCTGAACATCTCAATTGACATGACTGTGTAGGTGGTGGCAGCTTTGGCAAGGTCTTCAAAGGGTACGCTCCCTCCTGCATCGCCATGCTTCCCTCTCTTGCATCCCACCCAACCACCATGTTCATACTCGTTGCCCTGCAGTCTTGGCTAACATTGCTCCCCTCCTCCTGTTAGTGTCGACAAGCGAACCGGCCAGGCAGTAGCTATCAAGATTATCGATATTGAAAGCGCCGAGGACGAGGTCGAAGACATCATACAAGAGATCGCTATCCTTTCCGAACTGCAGTCTCCTTACGTCACGAAATACTACGGATCCTACGCCAAGGGAGCCGAGCTATGGATTGTCATGGAGTTCTGCTCCGGCGGGAGCTGTGCCGACCTCATGAAGCCGGGCAAGATCGAGGAGGAATACATCGCGATCATCGTCAGGGAACTGCTGCTGGGGCTGGACTATTTGCACTCGGACAAGAAGCTGCACCGGGATGTGAAGGGTATGTCGATATCCTGCCGTTCCTGGGGCAGCAACAGCGTGCAATTGCCCCGTGTATCGAAATGCTGACCCGTTTATAGCTGCCAACGTGCTCCTGGGCTCCAATGGCCAGGTCAAGCTTGCGGATTTTGGAGTGTCTGGCCAGCTCTCAGCGACCATGACCAAGAAGAACACCTTTGTCGGCACTCCCTTTTGGATGGCACCCGAGGTCATTAAGCAGTCGGGCTACGACCACAGGGCGGACGTTTGGTCACTGGGAATCACTGCTCTCGAACTTGCCAACGGGGAACCACCCTACGCAGATATCCACCCGATGAAGGTCCTTTTCCTCATCCCCAAGAACGCGCCGCCAAGGCTGGATAAGGACACCTTCAGCAAGGCATTCCAAGACTTCGTTGCCTGCTGCCTGCAAAGGGATCCCAAGGACAGGCCGACGGCGAAGGACCTCTTGAAGCACCCGTTTGTGAGGAAAGCCAAGAAGACGAGCTACCTGACCGAGTTGATCGAGAGGCACACCCGATGGTCTGCCACCCACAAGAGTGCAGACGATGATGATGACGCGTATGACGACGTGGGCCAGCCTGCGTATCGAGAGCCGGTCAATGAGGACATGTGGGACTTCGGCACTGTACGACTAGTAGGCAACCAGGGAGGAATTGTGCGGAATCCGGGCTTGAATGCAATGGGCGAGTCGGCTACGAATGCACGGTCTTCAAGGCCACTTGAGAGTGAATATGGGGATTCGAGAAAGGAGACGACACCGACGAAGGCCTTGTTGGAGAGGGAGCGAGAGACTTTCAAATCGGGCGGGTCGACATCCGGCACTGCACGGCAGGTATCACCACAGCGCAAGCCCGTGGGGTCAACTTCAGGGCCACCACAGTCCCCGGCTAAGGTGCCCTTGCCTCCGTCGCCTGCAAAACCCAGCACGAGACCACAAGACCAAGGCCACGCGACTCCAAGAGCCTCGCAGATGAAGCCTCTGCCAACTCCTGTCGACTCATCCCCAGAACATGAAAGGTCATTACACGAGCAGCTTCAGCGGGATATGGGCCACTTGAACCTGGGCTCGGCTATTAACGCAGAACGGCGTGTCTCCGGCCCGCGCATGATGCCTCCATCAGCAATGCAGCACCGAGAGATTCAACGACAGCCATCTAAGCTGGGCCCGTTGACCCTGCCCGAGATCCCGCCGTTCCGAGCAAACGAGCAGCAGTACTCAACACCACAATCGCCGCTAGCGCGGACTACGAACCAACAACACCCACTGCCAATCCAGCCACAAGCAGCGAGACAGTACTCACCATCTGTTATGCAGGCTCCGCAGCCACACACCCCGAACTATTTCAACCAACATCCACAAGTCCCTCGAGCCATACAGACTCAGAATATCAACCCACTCACCTCCAAAGAGGGCGGTCGTGGAACACCTTCGTCGACCCAGTCCTTCACACCTGAGCCCCAGACACCAACCCCACTGGCCTTCCCACCACCTGCACCAGCCAACCCGAATGGCGAACTCGATGCTCTCAACGACGTCATCTTCCCCGCCCTCGAGGAGAGCCTGAAGAGGCGTCAGATCCATCTGCAGCAGCTCTACCCTGGCCGGGCGAGCAATGCCAACGGCGGTGGCGCTACGACACCAAAGCAGCAAAGGGCCGAGGCGTCGCACGAGAAGATCCGCAAGCTGGTGTACAAGCTGGCGCACGTGTGCAAGGAGATCGATCACTTCGATAAAGCTGAGCCAGTGGGCATGGGCAAGGACGTCAGCACGTTCCTCGAGGGCTTGCTGGAGGAGATCCTGGTGCGGGTTGAGCCGCTTGATGACGAGGAGGTTATGTGAGATATGTCGGAATGACGGCGTTCGAAAGACTCCGTGGTAGAACATCAGAAAGAGAACAGACCGGCTCGGAACAAAATGCATAGGCCTTATACAGGCGTGGTAGTACGTCGGGCAGTGCATATGAGCCGGGCCATGGAGGACCCGTCTTGAGAGCTGGGACCGGGAGGGGAACACAGCAACCTGCCTACAGGTCGACACCTGCATTGAAAACGGGTGCTTTCAGGCTGATACATTAGATCGTCAGGGGTGGAAGACACCTTACTGGGAAGCATGGCATGGCATGGATATGAGAGTGCACAGAGCATAAAGGATGACAGCTAGGTGCGAGGGAACGGGATATGGAGAAGGGCGGGCGGGCTGGGACGGCTGGCTCCCTTTCGTTCTGCTGTGTATTCATCATTACTTATACCCGAGAATTGAGAGCCACATCTGTGAGGGTGTGTTTTTGGCTGGCTCTTTTTTGTGATTGTAGGACGGTTCTGTCTCTCTTTCGCGCATGCTGCAAGGGGTTGGTCACTGTTGTTCAAACTGGACCGTCCGAAAGGCATAGGTTTGGCCCTGTTGCGAGTTTCGACGGGCCGCGGCGCGTGGCGTATTCTCTGAAGCTCGCCTAGGTTGTATAACGTATATGGTTGGTTTCCTTTGAGAAATTGAGATCGGTTGGGTTTCTGCCGCCGGGAATGTAGTTATGCAAAAGTCGGGCTTGACTGATGCCCTACGTCGCCATCGAGTGTGTTATCGGAGATGACACTGGATGAGTGCATTCTTGCTGTTATGTCTGAAGTCCAGGACAACCCGCCGGAGCCTTCAATATTTTACATGCAGTGCCCCGCGTTATCCGCAAAGATCCTGACAGCTGCTATCCAGACTGTGGTGTTTGCAGACAGAGGCGGCTCAGATGTGGGGGCCCACAGTGATTGGCCTCCCGCATGTCTTGAGCGTCACCCGGAGCGTCATCGTCAGCGTCATTTGCAGCGTCATATTTGAAATCTGCCTGGCATGTTCTTTGGAAAGGGCGCAATGATCGAGAATAAATGGTGAGCGTTTCTCAAATTTGAACAGAGCATAGTGCTGGATTATTATTGTCTATGTATGATTCACGGGGAGTGTAAACAACAGCAACAAGTCAATATGGACGCTCAGCATCGCATGGCGAAGCTTGCCAACGGCATATCGCTGGAATATGTCGACCAGCGAGAGGAAAACAGCTTTCGGGGCGTCATTGTCCTGCTTCATGGGTTCCCTCAGACGGCGTACCAGTTCCGCCGTGTCATGGGCCCTTTATCAGGGAAAGGGTAAGTGTGTGCATTTCCTCTCCTCACGCGCAACACCCTCCACGCCATGAGAAGAAGAATTAACACGAGGCTGTCATATAAAAGGTATCGAGTCATAGCGCCCAACTACAGAGGCGCAGGCCGCTCCTCGAAACCAGCCACGGGCTACACAAAATCCACCATGGCCGCGGATATAATCCGCCTCCTCGACGCCCTGGGCATCACATCAAAGATCCACCTCGTGGGCCACGACATCGGCGGCATGATCGCGTGGGCCCTGGCGACCCGCCACCCAGACCGCATCGCCACGGTGACCTGGGGCGAGTGCCCGCTGCCCGGAACCACGGTGCACGAGGAGGACCGCACGGCCCGCGCGGTCGACCAGTTCCATTTTATTTTTCACTGCGTGGCGGACCTCCCCGAGGCGCTCGTCTCCGGGCGCGAGGATATCTACCTGGCTCACTTCTTCGACAAGCTTGCGTATAACACGTCTGCTATCGGGGCTGGTGATCTGGGGGAGTATGTTGGGAGTTACTCGCGCCCTGGGGCGATGAGGTGTGCGCTTGAGGTTTACCGGGCGTTTTTGGAGGATGCGGAGGAGAATAGGAACTGGATTGGGGGTAATGGGAAGTGCAGGGTGCCGGCTTTGTGTTTGAGTGGGGAGATGAGTGCGCATTGTGCGCAGGCGGAACGCATGGTTGAGGAGATGCATGAGGAGGGGAGTTGTGAGGTTGGTGTTGTGCCTGGGGCGGGGCATTATATTGCTGAGGAGGCGCCGGGGGCGTTTGTGGAGAGGGTTTTGGGGTTTATTGAGAAGCACTCGACATAAAAGTGAGGCTTTAAGTTGGATATGTAACACAGAGCAACGGGTGGGTAGTTAAAAAGTCCACTTGAAGCAGAGAGATGTGTTGATGCGCAACAAGAGGACTAGGTCCATGCAGATTTATGCAACCAGTCTCCCAAGATTGTCTGGTACGCCTGCGTCTTGACCTCGGCATCCCGAAATGCCTCTTCACTGCCGTGATATTCTTGAGGGTCCAAGTCAAAACCGTGAATCTGGTCGGGGATGAGCAGCCACCGCAGCTCTTGGCCATTATTTTCGTCGACATGCTCAAAGGCAAAGCGTTCATCATCCAGGATCAATTCTCCTGGTGTGCTGGGGTCCTTCTGGCCGACCTTCGCATGTGGAGAGGGCTCTGGCCGGTGGCCGAGCACGCTGGCCATGCGCCACGCCTCGTGAGCCAGCCTGTCGAGCTCCGCAGCGACTATGAAGACCTTCTTTGGGAGGTGCTCCCGGGGTGCATATATTGGTGACAGCAGAGGGTCTCGAAGACGCTGTCCATAGGGCAAGTAGCTCCACCCGAAGAAACGCGACACAGGCGACAGCATATCGGTGGAATTCGCGCGCATGCCAGAGCCAAGCGCAGGCTTATAATACCTCGTCTCGCCCTTCTTCTCAGCCTTGGTAGCAAGGTCGACCAGCGGGTAGATCGGACACACCGCCGACGGCTTGACAGTGTCTCGGATGCTCTGCAGTTGGCAAACTGCGAGGGCGAGATTGCCGCCGGACGAGAAGCCGCCTACTGCTATGCGTTTCCTATCGAAAAACACGCTCTCGTCCGTGTAAACGGCCAACATGAGCGCCTCGACGTCGTGGATGGCGGTGGGGAACGGGTACGCGGGGGCCTTGCGGTAGTCCAGCTCTACCACGAGGATGTTGTGCCTGTCGGCGAAGGCGCGGTTCCACCTGTCGTCATCTTCGGGCACGCCGAGGCAGAAGCCGCCCCCGTGGATGTTGAAGTAGCATGGGAGACGCTGGGATGAGGTGCGGTCCCACGTGCTGGGGCAAAAGATGCTGGAGATGTGTCAGCCGTGAATTCTTGTTGGGTTCTGTACACGGAGCAGAGCCTCTGTCCGGATACTTACCGTACACTCAGAGACGGGCGACAGCTGTAGGTCTTGATATATGCCGGTGCGACGCCAGCGGCAGGGCCGAAAGCCCATTGATACCACCGCTCGCCGGTCGAGATAGTCTGAATAAGCCGTGTCATGAACCCATTATATAATGCTGAGGTCAGGGGAACCGAGGGCTGCACCTCCTGCATTTCGGACGCCATTTCTATGGCTCGTCAGTACCTCACTTAGAGAAGATCTACACTGAAAATCATTGCCGCGGTAGTTAGATGTCGTTGAGATAGAGGAGACAGGGCGTTGACGGGAGCCAATGACGAGCGGCAAACATTGAGACTAGCTCGTCAATTAGGATTCAATAGTACTAGTCTACGATCAGTAGGTCCGAAACAATAGCGCCGACATACGAACATTTGGGAAGGTCCCTATGGCATGTCAAAATACATACAGTGTTGCTGAAAAGAAAATCTCTATCTCATAGATCCGCAGAATGAAGACTGTAATACTGAGCGCGATTCTTGGGTACAGATTTGCGGTGAGATCCTCCAGCCTCTCAATACTGCATTAAGTGGCTGCGTAGACTCCTGCTGTTGTATAACATGAAGCATTGGCAGAGCAATGTTGACGCGGACGCAAAGTCTTCAAGTCCGAGGATGCAGCCACGAACCCGACCCAAGAATTGGGATCGCAGCCTGCTTTTCTCCATTTTTTCATGTCGTCTGAATCCCAAGGGCCCGTTGTCAGTGGCCTGCATGATGTTGTGGCATGTTGTCCAACCGGCAAGTTCGAGGTGTGCGTCGCATTTGGGAACAACGGCTGGCTTGAAATGGCAGCTGGGGCGTCAGATCATTACTTTTGGGGCCAAGTATATGCAGGCTCGCCGCCCGAGATTACCCTGTCTTCGAAAATTTCGCTCATGCACTTCGCAATTGGGTCTGGTCGTACCCCTATATCAGGTAGGATCGACTTGCAGTTCATGTCGCACAAGCGGTTGCCGCGGCGGGGTACAATATGTCTTGGAAGTAGAGTCGGCCTAGGCTTCCCCTTGCCCTTGTATCTGAGTGATTCAGTTCTTTTTTTCTTTCTTCTCCATCTAATGTCTACACTGCGTACATGAATCACTGTCGGCTGTGAGTAGGAATGACAGGCCTGAGTCTCCCGCAAATAAGGCCATCGTTCTGGGCGATAGCTTGGTCATTATGCCAGTTTACGACCATCCGGGGGCAATTCACGACCAGTCTTGTGCCCAGACAGACAGGCTCCCCGTATAGCCGCCCCTGGGGCCAGGGACCTCCTCCTTGGGCGTCGAGTTGGCAAATCTGCTCAGGCCATACAGACTATACTGGATGTGCGCCATTCCTAGGCAGAGGATGCTGTCCTCAGGGACTGGCATGTCAAGCTGATGGCTATTGTGTCGCTGGCGCCACTACCTCCACCACGTCGACAATAGTGTGCGACAAAGGATGGTTCGGCTGCTCATCAAGCCAGGGAGGTAAGTCCACCCAGCCCTTGAAATACTCAAATGGAAGCTCACAACCGGACCAGGAGGATGTTGTCTAGAGGGACAGATGTGCGGCTCCGGAGTCTGTACCTCCTATGCGCCTGTGACGACTACAATCACTTCTTCTGCACCTGACGGCCAAACGACCGTGGCAATCAGCACTTTTGTTTCGGCGGCTGTGACCAGCCAGATAGACCCGAATCTGACCGCTATCGTTTCAACTGTAATTTCAGGCACGGAGTCGGTGACCCAATTATCAAGAACCCTGGACCTCGGCAACGATGCCTCCACAGGCAGCCGGGAAAGTCAGGCGGCAGCCACAAGTACTGGGAGCAGTTCATCAGCGGGCGAAACTGGATCTAGTAGCACTGGAGAGAGATTGACAGCCGGCCAAATCGGCGGTATCAGCGCGGGTGCCGTGGTGGGCTTCTTGGTCCTGGTGGCACTGGGCTGGCTGCTTGTGCGGCATTTGATCCGGATCTCGCGCTTCATGGACAAGTTCAACAATCACACCCGAGAACGACTAGAACAACCGCCAGCCGAGGGAAGAGGAGAGGATAAGAAAGATGATGATTTGAAAATACTGAATGATGGTAACGGCGGCGATAAGCAATTGCCGCCCGAGCTATCACCGCAGGAGAGGCCGCAGCTACTAGACGAGTGGGGCAGACATGGGAGTCGGGGGAATGAACTTGGGGGCCAAGAGGCACATCATGTATCTGAACTGGATGGGACAAGTGTAACTAGGTAGTGAGGTCCCGGTGGTAGCGCGGATGATGCTGCGTTCCTTCGAACCAAGACGGTGGTCATCGGGTAGGGATCGCCGATCTTCAACAGCACGGTCCGTGATGGCAGGATCCTAGGTACAAACCGATTTGATGGCAGACCAGGGAAGAAGGACTATGGCCCACACAATACTGTAATTTGAATTAATTTCAGAGCTTAGGCACAGTATATAAATGACTCTTTGAGATCGAAGATTTACACCCACAAGGACAGAGGGTATGTCCAGGTTAACACTAAACCAGTTATCTCACAGGAGGTAACCCGTCCTAAAGGAGTCAACATCCACTTACCTACCTGTTGCGTCCATCTACCCACTGACTTTTAGTAGCCTGCCTACTTTTTCGAAGCAACCTCATTATATCTACCAGGGTAGCGGTTGCGTCTCTAGGCGGTTGCGTTTCTAATCTCCTATACATATGAAATGTACATGGTGCCTTGATACAGTAGTGACCGCTTAATACCTAGCGTTTGACAGAATTCAGTGCTAATAATAGTGTGAATGTTGGAATAGCAGTGATTGAGCCGTACGCACCCTGTAATGCGAGGTATGAGGATTGGGTAAGCAGCAGGGCTTGGCAAGGGATTGCTTCTTTAGTTGTTTCGTACAGTGCTTCTTCCCCTAGCTAGTTAGGAGCATACATCATCAGTCAATTAGATTCATCACGTACTTATTAGTACGTACGTACCATACAAAGCCCATTCAGCAGTGCGCTTATTAATTTGTAGTAAATAGTTCAGCTATCTACTATACATCCTCGTAAATACCCTAGGGTAGATCAAAGTCTAAATTTATGGTAGTCCCTTGTGCGTCTTCTCCGTAGCTCGTCGGCTCCCCCTATACGCATCACAGTGTCTATACTAGCACTGGCCGATATTCCAGCTGGACCCCAGCCCCTAATGCGAATCACACCGTCTCCTAGGCCGTTCACAATACTCTGCTCCAATCTGGATCACTTGTGCACGTTACGGGAGGAGCAGAACTCGTGTAGCACGGAAGTAGGAGGTAGTAGCGCAATGGCTTTTACGTTCCATGCGGTCAGCCTTAGCTATTTCTCAGAGGGCTGTTCACCGTTGACTTTTGGCTGTGATGATCTTCAATAGCTAAGGAGGCAGGAGTGATGGCAATGAGACAAGCTCGCTGTTGCAAGACTCGATAATTATGATTTTGTCCGCCGGGGTTGGTTGACCTAGCAGCCGGGGAGGCTGAGAGAAAGTAAAGGTTATCAAGCCGTCCTGCCGCGGTGTGCATGTGGGCAAATCCCAAGGCTTGTTTCCATGTGGCAGCTCTAGAAAGCGGACTCGGAGGGATCACTCTACCTAGGTACGAATAAGTCCATGTGAACCACTCATCTGAGCCGCCATCCATACGATGTATAAGATATTACAAGTAAGTAACAAAGACCCATCAGAGCCTTATATAATGACGGGGAAAGGTCAGGCCACTATATCTACCCCAGTGTAACGTACGAACTGGCTAGTGTTAAGACAACGTCATCATTTTCCATCATGCTCAGGTTAACACCGCCGTCCCAGAAGGAGTTCCAGTGGTTGCAGTATGGACAACGGTAAGGCAAACTAGATTACAAACCAAAATTTAATACTCATGTAAAAATAAGCCCTAGTGTCATCGAAGACGGCTAACTCGGAACGGGAGATCGACGACCTAGTGCTCCTTGTGTGATCTCGTTAATTGCGCAGGTCAATCCTACAGCAAATGGCCAAACACCACGAAGATGGAGAGGCTTTGATCAATACAGATCCCATCGACTATTTGTAGTTTTTTTTTGAATTCTTCTATTTAGCTGAAAATCACGATAGTGTCCTAGAAGGATGAGGCACGATATATCTTTTAAGATCAACACAGTCAGTTTTGCCAAACTAGTATATGACCAGAAAGCGACAACATCAATGCACACATATCTATACCGATCTTCTAAATCACGTAAAGTGTAAAGCAAATCCGAGACGGAAAGAGCTGGCCATTCTCTGGGGAGTCCTGTTTGCTATGTCAGCATTCTACGAGCACACCAGTTTGCCTAGGATTTCGCAGCCACCATCACTAGCGTATTATAAATTATCCGTTCAAGCAGATCAGAAGCCCGGATGCCTGTAACGTATAACTATTCCCTCGTCCCACTAGGACATGTATTATCCATTAAATCAGGACCCAACCACACACTGGGGTATCTGAAAGAAAGGCATTTGAATATTTTCGATCCAAATCATGGCACCATTGCCTCGACTCTTGCACTGCCAGACCGGCCACTTCCAGCGCTCTTGTATCAATATGAGCCGCTTGGGCTAGGCCAGAATCAATCTTTCGGGGCCAAGACGCTGCTGTTACATAACATGCTAGTCAAAGGGGTGCCAACTCTGCACAATGTAGATCGCAGGACGTGCTAGTTCTACCAGTATTTGAGCTGGAAAACATTTAATGGAAGAATGGTCAAGAGCTTATGTGTAATACCTCCGAATGCAGCCCTTCTAGGTGTTGACAGTCCATTCATATGTGAACGACAATTAGGCAGGGAAGTGGCAACCCCAAAGTCTCTGGGGAGTCCGAAATACCTTGAAACCTAGGGACAGGTGTAGTCCCAGCGAAGCTCTGGCACACATGGGCTCACCGCCGGGGCTGACAGTGGCGACCCACGAGACGGAGGATCCCGCAGACGGTCTGGCTTGGCAATGAATTCAGAGGAGTTGGTAAGTGTGATGAGCCAGGTGGTGCTGGTGACTGTCACTGGCGACCACTTCAAGTTAGCGGTGCTCTTTCATCAAGTGCCCATGAAGGCGAAAAGAAAAGAACTTTTGACGTAAGCCACGGGCATCAAAATTGCCTGCCACAACAAAGACATCACCTTCCTTTCTGAGATGAGAATCAAACCCATTTTGTATTGTAGTCTGCTTATTGCTCTTGCTGAATGTGGGTGACAATTGAAGCTAGGCCTCTTTCATTGCTGGTGTGTCAGGGTCGAATCTATTTACATAAGTAAACAAGGGTCAACTCAGAATTCTTGTTGGACTTGGCAGCGGGTCCTTGACGCTTGAGGGTACACTTCATTGGATGCTGCCAGTTCAAGACATCACTTACACCACACTCAGATTTAAATCAGCAATTCTTAGTGGTGCAGATGTACGACAGGTGCAGATATACAAGGTCGCCACTGGCACACAGACTTCAGAAAATGACAAACAGTCAGCTTACGCTTTATCAGCACCACGACTTCACGATCTTGTGGTGCCTTGCAAACAACGGGCTTCTTTCTAATGTTTTGTCTTGCTCGGACTTCGATTTTGGACTTGATTTCCGAGGTGTATTGAGAGATCATGGGAATGGTGCATGTGTATATATAAGGCAGACCACTTTCCCAGAATGCATATTGTATCCGCCATCCTCCCCAGGAATATCATCGGCCCTCCTGTTTACCATTAGCAGAACAGTAATTAGACTACTTCTATATCCAGCAGAATGAAGCTCAACGCACTCCTCGCTCTCCTCGCTACGACCTCTGCGGTCTCTGCAGTCAACTTGCCGCCCAGAGCCGAGCCCGAGCCCAAGGCTGAGGGCCTGTACCATACGTTCTTGGACGAGTCGGGCAACAGAACGATCGAGTTCACCCCGCTGTCCGAGCTTGCAGCCTTCGTCAATGAAATCCCGCCTGCTTCCCTGGGGGAGCGCTCCACAATCGAGAAGCGCCGACAGGGCTGCGGCGCCTCGGTAATCATGTCCGACTGCGATGAGGCCAACAGGCGACTCCTCGAATCGGTATCGTCCTCGGACACCGTGTACATGGATGGCGGCCATGGTTGGTCGGTGCGTGCTATCGCCCTCGTTTCATACCCAAATCATATTTGCATGACGTGACCGCAAGAGCATTCGGCTGACTTTCTATTCGTACTTGTCCAGTTGACGTATGGGCGTGGAACCTCGTATATTTGCGCTTACTCTGGCGGGTACAAGTTCAAGGCCGACATTGCGGGCAACTGGAACTGGGTCAAGACTATTCTGTGCGGGTATGAACGGGGTGGATATGCGCAGGTGATTGGTGGTCAAGGAGACTGGACCGCAGGGTACACCTATAACGGTGACGGTTTCTGTTGGTGATTGGATGTCTACCTAGGTGTTGCAGCAGGATGTGTTTCAACCACACATTCACTGGCGCGTTATCGCCTCTAAGGGCGCCAGAGACGCTGTAGGCATCGCTTCCTTTTTTCTTCTCCATTTTTAAACGCTGGGTCTTGACCGTTTACCACTATACGAAGGCGCGACATACACCACGTATGGGGATTAAGAACGAAACCACTTCTTCCTCTCCTAGTATCGAGTACAAATGAAACGCCTCTTGTAACAAACAGAAACCCCCCTCCCCCTAGTATTTATCCCATAGGGCCTAGGCGTGCCCTCCGTTTTTATGGGGGCGAACCTCCGATTTCTTATCCAAAGGTCATGTGTCTGTCGTCCAGCCAGGTGAACTCCTGTTGGCTGTCGCGAGGCAGGCAGCAATCGCCTTCACATATCGCAAGCGTCTGGATGTGAGTTCTGGTACATGGGCACTGCCAGTTTGTACCAAAGCTGCGGCAATAGCCTCCCTTACAGAGATGTTCACAAGTCAGCCACCTTGATGGGTTATTCAGAAGCCGCTGAATGGTGTCATCTCCGTTTATCCTGCCGCGTAGTAGCATGGGGTGGAACTTGAAGCACTTGGAGCCATGATCGTCCTGACCGACCCTCACTGAGCGACGCATGGTCTCACGCAGCATGACCAAGTCTTCCTTCTCGCCTTCGTAGTTGATTATCTGGTCTAGATAGTCAAAGGCCGTGAGTCCTTTTTCATTCGTATTGTGAAGGGCTGCATCGTTCTCCTGTAACAGGGCCATGATCATGGGGAGAGTCCAGCCTCGCCACTCGTGACAATGACTTCTGCTATCAAGCCTTGCCCATATAGGGTTTTCAATAAGGAGTCGCAGGAACGATGTCATGGCGGTGTCACCGTGCCGATCGACTTCTGCTGCGCTGAAACCACTCCTCATCAGAGCGAGCAGAATGTAAACGGCTGCGTCCATACTCAAAGAGGAGGTCCTTGTCAGGATTTCCCACAGCCGATTGATCCTCGCTGCTGGCTGATGGCGATGCTTGTTGATGTCAGATGCTTCTAGAATGACCACAATTCTGCCGCACACATCCGTGAGGTGCTTCCGAAGAGCGTTTGAACCACCAGTCCAGTAATACCATTGGCTGAAGACATCAACAATCATGCGCTCAAATGGCGTGACCTTCCCCTCGTCGGCTCCTGCCATGATATCGGCCCCTGCCTTGAAGACTTTTGATTCCCACTCGCCAAAATATCTCGATGGTGGATCTTCGAAGATTCTGGCTCTGATGAGTTTCATTAAGAGGTTGTCGTCATTTGCGTAGAACGTGTTCAGGTCGTTTGCCGTATCGAGGGCCAGGAGGGCATCCAACAGCTCTTTTCGACAACATTCAGTATGTATGTCAGCTGGAGTAGCCCGCAGAATCTTTGCTGTGCATGCAGTAAATAGCATGGTCTCTTGCGTGTTTGAAGATCGCGCCCTTGCATCCGCACCGTGGTCTAAAAGTAATTTAGCAACCCGGAAGTAACCTTGCCGAGTCGCCCACAGACCGATAGTGGCCCTGTCATTGTGAAGGGGTACCCAGAGGTAATTAAAGGCCGGTGGGAATGAACACTGGCTATTAGGGTCCGCACCATACTGAAGAAGAAGCCTCAAAACATCCATTTGTGCTGGATCATCGACCTTTTGACAGGCAATTTGGAGTGGTGTCATGCCTTCGAAATTTCGTTCTTCGAGGCGGGCTGCGTATCCTTGGTCGAGAAGGAACTTGATGAAATCGCAATTAAAGCGGACGCCTTCGCGGCAGGAGAGCGCTCTGTGAAGTGCAGTCTCCACAAGCCATTCTCCGGCGCCGTTGCTCCGGAATACCCTTGCCATCCGATACGCCCCGGACATTACAAGCACTTTGGCCACTCGGTAGCTTCCCATGCATATAGCAACGTGCAATGGCGTGTAGGCAACGACAAGGTTCCCACGCCTTGGAGGTGTCAGACTGGTTGGCCTATCGCACCTGAGACAACGGCAGGCCTGAGTAGCTGTACAGTCCACATCACCTCCGTTGGCAAGCAGAGCCTCTGTGGCGGAGACCCGATCACGCGCGGCTGCTATGTGAAGCGGCGTGTCCCAAAACTGAAATAATCGCACAAAACCAATCTTGGTGTCTCGTCGGTCCATGTATGCCGGTGACATGCTGTGGGGAAAGGCAAAGTTTTCGTCAAGCGGTTCTGGCAGGTCTACCAGCCTAGCTTCATTGTTGTCGGAAAAAAACCCAATGTGATGTGGAATTTGCCGACTCATGACGAGCAGGTAATAATGATCCAAGAGAAGCTTCATCTGAGCGCTGCTCGCTGTCGACAGGTTGGCACAAGAGAACCAAACTCGACTGTACACAGAGAGACTATTCCGCTCCCTATTCAAAATCTCCCGCCTTTTCAACTCAACACAAATGTCAAGATCCGCATCAGTACGAGCTTGTAGATCACAACCTAGTGGTCGGAAGCTGTGGTTATTTGTGCCAAGCGGGGCCGTCGATGTCCGCATCTGATTTGGGTTCGCGCCAAGCGCAAGTGCAAACTTCAAAGTATCCAGACGGTTCTCTTTCATTGCGGCCCAGTGGACAAGGAAAAACGTCTTGTGCTTGACGACAAGTTTGTGCAGCTCATGGTTGACCATTAAATGCATCGTTTTGCTTGTCCTCGCGAGAGCAGAGACGTCACGCTCTTGTCCCGTGGCGAGAGCAAGATTGATGATCCGTGCCCAGACTTCGAGTGGTGGAGCTTGAGTCTCGTCGGCCATTTTGGGGTTTCCGTCTCGTCCCAGCCCACACAGGAAAATGGAAGACAATGAGGTGAGAGGAAAGAGGATTAAAGTAGAAGACTAAGGTATTCAGGATGAATTCAGAGGGAGCAAGATTTGAATATTCGCGTTCGGTGAGATGCCGTTGTGATGTCTTGCAGAATGTTTACTCAACGAAGAAGTACTTTGCGGAAAAGATGCTGCAGCAACATCATGAACTCCGGTTTGAGTAATAATTTTTTGGATGGATTTGTGATTCTTCTGACCGGTGTGCGGTGTAATCTACCTAGGTGATCACACAAGGTAGTGGACTGCCACTAGTAGACTCTAGAAGTGCTAAGGCATTTTAAAGTGTTCCTGCTGACTGGCTAGTGTTTGAAAGTCCGTTTTAAACTTTCTCCCAGAACCTGAGGAAATGTGAAGTCTCAATAGAGTATTGAGCTGGACTTGACTAGGTGGGCAGCTAGCGACAGCCAGCGACAGCCGATTCAACTAGTTCGTCCCCATGTCTGCCTTCCGTGTGCAAGCCTACCAGTAGCACACTCCTGAAAATGATGCTGGCTTCTCAAAGTCTTCCCATGGTGTAAATCAGGGAAATCGCAGTAAATCGGTCTGGGGGACACCATAACGCCATTCTGCAGGAACATCGCTCCGATCGGCTTCGTTGATCTCATCAGAGATGTAGCCCGTTGAGTCTGCCACAGCATTTTCATACCCTGGTAGGTAGACCTCTCCAACCGTGCGACAGATGAAGCAGATTCGCTTCAGCTGAAGGCATTGACTAAATGTACGCCTAGCGAGTTCGGAGCGATTCTCATCCAGCCGGTGATCATGTATCCTGTCGAGGAGGGCTCTGTGTTCCACTCGCATGCATGGCCGCTCCATGGGTATTGACTGCTCATCGGTGATTTCCAAGTACTTGAGGTTCCCCAACACTAATTGCACGATCTCATCTAATAGTGACGAGACTTCGAATAAGCGGAGCGCGCCAAGGATAGACAAATGCTCAAGTTGTGGAGCGATTCTGCGCAGCTTGAGTGCCGATACTTCGTCCTGGAACCACCCACCCTCGCTAAAAGGTGAACGCGGGTCTGGAAATGTCTTATAAAGCCTCAGCCGTGTCAAATTCGACACAATGAGTGAATGGGAGTAAGTTTCCATAGCCGCGGGTAAGGTCATCCTACGTGCATGCATCGGTGGCACTTCAACGCAGAAGGTTTCGAGCTGAGGCAATGCCTGCAAAAAGTCGATGCTGTCGTAGGGCTCTTCGCGGTCAGCGGCCTCCTGTGTGGCATATGTCACCGTGAGAGACGTGATGTTCAGGCTTGCTGGAGACCAGTGCACGACAGCATGCAGGCCTCCCAGACACTGCCTTCCTAGCCCGCCGACCATTTCTATGCGTAATTCAGTGACCTTGGGCATTCGGATGAGAGCTCCGATGAACTCGGGAAGGGTGAGGGGGTGATATGGTTTCGCAACTGGTGCCGTAGGAGTAGCCCTATGCCGCGTGAGTCGATTCAGATAGAGTCCGACGGTCCGAGCGAAACTCGACAACTCTGGGGCTTCCATGAATCCTCTGATCGAATGAAGAATTTCATCACCTAGAGACGCCGCGAGGTCATGGAAGCGAATATGCTTGAATAGTCCGGGCTTGGTCACGCGTCTGAGATACTTGTTCATGACGGTAAGAGAGAATAGAGTTCGCCTGCCGTCGGTAGAATCATTGTCATCAGCGAGAGGTTCGAAGATTTTGTCGAGTAATTCGGCCGGTAGGTCTTCCAGAAGCTTGGGTTGATACATCTGAGGGACCGCCATCATGTCTTGGTCTTCAACTTGACATCTCAATAGTCTTGCTCCTCGACCGTGCACAGGGGCATTTTCGTTTTATGCGGGCCAGGCCGGAAAAACCAACGAGTCGTGTGAAATGATGAGTGATCTCGGTCTCATTCGTGAAGACGCGGTATAAGACGATATCTGACAACGCGAAATCTTTGATCAGAATTCGCGTAAAGGATCAGAAAGTCGGGGGATCGAGAAGTATGAAAGGGTGACAGGTTGTTGTTGCCCAGAGCTCCGGTTTATCGAAACGTAAGCGGGTCCGATTGTTCGTTGCCCCGGGTAGCAAGCACTGGCAACCGACGCGACTTCAGTATTGAACCAACGCGCAAACACTGCGGCTCCAAGGTCTTGAATGTTTTACGCACAGCCCGAGATGATTCTCCACAAGATTTATGCACTAGCGGGCAGAAGCCTAAATCGCGGTCCGTCAGAGCAATATGTTGGATCGTGCACTCGCCATCAACGCTACGAAGATTACAGTATTCGCGTGGCAGTTTCGAGATCAGGACCCTGATTAAAATCCAGCCCAAAATGAGGCCCACCCAACAAAGTCAGGATTGAAATATCAATGCATCTGACGGTCTTTCGTGCGAGACTCGACTATCATTTTCACAGCTGCTTGTAGAGGGGTTGCTACCTCTCCATAACCTTTAAAGCACGCATTGAGATCCAAGGAGTATAGCATCGCTTTTTGTCATTTCTACATGATATATAGTACAGAAGCGGCACTACTGAGGTAAGGATAGGAGAGATTGATTCTACGGGAGTCCCGTCGTGCACTTTGGGTAGTTCCATGCGTCCCATATAAATGTCATCATGCCATCCTCACTTCTCCAGCTGGTCACTCGTCAGATGTCCTGCCTAGGTCTTCCCTTAACCAGTCCGATTTCATTCTGCTTCCGTGCCTGCCTGCATGTGGCATATATTTGCATGTGGCATATATTGGACGGGCGAGAGACCAGATCCCCTCAACGGCAACTCATTACTCTGATCCGCATGAACTGAAACTCCATCATTACGCCGATCATTTGGGAAATCTATCCAGAATCGACCACATATCTGTGCTCATCATCCGGCTTGAGTTATTCAATGGATGAAGGGAAAGGTGTCAAACTCGTCTGAGGAATGCCATGATACCATACACTCGGGATCTCTGTCAGATCCGCGTCATTGACATCTTCTGAGATGTACCCAGTCGAGTCTGCAACCGGGAGCCAATAGCCTCTCAGGTAGACTTCTCCAACCCCCGCCTGAACAAGAACGATTCGTTGCAACCGTGCAAGTATCTTGAACATCGTATCAACGCATTGATAGCGATTGAGCGGCGCTCTGGATTCGCCATTCGTCTGCTCATCGGTAATGTCGAGATATCTGAGCTTGGGCATCCATTTGAGGCTTTCCATTATATGCGTCACCAGATATCCTCCCACATTGCCGAGGATTGAAAGATGTTCAAGTTGTGGAGTGAGCTGCGCGAAATAGTCATATGCGATGCGGTAGTAATCTGCACCAGCTTCTTGGAGGCCCCAATCACTGGCTGAGCGTTCTTTATAAAGCTTCAGATGCGTCAAGCTTGACGCTATAGTTGGATGATATGGGTTTTCTGCACACCAAATGCTTTCTGCTCGGTAATCCCTTGTCCCCTCGAAGCAGAATGTCGTAAGTTGAGGGAAGAGCCCAATAAAGTCAATTGCATGAAACTTTTCTTCGCTGTAAACCTTATCACAGACACAGTGGGAAAACTTCCAACTATAAGGTGAAACAGTGAGAGATCTGATCTTGAGCTGTTGTCTCGCTGCACCCCAACGTACAGCCGCCTTTAGTCCTTCTAAACAAATCATTCCTTGTGCTCCCTGAATTCTGATCGACAGCTCTGTGACATCCAGCATTTCCGCAAGTGCTTTCATCAGTTCAGGAAGGACTAGATAATGGTATGGCTCCGAACATGCGGAATGGTCCTGGCCTAGGCACTTGACGCGGTTAAGACACAGGCTGACGGTCCGAGCATGGTGACACAACTCAGGAACCGCCATAAATCGTCGGATAGAGTGAAGGATCTCGTCGCCTAGAGAGTGCGGATTATCTCGAAAGGAAATCCGCTCAAATAGTCTGAGTTCCGTCACCGATCTAATGGATCTATTCATGACGGACAGACCGAGTAGTGCCGCGCGGCCATGGGTGACATCAGCAGCACAACGATCGACGATGTTCCCGAGTAACTCGGGTGGGAGATCTGTCAAGCTCATGATACTTTGACTGATCAACGGCAGCCTGGTTTGGGTCACAGTGATCGAGTGGGCTGATCGAAATTGTTTGATCTGCGCCAAATTAGTGTCGCTGGGCACCACGGTTGGCCGGACACCTGACCCGAAGTTGGTGGAGTGAGAGGTTGTCGTGAGCTCAGCACCAAGACGTGAAACAGCGGACAGTGCGAAATGTTTGGCTCTGGCTTACAATACAGCATCGCTGGACTGCATTTTCAGCGTTTGTATGGGAAGGCGGAAAAGTTTCGGTTTGCCCAATTTTAAGTTCTGTGGGTTTATAAGTCAACCCAAATACGTATTGCCTGAGGTAGCAAGTCTTTGTAATTCCAGACTGGAAGTTGTAGCATGTTCCAGAGTCCTGAAAGATTCCTCATGGCCGGGAATCAGGTTGATTCGGATTACTGAAGGTGTCTCCAAGCAAAACATCACGCAGCATTGAAGGGGAAGGGCGAAAAATTCGAATTAAGCACAGGCTTGATCAAACGTGTTTGGACAGATTTATATCCTGTGGCCATCAAAGGGCTTCTACCCTATCCAGCAAATCAGCACTCCGACACCGAAAGCGGTAATTACAACATCCACGTATTCGCACCCGAAAAGACGAAGGGTGCACCTAAGCCCTATATAACAAACTCCTATAGCACAACCTATTCCAGGGCAGACCGCTACAGAACAACGGACAGTATAGAGTCACGGGATTGTGCTAGCGTGACTAAGGACTGGTCGTTCGTTCCCACCCAGGTAGTCGAGGGAGATGGGACGGAGAGCCAAGCCCTTGTCTTGAAGACATTTTGCGCCACCCTTGATCGGAGTCATGACATGAGGAAGCAGTAGTGGCTGGAGGAAGGGTCGTATTTATGTGGGAGTCTCAGATACGCAGGGTAGCTTGATAGCCAGGTGGATTCACCCGCAGCGGATACTGCAGATAGACAATGAGTGTCCAGACTGACGCCAAGGAAGGATATTGTATGAATAAATGTAGGTAAATGGAGGACAATGCAGAGAAGCAAAGGCCACATAAGAAAGTGAGGTCTATTCGAGCTGCCATTGACACAGGAGCAGGCAACAGAAGAGTGGAAGTGTTCGAGGCAGAAACACGGCCCAGGCTATCAGACATCCTCAAGCGCGATGATTGAATCCTTTTCCAAGGTTGATCAAAACCACATCTCCCTTCTTATGTGTCTAAGGGAATCAATTGTCTTGGAGCTACCCCCATACATCCACGATAGACCCGTCGTCAATTTGGAAGCCTGCTGTGACTGTCTGTCACTTACCTTCTTGCGAGGTCATCCAAGCGCCCATCCCTCTCAGGTCTTGTGGTTGTTCCCCGAGTGAAGGGCCCTGAGAAAGCCTCGAGGCTTCCTTCACGATGGTTTCGTAAGGCATCTCGGTTCTATATGAAGGGTCGATCCGATACGGCAGGTCTACAAGGCGGTTACCGTTGCTCAGGGGGTCGGCTAGATAAGCATTGAGTCGTTGCTGCTGTTGGTAGCTTTGCTGCTGGACGTCCCGGCTCGTGGAGGCTTGATTTCCCCTGGATGGACTGTGTTGAGCCACGCTCGAGATGATTAGTGGATGCCCTCACTCTCTACCTAGGTATAGTAGGAAAAGGAACTACTGTGTCGTAGTCTTACCCGTTGACGGACTGGTTAGGCCTGGAACTCATGGTATGTTCTCGACACTCGGCAGTGGCGAGTATGGACGTGTGTATGTGGCTCGAAGTGTTGTAGGCTTGGCCGTGAGGCTCGAAGTTGGGCTGGTGAAGGGAAAGGCCGAGCAATATCAGGTCGAACGCTTGGTCGTCGGCAGGATCAGTACCAGGATCAGGATCAGGCTCAGGGGGAAGCTGACGATTCAGCGCCTGGATTGACTTCAGGATGAACGAATTTCGTGATATTGCAGGACGGGGCGAAGGCCTAGGAAGCCCAGCAGAAACGAATAGGCCCAGAGGTTGACTGACAAGTAGTATTCAAATACAGCGCTTGGATTAAACGTCCATTAAATATCAATTATCGACAACTCCTGCGATCGTGGTAAGGGTACACATTTCCATCAGAACCGCACAAGAGCAAAATCCGCCTAGCCCTTTACCGACCTGCACTGAGGTCAATCCATGGTCCGCGTGCTGCTCGGACTCCGTTGACAACTCTGCCTACTCAGAAAGCTCTCCAACAAGTGAATTCCTGATTCGTCCACCAACATGCAAGTGGACAAGTGTGCAGCTCGCATTAATCGCTGCGTGTGCACCCCACTGCTGACCGGGCTGGCTGACCCTGGCACCGCCCGTCTCGCTAGCCGCAGCCCCCTCGACGGACAGCAGATACCACAACAAATCTCCCATGGGCTTTGCACAATATCGTTCGGTTAAGCATGTCGTCGTGATGAGGTAGATCGGATGATTGCTGAATCCTTCGTGGTGTACGCCGTAGGTAGCATTTTGGAGTGTCGTCGGAAGTATGGGCCGGGTAATGTCCGACGCAAGGCACATGTCTTGCTGTTCTGGTGCTCCAAAGAGTACTGTAATAGCTCACTGGATTTTCCCGAATATATCCTTACCCAGCTACATCCAGGTGTCTATGCATTGACATATGAGAAACTGGAAGTGGCGATAAAGGAGTGCAAGGATTGCAATTGAAAATTGCTTTGCAGAGTCTGAGCACGTGCTTCACGATTGAGTCGTTGCAATGCGTGTCTGCATCACTGTGATCAACATTCGTTGACCATCTCTTGTTTCCGTCGACGCAAGCCCTCACCTCACATTTGAAGCAGTGTCCGGTTGTGCACTGCATATACAGAACACTTCTTCTGAGCTTGCTTGATGACGAATGTGTGTTCTCGGCGACCTGAACTCGTGAGGCCATGTTGAAAGCCACCTGTTGCTGACTTTCCACCTCCCACTGTCGTCCCGGCACACACGGTGCTAGAAATCCGTTGGGAGCAGACCCACGGCTCCGGGAAGAGACGCCGGAAAACGTTCGGAAGAGTTCGGGTACCACAGTAACGAAGTGCATGTTGTGGAGGCAGCGTAAAAAGTGAGGCGGACGACGAACGCCACTCTCGCCCGACTTATATTGTGTTAGATGGTTGTATAAGCAGGCTGGGATAACGACCCGCATCTCGCTTGAGACGGGCCTATGGCGTGGACGTGGACACGCGGCCGCAACCACCAGAGGTGCCAAACGAGAAACATTGGAGGCTTGGCAGAAAGGCAGCAAGGCAGCAAGGCAGCCAGGCGGACTTCCGAATGTCCGGCATATTCGTCAGGCAGAACCACCAGGCAAAACAATGAGGCAGAAAGCTCAACGCAGAGAAACACCAACTAGGGCATCCCTCTGCTTCAAGTTCTTGCCTGCCGTCGTCGTGGGCCGTGCTGATTCAGGGGGGCCAAAGCTGGCGTGCATTGAGGAGCTGGCGAGCTGCTGACAAAGGCACCGGAGAAATTGAATCTCCAGCCCCGAGCGAATCTGGCCAAGCAGTCGTGTCTGGCATGTTGCCTAACAGCTATGAATAGTCGTCAGCGATGGGAAATACGTAAGAACCTCTGCGATGCCAGGCCATGCCTTGGGTTGGGTAGACGAGAGAGTAGTATCCGGGTGTGAGGAGTCAAGAAGTGCGCAATGACATTGAAATGTTCGCGAGAGGGCAGTGAGGATCTTGAAGGAGGGAAACAAGGAATGAGAGGAGTGATGGGACGGGGATACTCAAACGAAGTTCCAAGCAATAACTGATTTTCCCGCGGTTGATGTCTTTGCTTGTCGTGACCTTGTCAGAAGATTTGAGCAGGCGAGCAACGTGAAAGGTCTGTCATTCACGCGCCGAGCGTTGACTTCTCCATGACATCGCTTCCTTTCCTCCGTCGTAGAATGATTATCGTTTCTACGAATTGTCGAAGGTTGACGAAGTCGCTCATACATTTCTTTCTGGTGGTCCTGATTGATTTGATGCTTGATCCGAATGATGAATTCCTGGCGGGCGTGGTAGAGTTGTAAAATGGAGAGGCAGATACTTCTTGTTCGGTGATTGCAGGACGAGAAGTCTGGGATGGAGAGAAAGAATACAGAGATGACCGAGGACCGAGGAAAGGGGGACCGGGCAGCATAAGTATGCCAGGACAACGGCCTGGTATGACACCACCGGCAGGAAACACAGATGATTTCAATCCGCCGAAAGAGTGGCCATTGACCCGCATGCAAGCGTCCCCTTCCAGCTAACTTGCGGTGGGAATCGTGATCAATGGGGGAAGCGTGGTTGTTGAAGCCATGTAACTCCGCTTGGGTAACTTCACAGCCCTCGTAACTGGCATCCTCGCGATGTGAGGCGAGCAGACTGCGGCGTGAGCCGACATAGCCATGATCACAGCACTTGCTGAGATGAATCGCAGAGGTGCCTAGGCCCCAGGCAGATATGATTCACATGTCCCGGAGCACTCAGAATAAGTGCCTAGCCCCTAGGGACGTGGTTGGAAACCGTCATGCGTTGGACGACGTACCGGGGAGCGTCGTCCACTCAGAGACCGATGGCCGAGCGGACCTCCCACGCAGCCGCCTCGCTGCGCACCAACATCACTAGGTTGACACCCTTAGGTGCGGGGAGGCGTGGGCAGACTTGCAACATCAGAGACCTATGAAAGCTCTCGGTGGCCGCAAGTCGCTGGCCAGCATGGTAATTTTCGGCGACGAATGGGCAGGGGGCAAGCCATGAAGTATTTTTGAGCCGTGTCCTGGGGCTTGTCCCACCCAACCCTGACAGGGCTAGTAAGGCAGCCGGCAGGCGGCACCCCAATCAGAAGCGGACCCAAATGCGGGTTGGTGGGCAGGCTGGGCAGGAGGCATGATGGTGGGGGCGTCATCGCGTGTGGTCGAAGGACAAACCTCACTTGTTGCTGACTGCATGCAGAGCCACCCGAATGTGGGAAATAGCTGGCATCTCTTGGCCAATTGTCCCACCCAGCTCAGCACTGGGGCACAAGGGTGGAGCTCACACGGACATGCACCACCAAGCCATGATTGTGTTCCCTGCACTACAACCACCCCACTACTGGCGTAGTATAACCACGCCATCCGGAACCTCACTCTCTCAGAGAGTGCTGTTCGGAAATCGTTTCTGGGCAGGGCAGCCGTCAGCCTTGTGGGTCACCCATACCAATGCTGCCGCCCCGCCAACACAGATGGGGATGCTGACCTGAGGGGGATTCCCTCAGGGCCTTGCTCAGATGGTATGGTCTGGACGGGTCGAGTGGCATTTCTGCCACAATTGATCCACTTTGAGGACCGAAAGCAGTTCAATGTTTTAGCGAGATAGAAAGAGTGCACCGAACGGAACTAGGCACCTGAAGCTGTAAACGCAGGATGAGCTACACGTCTTGTAAACGGGGATGGGGTGCAAGTCTGAACTTACCTACTGGCACCCCTCGCCCCATTTTACCCCAAGCCACAGCTGCCGCATGTGCTTAACACATATGCACAGTGGGCTTCTCTGCACCACCAAATCTCTGATATACCTGCCCCCCAATTTCACTCAAACGCATCGCTTCGAACATCGCTGTCACCCCGCGCCCAGTGCCAGTCACAACCAAGTCTCATCCCCGAAATTGCTGTCTACACCCGTCTCTAGATTCATATACAAGCAAGTAGAATCGATCCTGTTACTTCTATAGTGGGTATATTCGCACGCCCATAGCCTAGTGCACATCATAAGGGAGACATTTCTCTTTTTTGGGCGGCCGGTTTGAGAGAGGCGAGGTGGCGCTGTTCGTGGGCGAGTGTGCAGGGCCGGGGCCCTGCCAAATCGATGGGGGACACCAGAAGCCAACCGGCAGTACTACCTTGGCCCTAGAATTAGGACAGCACAACATAATTCCTCTTGCTATTCCCACCACGACTTTCGAGTCACATAAATATGTAGGCAAATGAAATCAGATATATTTAAGATGGATTTGCAGTTACAATGAAGTCCCTGCGAAATGATTAATTGCGAACAAGATGAGTTTTGTCACGGCTGACGAGCCGAGCCGTTGGGGGCGGCTCATGGGTCTGCGCAAACTGCTTATTTTCGCAGCCTAACTGGCCTCGAACACCAGCACCACTACCCTTTCTCAACTTCTCAGGTTTTTTCCAACTTGTAGTCAAGCATTCAAAGCTGTGGATCGCGCATTTTTCAAAGTGATCTATGCCGTCATTAAGACATAGGACGCAAGAAGCTTCTCGATTCTTTGAACGGTTTTGGGCGGAACTCGGAGCCACAGGAGCGGCTTTCCCAATGCTGCTCGAGGCGCTGGCACAAGCGTGAGGCAACGTTTACGCCTGCGGACAGCCGCCCGATCAGTTGGAGGCGGCTCGATGCATAAGAAAGAGTCCTGCCATCAGATCCATTACTGCTCATTAGTTCCATCCCCAAATCACAATCACCTTCACATCCCTAGAGGATAGCCCCGTTACAACATAGCTAGCCCGCGCTGTTCTTGCACCAGCCCCGCAGGCGGTCCTCAGCTCCCCATAGATTGCCAGTGCGCCCGGCCGACTGATGTAATATGCCCGCTGTTCTAAGCCCACCGCCCTTCTGCCTCTGTGGTCTACCCGAATTCGACCGAGAGCTGTGCAGATTTCTATCAGAATGTGGAAATCCCAACTCAAAATGCTACACACGGGTGAGACCGCGCGCCATTGGTGAACTTGGCGCTGGTGTCGAAATCTGTGCCACCTTAGTTGGGTGGCGTGCGAACCCTACCCCCATCAATGATATCTCACGCAGCACGGCGCCGCGGCGCCTTCCTCAAAATTTTGATTAGACCGGCTTTCTCTGTTGTGAACTCGGTCATGCGTGAAGAACGCCAGCTATTACAGGAGTGGAGAGTAGGAAAGCCACTGCAAGAAAGAGAGGACGAGACCCGGGCACAGAGGTTGGTTGCTTTGGTTGCTTTCTCCCAGGGGAGCTCGAGAACCAATGGACACCCACCAACCCACCTGTGGACGTTATCGATTAGCACAGTCCGTTCAGTTCGTCCGCCACTCAACCCCCCTGGCCCTGCTGCACCGGCCCCGTCTCTCTTGCACATCCCTCCACGTCGTCGCCTCCGCGTGGGGTGCATGCACTCTTTGCCTGCCTAACTTGGCACTAGGAGCTAGCTAATTGGCTGTGGATTGATTGTCACCTTCTGCCGTTCAAAACAAGTGGTAGATTCACTTCGTCTATTCTCGCACCAGCCGCGGAGGCTAGCCTTCATGATCAAGATGCCAACTACAAAATCTCGCTAGTCAATATTTTGTCGTACTGTAGTCTATCACCCGGAGATCAGCCCTTCATTCAGCCCTTATGCAAACCTCACTACAAAACCCGATCCCGCACATTCCAGTGGCTTGGGGTACCTAGAACGAAAAGATCAACAGGCTACTCATAAGTTAGATCCTATTGAAAAGAATACTCGACTTTTATCACCAGGTTTTAGCCGTTGCGGGTTTGTGGTGTTCACTGCGCTAGGTTTACCTATGGGCACCAGGTAGTATTGTTATCACCACGCCTTAGATTGAAAGATAACGAATCTCCGCCCATCACATATACTATTACCATACCACCGCCATACCTTTCAATATGCGAATATGTCATTGTAGAGTTTTGTGGCTGACCTTGTGTGGTTGCCTTCTATGAGAGGTTCCTCTATAGGAAATTATTCCATAGGAGAGTTTCTCCCAGGAGGGTGTCCTATAGGGGTCTGTCCCATAGGAAGTTGTCCCTCAGGAAGTCTTTCTAGAGGTGGGGGAAGAGAGACCTAGGTACCGCGTAGTGGACAACCGAGCCAAGCATGTATCTAGTGAGGATAGTAGTAGGCACTGCCCCGCCTTGAGCCTGGGTAGTGGGATGATTCTGTAGGATACTGTGATATGCGATCGAATGTTGTAATGCGTAAATGGCAGAGTCCGGTCCTGGTAGGTGCATTGGAGAAGAGCGTGAGACCGCGTTCATAGTGGTCAGCCAACAGAACTGTCGACTCCCATCCAGTATGCTGCTAGACCTTACTGTCGGTGTCCCTAAGTTTGACACTAATTGTCCGGGACCATGGTACCCAGCACCCTGCCCTAGAAAACTACGTGTAAAGCAGCGGGAGCGATGCTTCTTGCTCTTGTCTGTACGGCATGCTGGTGAGGACATGTGCCCAGGCCGAGTCTCCTTATACTGTTTTTGGCATTGTAGGGTTTCTAACAGGTTCTCTAACGTTGGTTCTTTGAGTGTTCACTACTGTGTGAACGGAACATATGCGTTCGGGATGTATAGGATCAAGAACGAAACCACCTTTAGGGAACTTAGAAGAAGGAAGTCGGCGCGCATCCCGCGCCGCTAAGGACCCCGGACCCACGAGGGGCAGTGGCTATCTACAAAAGAGAGGAGAGGTTGTTGACAAGAAATTGGAAAGGAAAGGAGGTCAAGTTTAGTTGTATTCTTAGCCTGATATCACTGCTTCTGTGAAGCTCCCTCACTGCAGATAGACCTCGTGCCCTTACTTACTCTGCTTACATCCACCACCGGCACACAAATGCCAGTCTATAGAAGGCTAGAGTAGATGTAGGAGAAGTTCCGCGCCCCGTCCGTTCAGAGCGATGGCTTGCCATTAAGGGTGTCTGGTTCCTCGCGTTCCATATTGCACTATACGCAGGTAGGGACGGATTCAGAATGAGATTCGAGAGGGTGAAGGAATCATACTGCGAAAAAGAGACTCGATTGTTTTGTAGAAAGGCACAAGAATATAGGTATTAAGGGACAACTTAGGTCCAACGAGCAGTATCATGACCGACGATACATGGCGACATGGGAACCATAGAGACACCATCGACATAGAAGAATACGATATGAAACCGAGCAACCCACGATATATAGGTAAATGGAAAACAAGAGATAGGGGTATTTTCGGCAAGAGGAGATCACGCCTCTGTCCAGCGCCTCCTTCCATGACGGCAAGTCCTCTTGCAAGTTCTTGGTACTCCACAACACCAATGGCATTGGTGTGATGTATCCACATGTACAGCTCCCTAAATACCTTCAATCAGGTCTCAGACCGACTTCAGAGAAGAAAGTGAAAAATTGCCACAGAAATCACTTATTTCCCTGCGAGGAAGTCCAAGAACCGACACCCCTGAGGTCCTGAGGTTGTTCAACGAGCGATGAGCCCTGGTACAGCCTCGAGGCTTCCGTGGATACGGGCATATAGGACAGGCCCACCAAGCGGTTTCCGTTCCTCAGGGGCTCGGCCATGTAAGCATCGAGTCGTTGCTGCTGGAGGTAGCTCTGCTGGCCGACGTTTCGATCTGTAGAGGGTTGGTTCCCGGAAGATGACCTGGTCGAGCCACGCTCGAGATGGTCAGTGCAAGCCATCCCGTTATTGAGGGGATATGGATGGAGGCGGCGTGCCCTTACCCGCTAACAGTCTGGGTAGATCTGAGACTCATTATCCTTGTTGAATCCGCTGCAGTTGCTCAAGGTCCACTACCACTCGACGGATCTGGCTGGACAGTTGCAGAGGGGCTCCTGTGTCTCAAGCCTAGCCTAGAGAGAGCGAACGCGCAAGTCGAGGGCCCGGTCGTTGGCGTGATCTTTGTACAAAGATTGAAGACCAAAGCTGCCGGCCTGGTCTAAGATGAAAACACTTTTTGAGACAATCTAGGACGGCGTGAAGAGCTGTGAAGCCTTGCAAAAACGAATCGAGTTTAAAGCCTGAATGGCAATATTATGGATCTCTGACATTTTGAAATAGCAGCCTTTTAAATGTTCGGGAAGTGAACACTAAAGTTACCATACCAAATATGAAGACGGCGGGCTGAGTTGCGCAACAGCGGCGCGCGAGCCAGTCTGCGTTGCCCTTCTCCGACCTTGATATGCGATTCACTGCCTGCACGCCTATTTCCATTTTCCATTGAGTCTGACCGTCCCGAGGGTATCCCTATCTTCCTCTGATTCGTCGAGTTGAGTAAAATGTGCCCAGCAAGTCCGAGGTTGCGTTGCTTCGTACCTAGGTATGGACCCCACTGCTGACCAACTACCTAGGTACCTCACCGGGTGTCGAGGCTTAGCCCACTATCCCCAGCCCCCCTTGAACCCTTTAGTCCACGATGCTTGAGTGGGCGAAAGGGCGACGAACGTCATGTCGTGTGTGATCATCAAGACAACGTTGCATCTATGAGGATGTCGGTATGATATTCGTGTAATATCGGCAGCTCGGATAACGACGCTCAACCTGCGACGTAAGCGCTGATATTCTTCTGTGACGGTGCTTCCAAACACCGGACACAGCTGGTCCGGCATGTTCATTGCCCAGAACCATCAATGAGGTCATATTGCTCGTGACCTACGAGCATTGGACGGCCACTACTGAGCGAGTGACCCCAGTCCCCAGGAAGACTGGCCAGAGTAAATGAGACGCGGAGTCGACGCATTTGGTTCAAATTCTGCTAGCCGAGCCCCCGTCCTTCCAAGCACGACAATGAAAACCATGATGAGCCTTTGCCAACAAATCACTAGCCTGTGAGAGGAGCAATGACCCATGGGTTTTGACGTAGTGCACAACCTTGGAATGGAGTAGGAGATATCTTCAGAAGACTTCTTCCAAGACTCGGTAACCATGGATTTCTTCCTCTGCGACAGTCATCGACCGCTCCTGCGTGAAAGCGATCTCGCATGGACTGCCCAGCGCCCGCCATTGCTCACCAGAACTTGACGCCCGGAGTGCGCTGAGAACAGACCCCTGACCTTTTGGGGTAGACATGTAATGCTGACTATAGCACTGCATGAATAAATGCACAATCGAATGGCGGTCAGAAAAGTGAGGCGAGCATCGCCCGACCGCAGTGTGATGGCAGCCCGTATATGCAGGCTGCGGGTGCTGAGCAGCGCCTCGCTTGAGACGGTACCTATCAGCATCGATGGATCGCCATGCCAACACAACCATCACGGGGCCTGGGCGAGAATGCCTTGCAGTCCGCCAGACAAGGCAACAAGACAGCCAGGCAGTGTTGCGAACAAGGCAGAAGTTCCAGGCAGAGACGCATCGCGGGAATTTGTCGGCGAGAAGGTCCTTCTGCTGTCCGTTCTAGCCTGATGTGGTGGCTCGAGGTGGATGAAGGCGGCTGACGCCGGGTATGGAGATGAAGTTGAGAAGCTGCTGACAAAGGATGCAACGGAGATACTGAAGTACCGGTCTCCGAGTTCCATCTGGCCCCCAAGGGGGTTCATCAAGTGTGTCGCCAAATATCTATACGCCGTCAGTGCTGAGTAACACGTTGGGTCCGGTTGCAATAACATACTTTAGTGACCAATGAGAACTGACCAAGGCTTGGAGATACGATGGCAGGTAGGAGATGATGAGAGGCGAGGTGGAATGAAGACATGTTAGGGGAAACCGATGATGGGAAGATTCTGTAGTAAATAGGACAGTCGGGCAGCCACCTTTGGCTCAATTCGAGACCGAAGGAATTCAATTGAGCTGAGGAAGACATGATCCACAGGGGAGCCCGGGGATATCGTCTTCGCCTCCGTCGCGATTTCGTCGTGGGAGAAGCGTGGATAGGCGACATGAATGAGAGACAGGCAAACACGAAACGAGGGAACAGACCCATGTGTTTAAGGTTGAACTTGCGCTGCTATAACAGGATATTTCGTCGGTTTCGAGGGTGGTGTTGGTGAAAGCTTTGGAAAGAACCTGTTGTTCAATGCTTTCGACTGCTTCCAAGGTGGCATGATGAGAGACAAGCCACGAGCACATTGTGTGGTGGCTGCGAGATAACAGAACTTGAGAATGGAGAGGAAGATGGAACGGGCGACGGCGGTTCATGCGCAGCGAGGCATATGTATAAGGGACTCCGTTCCCCAAGTCGAGAGGACGCTCCGAGGGGGGGGGTGTACGGGGCGCCTATGATGACAGGCAGAAAGAAGCGGCATCAGAGACAATTATCCCTGAGTTCGGCAGCGGCAGACGGATGTAACGCGTCCCGTCCAGTCTGGACCAGGCAGCTTAGTCTTCCAACGGCAAGGCACGGTGACGGGGTGGAGAGTATGGTATTTGCAATGGTGGTGGAGGTGTGGACGTGTCTGGCGAACGTGGTCTGGCGATGGGCGATGGGCGATGACAGCGACAGGGGGTGTAGGTGGGCAGGGCTGAGCTCCTGGGGGCCAAGGGCGCAACAACCCCCCCCCCCCCTCGAGATGGGCGATGACAGCGACAGGGGGGTAGGTGGGCTGGGCTGAGCTCCTGGGGGCCAAGGGCGCAACAACCCCCCCCCCCCAAAAAAAAAGGGACTTGTGGCCCAGGCACAAATCCGCCGGGGTGGCAAGTCGATAGTTTCTTAGAACCTAGCTTTGGCCCAAAGCGATCTTTTCTTGCAAGTCAGGCTGTCGGGACGGGTCACGCAGCCTGGACGCAGGTCAGGTTGCTCAAATCGCTATCCACACCCAACCAAGTATTTGTGCAACCACTTCTCTCTGTGCCAGCCTGGCTTGTCACAAGCAACCAGCTTCGCTCGACCTTCGTGACGGCCTCAATTGGCCGTTGAAAGAGTAGACAAACAGAGCCTCAAGATGAGATAACAGAGCCTCAAGCGGTGAGGCCAACCACAACCCCACTCGTGGGCCACTGCCACCATCTGGCAGACGACAGCGGGCACGCAATTTGCTGTGCCCCAGCTCATGGGATAATTCCGTGTTACTGACTGAGATACTCGTATGCCATGGCAAAAAGATGGATAGTTGTGGCAGCTGCTGCACCGAGTGCACAGTTGTAGGTGGTCGGGAGTTCAGTGTACGTGGGCCCTGGGCCCCAAGTGCCATATGCTGCCGATGGGCCATGAAAGTCGCTCCGAGGGCCCTAGCCAATGATCGCTGCAAGCCCTACACACCCCACCCGAAGTGCTCCACACTGCCCTCGGATGGTGTGCGCTAGTGAACTTGGGTAATGGACGGTACTGCTACCAGGATCACAATTCCTTCCCGGTGTAAAACGTCCCAACTAAGTAATAAGTCTCGAAGTGGTAATTGCATATAAGAGAGGAGAGAGTAAGAGCATTTTTGTAGATATAGTACTATCTAGGTACTTGAGTATGTACCCAAAGACTTGAGCTGCAGAGCCACTTTCATCTAAGGGGGCTCCCCGGTCAAATAGCCAGTTTTCTAGCGCCCAATGAGTCCCATCTCCAGTACTGCCACACTACCCTCACCCTTTCGCCAATTGCCCCTCGCGGACGACGACTACTATTCCTGTAGTGGCACTCTCTTTGTTACCATTCCAATCATAGCTCTCTTTCTTCGCCCATAATACCGTTCACATCAGAGGACGCATTCCCTTCTTATGAGAGCTGAGGAAGGCGCGGCGGCACCAGACAAAGCCAGGGCACAGGTTTAGGTTCACGCAACTATCGTGGCACAGGGGTGTGACACAAGCATTAGGTGTACCAAGTGCGACGGAGCCCGGAACCAGGCAGCCCCATAGTTGCAACTATCTCGCCATTCTAGTAGAGAGCCCCACTAGACAGCTCCCGATCTAACTCGGGTAGGACATAGGGGGCAATGAGCTTGGAACAGCTGGGCCGCATTCGTCTTTCATGCCAGCCCCTTGGGCTAACCTCAGAATCAGGATTCAAACAACAGGTTCAAGCAGCTCAAGGGTTTGTTGCTGTATAGCAGTGAGGTCATATCTTGGAATGCCAGATTTCTAGGTACCTGTATAGCCCGTTCACCGCCGATGCATCATCAGCTCAGTGACTCACCCAGAATGTCCCAGGCATATTGCCGAACCTTGTCGCTATCCTTCTCAAGTTTCGAATTAAAACCCTTCCATAGAATTTGAGGGTGGATGAACGAATAGTTCTCTCCCTCACATGCAACCTTTTTGCTAATCTTATTCAGCACCTTCTTCATCTCACGCGGCTCCCGCAACTCGTCGAGGTCAATGTCATAGGTTTTCTCGGTTTCCTCCCTTTTCTTCTTGCAAACCTGCTGCCACGCATACCCCAGTATCAAAGCAGCCATAGCTGCAACGGCCGGGGACGCAAATGACGTGCCCTTGTTCTCCCCGTACTCGCCGCCCTGTGCCCAGGGCCGCAGGGTGATGACCTCCTCGCCAACAAACATGAAGTTGTGGGAGCCGGGCACTGGAGGCGGCGAGAAAATCGATTTCCTCGTCCCGAAAGGGTCGCAGGAGTGGACCCCTATCGCAAGATCCGGCTCCCACGCCGGCCAGGCCGCTTTCTCTCTGATGTTGCCTTCGTTGGACATGGCCGTGAAAACGAGTATCTTGGAGTTGCGCGCCCTGATCAATGCTGCCTTCATAATTCGGTTGCTTTCCTGGAAGCCAAAGGACATGTTGATTATGTCCACTCTCTTCTCTAGGGCCCAATCGATGGCTCTCGCGACTATATCAGGCCGGGGCTGCTTGATCGTATTGCTCGTTGACGTGTTTGCGCCGTGCTTGGCCACACCTTCGCAAATGCGGGCTATGTATAGCTCCGTCCTTGGGGCAATCCTCAGGATCAGCTCTGTGACCTGGGTGCCATGCCCGTCGAGATCTTTCATGTCTTCCTTTCTCTCTACCGGATCGTCGCCAGTAAAGTCCACACAAGCCTTGATTCTTTCATATTGAGACGGCTCTGGCTTAGGTGCCCATTCAGGCTTTCCATCTACGAAACGAGCCAGCCTCGGATTCAGAAAGTTCGGGTGATTGATGTCAAGTCCAGTGTCCAAGACAGCAATCTTGATCGGCGTGTCTTTATTTGTCCCGTGGGTCTTGAAGGTGAAGTTATCCCAGACCTTGAGGAGATCTCGATATGTCTGTGAGTGTGCCAATGGGGTACTAATGCTGTGTTAAATAACGCGAAGTCTTTGGACGATTCCACTCATTGCTCACCTATTGCCCAAAACAGAAAACAAAGCGCCGTCGAATGAGCCACTCGTGTCAGGCACATCATCTGAGGGGAGAGAAGGTGTAGATCGAACTTCTTGATCCTCGTGCTCAGGTCCTTTGCTGTTCTGGCCATCCTTACCGGAAGGACCGTCGTCTGCTTGTCCGATAAGATTTACAAGATGCTGTCGAGCCTTCGTGTAGTCGCCCATAGCTGCAATGTGCCTCTTGGCATCTTGGATTCCAAGAGCGAATTCCAGTAGGACTTCCAGACTCTTTGGGTGGCGCCCGCCCGCAGTCAGCCAAAAGGAAGTGACATCCGTGAGCGTTATCGCATTCGAGTCCACTTCAACTTTCCAAGGCGGTGTGAGCTCAGCCGTGGAAAGCATGTTGGCTCCATGCTCTAGGAGAACTCTCAAGGTCCGCTGTCTCCCTTTCCATGCAGCCAGATGTAAAGGTGTCCACTTGTGTGTTACAGTTTCGGCGTCGACGGCGGCTCCGTGGGCCAGGAGGACCTCGCAAACTTGACTTTGACCTGCGCATGCTGCGTGGTGAAGAGGTCTCCAGCTATTCTTCGGTCCCTGGGACTCGACGATTCCGGGAGTATCTTTGGCCATATAGTCCAAAATGAATTCCACAAGCATCTCCTGTGAGAGCCCTGACACCCCCAATAACATCTGTGACGCATCCACCCGGCCGTCCTTCGTGATGAACTTTGACAACTGCAGCAGGATCTTGCGCGTCTTTTGCCCGCATTTGTCCCATTTAGACAAGACAGCGGACATCTCAACCCCGATGCTCCCCTCCAGTCGCTTTGCGTAGACAAATGCATCTTCACCGTTCTTATCCTTGAAGGACGGATCCGCACCGAATGCACATAGTGTTCGCACGTTCGAAAGCTTCTTCGACGCCACCGCCATCTGCAAGGGCGTGGACCCATCATTGTTCAGTGCGTTGTAATCCCCACCGCGGGTCAGCAGATTCACAAGAATATCCTGCGTGCCCTTAACCTCCTTCGCAACAGCTTTGTGCAGCGGCGTCAGCCCGTCCCTCGTCACGCCCTGCAGATCGGCCCCGGCGTCCAAGAGCGTCTCGACGACATCTTCGCGAGAGGCCTCCGCGGCGAAGTGGAGTGGAGTGTACTTCCACTTGGAGCGGGCGTCAACCTTCGCCCCCTTCGAGATGAGCAGCTTGACGATCTCGTTGTGGCCGAGCTGGGCGGCGACATGCAGAGATGTCCTGCCCCGGTCGTTCCTCGCGTCGACAAAGTCCGATGAAGCCCGGAGGATGTGCGTCACGCCGTCCAAGTCTTGACGCTTGACAGCATCGTGCAGGGCCTGGCCTGGGGTTTTGATCCTGTACGCAATATCCGGTGTCCGCTTGCCGGCTGCGCTGGCGTCATCGGCGTTCTCCGGGGGCCGGGGGCTCGGCGCCCTGGGACTTGGCGACCGTCCCCCGCGTGTGCCCGGGGCCTCAGGCTTGAGAGTGTCGGTCGGACTCCCCATATCGCGTGTGTGGCTAGGGCTGAGCAGTATCTAGACAGAGCACTTGGGGTTGAGGAGCACTTCTTTATCGTTGCGCCGTGTAGTGTGTGGATGCCTTCCAAGGTTTTCGCACCTGCTTACGAAATGAGCCATCAGCCGCAGTCAACGAGAGCCATCCAAGCCCCGCTGTGCACATTGATATTTAGCGCAGGATTCAGACCTCGTCAGCTTCGATTTTATTCGTTGAACGGGGAATTACTACGCCATATATGCAGGCTGGGTGTAACCCTACCAAGCACTTTCTTGCTTTGGACAAGAGCTCAGCTCCTATCTTCAGAACATCATATAATAATATTCTCGTGCTCGACAATTCCACTTTGCCTTGAATACTCACCTCACTCACCTCACTCATGACCATCTGTGGCGCTGACCGCCTCTCACACCGAAAATGACATATTCTTCCGGCGTTCAGGGTGACAAGCTCTGGCATGTCTACCGCTATCCGAAGAAACCAAACACCCTCATGGTGCTCGGCAGCATCCTCACCAAGCCGAATGATCTCGAGTCCTCACTGAACCTCGCGAGCGGCATCGATCCGTTCCCCCCAGACAAGATTGAAGACGAGACTCCAGCCGTCCGCCTTTTTATGCGCTCTGAACTGACCAAGACGAACGGAGGAAGGATCAAGGCTCTCTTGCCAGTCTCGCCTGTCGTCAGTGCCGGTGGAGGGGTGGAAGGGAAGTTATCGAGGAGCACAGATGCCACCATCGAGGCTTTGGGTGTCAGAGCAAAGGCCGTATTACCATTTAACGCCAAACCCTACATGGAAAAGGCCCTGCAGGCACCAGATGTCTTGGATTATGTCAGGAAGGGCATTTTCGCGGAGCCATTGTACATGATTGTCGGAGTCGCAACATGCCAACGACTGACCATGGGCGATTCTTCCAGCAAGACAAGGTCGGGGTCCGTGAGTCTTGATGCAGGCCTCGCTGTTGCGGGTGTCGATGCCGGGATAGGTGTCTCCAGAGAGAAGGGCAATTCCGCAGAATCGGAGCGGGAGGTGACTGAGGAATGTGATTTTGCATACCGGGTAAGAGAGTTCCAGTATTCCCGGCGCAAGAAACAGATCAAGAAGTCAGACGACTTCAAGGATGGTGCAATGTTCGGGACTGATCATTTGGAGGAAGAGGATTCATTTGAGGAGGTACCCGTTTTCGAGTACTTTGAGAGTGAGGATGAGGATGTTGGCTCCGATTGAGATTATGATTGATTGGCTACGGCAAATAAATAGCAAACAAATCAAAAGATGTTTCCAGTGAGTTCTTGATACCGAGAATCAATGGGGTTGATAGGCCTGTGTTGACTCATCACGAACTCATCTTCTCCGCGACAGTCAAACCCGATGATAAACCCATGGGACCGCCCAGAATCTCAAAACGGTAACATAAGCATTCAACGGCTTCAGAAACCAGGTCCTGCCCTCGAGAACACCAAGTGAATTCGCGCCATATGTGTGCAAAGATTGGGCCATATTAAGCGTTTCTTGAGGGATGGAAAGTACCCTGCACATTTCTGCAGCGAGGTCATTCGCAAGGATGCTTTCAGCCTCAACCAGCAACCAGTTGACCCTATGGCTTCGCTCTGTCAGAGTGTACCCCTGATCGCGATCAAAGGACAAGATTGCGAGCTTCATGTGTTACCACCCACTTGCCCTTCAGACCGCCAGAAATCATATATCTTGCATCTGCATTGAAAAAACGTTACAGATTGGATTTAGTTTCGACCTCATGTGAACTAGCCTCGGAAACTCATAATCCCCACCAGCGAAACCACACAGCCACCCAAAGTAAAGTCAAGTAAGGCTTTTACTAATTAGAAAAATAAAAGGGAATATAGGAAAAGGGAATATAGGAAAAGGGAATATAGGAAAAGAGGATATAGGAAAAAGGGATAGGAGACAAGGGAAAATGGGAAAATGAGTGGGAAAGGGGAGGTTGGGATGCTCGCTTTCACTCACTAGAATCACCGTGCCAGGGTCAAACTCGACAACCGTCGTTCTCGTAGTGTGATAACACTGCAGGTGCCTGGATGCCAATTCCACCTCCAAGACCATAAGGAATCTGTTTCGTTTGACGACGCGCAATTTCAAATTAGACTATCTTGCTATTCCACTCGATTGGACAGAATGAGTTGGAGAAGATTACAATTAAGCACTATCTACATTGTCTCTCGCGTCCATACTGAGCAGTGGTGATTATGTACATTCCATTCAATTAGCTGATGAATACATAGGCATTGATGCTGCATACTGTCAAAGAGAAGCCAATCTTTCAAACTTCTCCATTTTCTCCGTTTATACCACCAACCCAACGTGTAATGAGACATATATACCATCCAAGAAACAATCGCCGGGGCTATTAGGTAGATGTAGTGCAGAGGATGCCGAATGCAGCGCACTTAACAGTGACGGTCTTGGTGGAAGTGACAGGCGGGAGCGTCACGGTAGCCGACTTCGTGACAGGGGGGAGTGTCAGCGTAGTTGTCGCCGTGACGGCCGGCAAGGTCTGCGTAACTGTAGCTGACTTCGTGATGGCTGGTAGAGTCTGCGTAACCGTGGCGGCAGGGAGAGTCTGTGTCACGGTACTGGCAGGGAGAGTGGTGGTGGCAGTGACCGTCGCAGCAGAGGGTGTCTGGGTCACGGTGGTCACGGAGCCTGGAGCCGTAACTGTTGTGGCCATACACGCCTGAGAATCCCCGCTTGATGCATGGGCATCTCCGGTGCTTACTGCTACCGGGGTAGTACTGCTTGAAGAGGGCGAGTCTGTCGTGCCGGCGCCGCTGACACAGGCCAGGTCATTGAACACGTAGGGACTGCTCGGGCTGACGTTGATGTTGCCGACGGCGGCGGCGGCATACAGCAGGCAGTTTCCCCCGCCGTACGCGAATGACAGGCAGCCCTGTTTGGATCCGCAGAGAGACGCGCAGCCGCTCGAGGTAACATCGGCAGGAGCGTTACTGATGTAGAAGGACGCGGGTGTGCCTTTGTCATACCCGTTGACACCGCAGGTTGCGTCCCTCTTCTGCACAGGTGAGACCGTTGGCTTCGCAGCCGCGCAAGAAAGGAGACAAGCTAGCGCAAGGATGGAATACATATCGTTGCTGGTAGGACCTTGGAGTGATATAGCCAACTTCTTGATTTCAGTGCTTGAAAGATAGTGGTTTGAATATAAAGAGAGTGTTTTGACTGTAACGAGAGTGCTTTTATTGTAAAGAGAGTGTTGAGTAATGAGGGTGTTTGAAAAGTTGCTGAAGAGATGTGGTAAATGAAATATAGAGAAACTGAGAAAACCAGGCGGTATTTGTAGGAATGAATGCTTGAAAGTCTTTTGAGGGCCTACAGGGGCATAATGACCGTATCTAGGTCTGTGTCACGCGAATCCTAGTACCTTGAGGTCCTATCCAGTGTCATTACTGTGAATCAAATCATATCCGACGCTATTCTGTCGTTCTAGATGGGTCCTAGGCTATTCTGTATACCATTCTTCCGGGGCTAATACAAGGAGTTAGTGCCGTGATTCTCTAGCAACTACAGGACATAATCGGGGCCGGAATGGTAGGACGTCTTTTGCGATACTGTGTTGGAGCCCGGCTCCTCGGATGAAGAACTCCTGCCCGGAGCTTGATCATTCCAGACCGGCCTCTCCGTGAAGGTTTCCTTTGTCCTGTACCATATCTACAAGCTAAGAAATCTGGCGAGCCCAGCACTGCACGGGATCATCCGACTGGCAAAATGATCCTCGGACCTGCGCACGTGCTCCGGCTTGTCCGCTCTTCTAGTCTTGAACTAAATACGCGAACCTTAGAGATAGGTCGACAAGTATTGGAATCAAGGCTAACCGTCCGCTAGGCTTCCAACGAGTCTTTGTTTGCATACACCACTAGCTGCGGATGAACTCTTGACTAAACATCTAGCCCGGACAGATGTCCACCAACGGCATCGTTACCGACCCTTATTTAGAGCACTCATTCCGGTGGGGGCCCAAGGGACGTGATTAAATTTGTGCACTTGCTTCTGATAGACATCCGTGGCTGACTAGAACGAAGCTCCCTGGGTATCTGACTTCCGAAATAGATGAAGCCCTCCTCTTGATGGATAAGTGCAACGCGTAGCGCGTTCGGCGTGTGCTCAAAGCCATTGAAAAATAATTATCCCCACGTTCGGATGCCAACAACAAGCTTCCCCGCCCGAAAACGAGCAACATTTGATTATATGCGATCACCTACTAAGTCAGCCCGTGGAAACTCGACTCTTGGGGCAAAGCGTCGCTTACCTCACGAGCATCCAGGTTGCTGCAGACCCTAGGATGCAGTTTCAAGCATTGCTTCCAACTGTCTCCTCCTCTACTTCTCTCAGTCGATCCTCTGCTGATTCTGCTCTTCTCTCCGCTGACCTGAGTCGAGCTTCGGTGTTTTCCAACCTGGACTCGAGAGCCATTCTCCCCTGTAACCTGCTCCGCGCTTCCGATAATACCGACCGCGTTCGAATCACTGCAGCTTCCAGATCACGCTCTTTCTGCTCATCAGCTATCAATTGCAGTCTCAATCGAGACTCTGCTAGCTCTGCTCTGATCTCCGCTGACCTGAGTTCAGCTTCAGTGCTTTCCAACCTGGACTCGAGACACAATCTCTCCTGTAGCCTGCTCTGCGCATCCAATAGTATCGAGCGCGTTCGAACCACCAAAGTTTCCAGATCACGGTTGTGTTGCGCATCAGTCATCAATTGCAGTCTTAGTCGATCTTTTGCTGAAGCTGCTCTGATCTCCGCTGACCTAAGTCGAGCTTCGGTGCTTTGCAAGCTGGACTCGAGGGACAATCCCTCCTGGAACCTGCTCCGCGCTTCTAACCACTGTCGTTCCTTTTGAGCCACCAGAGACTGCAGATCATGGATTTTCGCTTCAGCCATTGACGTCAGCTTCGACATCTCCTCAAGGCACTCCTTTGGCTCAGATGTGTATTTTATGGTAGGTACATCTCTTGTCTCGAAGCCATCAGTGCAAGATCGTGATGCAGATCCCTTGAGGTTGCCTTCTGGTGGCGTCTCCCTAGCCGTGGGTGTGTACGGTGGCGGTGGACTTTCTTCATCGTGGTGCGGCCGTACGCGGTCTCTGGTAGATTCAGAGCTCTGACTTGAGCCCATGATGATGGCTTCTCCGATATAAGGCTGAATTGGTGTTACATATGTAATGCTTCAGATGCGGTATGGCATTCGTGTATTGAAGAGAAAATTTTCTATAAATGGAATGTGACTGAGACTCCCTTCGTGGGATTCTTCTCATATAGGGGCCAATTTGAGAGACTATTTTGGTGTCCGTCGTATGATTGCTTCGCCGGCTGTGAAGCCTTGAGCTACTTGTGTCGACGGTCAACGGCGCCGTTGGGAGCGGTTTTCCTTAGCCTTGTTCATGCGACTGTCACGAGGCTTAGGCCTTATATTCGTCCCAGGGGTAATCCAAATGCCCCAAAACCCATGAGCGGTGTCTCATTGGAAGACCCCGTGCCCGGCTTGCAAGACATCCTCGAACTAGCGGTTGCGTTTCCAATCCCCCATACATATATAATGTACGTGGTGCCTTCATACAGTGGTGAGCGCTCAAGACCCAGCGCTCAGAAATAACATAATGCCAATTACAATAAAAGGATAATACAATACGCGGGCACGTGGCCTCGGCCTTGTGCCGCACAGATGAGGCTAAGAAGCATCGCTCCTGACGGCGCCGTTGACTAGAAAGCCGGCGAATCAGTGTCCTGGAACTAATTTGTTGCTTGAGAACCTCGGAGGCTCTGTAACTCCACCATCGTCCCGGCCAGTTGTCGGGTTTCATCATGGGGGGAGGGCCACCCGAGAGCCCTCTGCCGACGAAACCATCTCAAGCTGGCTCGGATGTGCAAATTGTGATCATCACGGTGGCACCACACAACTGGGCAATCTGCATAGCAGCCTGGCCGGTTCGTACTGCACATGCACAGACATGTATTGTCTCCCCTGTCTGAATGCTGGCAAGCCTAGCGAGGAATTTGTACACCGTCACGAAGTTGGTGATGGAACTAGTGGCTTCTAGTGTCGGCATTCAGAAGGTTATGCTTGAACGCCCTCCCTTAGGCACCTGCCTCTGCCGATGACTACTGTGCAGGCGAAATCAACCCGTCTAGCTAGACAGCCGAGGATATCAAAAGCTCAGATAAATATTGAGATCGGATGTTCGCATCCATAAAAAAAGAGGGAACACCCCCATACCAGGCAACTCGGAGATCACAGGGCTCAGGTTAGTACTGAAATAGTCATATTATAGGCTTATCCCACAGGAGTTCATCCTATGGAATATTATCCCATAGAAGGTTATCCTATACGAGGTTATCTTATGGGAAGCTCTCCCATAGGAGGTTCTCATGTTGGAGGCTGTTCCTCGGGGCTTGGGTGTAGTCTCCATTTTTGCGGGTGCGAATATCTGACCTCCAAATGTTTGAGATACCGTCATCCTGCCACAATTGCTGCCATCTCTATATACAAAAACGGGCTGTAATGGTAGGAGCTTACAGACGGATAGGAAGCTGAAGTCCAGATGTCTCTTGTCTGGAAATTTTGGTCGTCGGCAGGGGGTTCTTTGGCCAACAGTGCATAGCCCAGCCCCAAGGTTTCGACAATAACTGAGAAGTAAATCTTTGCAATAAAGCTGGTCAAGTCCAGCATATTATTTCAGTAACTTCGGTATTTCAATATGAGAGTAGGCCTCTGGTAATCCTCGGCGAATTCCTTGTACCCTTTCTCACTTGTCCTCCCACTCACACTTCACCAGTTTCAGCCACATTATTGGCCCATTCGGACTTTTTGAACTTTGCACTCCATCCTGACCCCGTGATCAAACCATCAGTACTTCAGCTGTGAGTAGCATGCACCCCGCTTGAAGTCGACTGGCCCGCTTGATGGGGATAACTGAGGGGGGCCGCATGCAACTTGAATTGCTACCCATCCAGCTCCACCTTGCGAACCCATCAATCATTGCACCTCGCCCACTCGCATCCACTTGCCTCGGGATGACATAGCAGTGATCCTCACGGCTTGGCTCGAGCGTAGTGGTCTCGGTTGCACCAAGCAGCGACGCACTTGGTCGTGGTTGCCGATCTTGCGTGCGGGGTCGGGTCGGTTGACTCCATGGACACGCAGCAGTGTCTAGTAGCCTACTTACAGTAGCACATCCGTGGACTTGGAGAGAGGGCAAGTGCCCTCACCCCCGGAATAGGACCCGTCATTTCTGTTAGGAGACCAGACAGCAAAGCCACTGCCCCAAAAAAACAAAATATCACAATACGACATCATCGCACATCACAACTTGAACCGCACACAACAGCACAGCCATGTCTCGCCGCCTCGAAGGAAAAGTCGCCATCGTCACGGGCGCAGCGTCCGGGTTCGGCAAGGGCATCGCCACCAAGTTCGTCCAGGAGGGCGGCAAGGTCATCGTGGCAGACCTGTCAGCAGAGGCCGGGCAGGCGGTGGCCAGCGAGCTGGGGACCTCGGCGACCTTCCAGAAGGCCGACGTCACCAGGCGGGAGGACTGGGAGCAGCTGCTCAAGACGGCGACGGGGCAGTTCGGCGGGCTGGACGTCGTGGTGAACAACGCGGGGACCACGTACCCGAACAAGCCGACGGAGCAGGTGACGGACCAGGACTTTGACGTCACCTTCAATGTGAACGTCCGTCAGTATCACTTTTCACCTGTTACGGATCCCCGTCTTTCATGTTTTGGAATGTTCTAGAATACAACACTTCGGGACCCGTAGCAGGACTAACGTCACCATCAGGGTCCATTTATTTGTCCACCAACGTCCTGCTTCCCTACTTCCTTGAGAGCGGGAGGCCCGGTGTCTTCATCTCGCTGGCGTCGACGGCGGGGGTCAGGCCGAGGCCCGGGCTGGCGTGGTACAATGCTTCCAAGGCGGCGGTCATCAATGCCACCAAGTCGATGGCTGTTGAGTACGGGCCGAAGCAGATCAGGTTCAATTCGGTGTCGCCGGTGTTTGGCAGTGGCACGGGCCTGTAAGTATCTATGTGGCAGCCATGGGGTCTTTGATCGAATTATCCCGCTGACTTTGAGAATCCACCTTACAGGTCTTCCTCCTTCTTGGGCAAGCCGGACACTGAAGAGAACCGCGCTGGGTTCGTAGCGACCGTGCCGCTGGGACGCGGCTCAACTGCAGCTGACGTGGCGAATGCTTGCTGTTATCTTGCGAGTGACGAGGCCGGTTTCATCACTGGTGTTAACTTGGAGGTTAGTCTATGTACTGATGCCTTTTTTGTCGATCTGATTTGCTGACATGGACCTTGCAGGTGGATGGCGGGCGATGCGTGTAATAAATCGGTTGTCGTGGCACGATTAGGTTGCACAATGCGAGGTTAGGTTGGAGGTGTGGCAGTCACTGCATTTCGAAGGATTAAAATTGAGGTGGCATTTGTGATAGCATTATCCATTCCTATTGTCTCTTGAATTATACAGTCTGTTGACTAGGCCAACCGCAGATCGTCAGACTGAGATGGGACTTGAAAGGGCCGCGACAGCCTGGAACAGGTGTAGAGTTCAGCAATTGCAAAGGCTCAGGGGTCTTAATAAATTAAGGCACAAGTATTATCAAAGCGCTGTCTTCTCATACGTGACTTAAGCCCGCGACGATGAATGTAGAACATCATCTGAAGAGTGTGAAGGCCTGCATTTTGTGGAGGCCCTTGCTGTTGATCTTATAAAGTTCAGTGCAAGACGGCGGTGTCTCGTTGAATCAACACGGCAGGGTTAGGGGCGCTCAGTGGGTGCGAGCTCTTGGGTCCGTTCTGTGCAGCAGTCAACAAGTGCACGTGGGGATATGACAGGTTGTGATTGCTGCCGTAAACGGTCCTCCACGGAATAAAAGACCAAAAGACGACGAGGTGAAGAAGTTGTTGCACATATTGAAACGCACGCCACCTGTACGGTAGATGGCGAAGCGTGGGGAAGCAGAACACAAAAGCTTATCGCGGGACGGAGATAAGAAAACGGGCCCCACACCGTTTATCCCGACTTGCGCGGTTTCGGATTTGGATGACGACTTGCCCTTCCGGCCGGCGGATGGATTTCTAAGCGTCACTCACTCGCTTCAACCATAGACTTTTGGACACTTGCAGGGCTGGCTCAACTAGGACAGGACATCGAAACAGCATGCCCCGATAGAAAGGCTCATTTCTTTTTTAGTACATTATTCCTACCAAGCCTCGGACGGCTTATCTTGCCCGGCCTAAACCCCAAGACAGCCATGTCGTCCACAACAGCCGCGCCGGCAAACGGTGCCCAGACACCACCAAAGTCACCCCCGCCAAAATCACCGGAACGGTCGCCCACCCGGCCCGCCGCCTCGGAGGAGACGCCACTGCTGGCCGCCGCGCACGACGAGGGACGCGACGAGCATGAGCAGGCTGCGCTGCTCGAGCCGCCCCAGAGCGAGTCCAAGCGCACCAGGAGCTGGTGGTTCTGGCGGGTCCTGTGGGCCATCCTCGCCGCGCTGGTGCTTGCTGTCTTCATCAAGGGGTGGATAGATGCCGACGATGTTGATGTGAGCTTCCCTCATTTTGTATCTGCATATCATGAGACGATCATATGGCTGACTATGCATCCAGTTTGACCTCAAGGGCGCTCTCAAGCGGGCCCTCGGTGGCGGGCTGAGTGGTGCTGCGGCCATGGTGCTGCAGGTCTTGTTGCTGATGGTATGTGTGCCCACGACCTCGGGCATCGTTCCATGCTCCATGGATATCACAGGTGACTGACACATCATAGTGGATTCGAACCATCATGAACTATCAATATCGTCATGGCTCGTCTCTCACCACAGCCACCAAGACCCTCTACGCCGAAGGCGGCATCCCTCGCTTCTACCAGGGCACCGGCTGGGCTCTCATCCAGGGCCCCGTCTCCAGGTTCGGAGACACGGCTGCCAATGCTGGCATCTTGGCCCTGCTCCAGTCCAACGGATATCTGAGCCAGCTGCCCAGCCTTATCCAGACCATCTTTGCTTCTCTTTGGTAAGGTCCTCCCCTAACCGTGTTACCCCCCCCCCCCCGGTGACAAATTTCGACTGACTCGTCTCGGATTCAGTGCCGCGGCATTCCGCATGATCTTGACACCCATTGATACCTTCAAAACCACCATGCAGGCCCAAGGCTCGCGAGGCACAGCGCTGCTCCGCAGGCGGGTCAAGGAGAACGGCATCGGCAGTCTGTGGTGGGGTGCTTTCGCCACGGCTGCTGCCACGTTCGTTGGGCACTACCCCTGGTTCGCGACGGTGAGTGCACGACGGCGACTCCACGGCCAAGACAAGAGTCCATACCTGAATACTGACGACTATTGGTAGTACAACTTCCTGTCCGAGAACATCGAAGAACCGCCCAAGCATCCTCTCATCATCTGGCTCGCCCGCCTGGCTTTCATCGGCTTCTGTGCCTCTGTCATTTCCGACAGTGTATCCAACTCCCTGAGGGTGATCAAGACCTACCGTCAGGTCAACGACACTCAGGTCTCTTACAGTGCGTCACCAGCTACTGATCGATGTCCCAGCAAAACTGACTGTGTGATGTGTAGCCGAGGCAGCTAGACTGGTCATCCTGCAGGACGGCGTTCTGGGTCTTTTTGGCCGCGGTCTCAAGACACGTATCATCGCGAACGGATTGCAGGGCATTCTGTTCTCCATTCTTTGGAAGCTCTTCCTCGACTTGTACGTACGGGATGATTCTGTTTCTGATCATAGCTAACAAGCATGTGCAGGTGGGAGAGAACAACGTCTTGATTGGCGCCAACGGGACGGGAACGAGCCAGCACTGTCACTTGGACTGCGCTGGCAATCTCGGGCCAATACTGACAATCTGGCCATTTTGGATACATTATAGCGCTGATGCCCGGCTTCAGGGGCGACGTAGACCTTGGAAATTATATTGCTTGGTATAGAAATATGGAGCGATGTAAAGCTGCGACTTTTTGGCCAGGGTTGGTGAAGAAAGAAGGAATCCAGACACACATTACACATAGTAAAGATGAAGAGGGACCTCCACAATCTGTTGGGCTGCATATACCCCTGAGCCCGATCTTTGATGCAGGCCTTCGCCCAGCATGCCTCGCCGATGCCGACAACTGATGGTGCGCATTGACACTGACTTTTGCGAAGCCTCTAGTTTGCTAGCATCATCTCAGTAGTGATCCTGCAAAGTCAATGTCCCCGTCTTTTGGATCAGGAACTCGTTGATCGCGACGTCCTTGCCACTCTCCTTGCCCATGCCGCTCTCCTTGATGCCTCCAAACGGAGACTCAGCCGCGGACTGGTTTCCGGTATTCTGGGCGTACATGCGGTCAGTCAAGATGCCAGCTACTTGACTCGTAGACGAGAGGAGAGTATCAACTTACCAAACCGATCATGCCGGCCTCCAACCTCTCAAACATGCGCCACAGGCGGTCGACATTCTTGGTGAAGACATAGCTCGCCAGGCCCATGCTCGTGTCATTGGCCCTCTTGACCGCCTCATCTTCAGAGTCGAACTTGAAGATGCCCAGGACGGGCGCAAACATCTCCTCCCTCGCGATCTCCATCTCGTCCGTCACGCCAGTCAGGATGGTCGGCGCCATGAAGTAGCCAGTCGCACCGTTCGCACCATTCTCCCTCTTCCCCGTGCCCATGACGACCTTGGCCCCCTTGGACACAGCATCAGAGTGCAGGTGCTCCGCCTTGTCCAGGCCCCTCGGCGTCGTGACCGGCCCCATGGTGGTCCCGTCCTCGATGCCGTGCCCGACCTTGAGCTGCTTCGTCTTGGCCGCCAGCGCCTCGACAAACTTATCATGGATGCCGGCCTGCACAAACACCCGGTTCGCAGAGATGCAGGCCTGCCCGGCGTGCCTCCACTTGAGCGTCATCAGCTGCCCCAGCGCCTGCTCCACATCCGCATCGTCAAACACGACAAACGGACAGTTCCCGCCCAGCTCAAGCGTGACCTTCTTCAAGTTCCGCGCACACAACCCCGAGATGATCTTGCCGACCCTCGTGCTCCCCGTAAACGTGACCTTCTTGACAAGCGGGTGCAGACACAGCGCCTCGGCCACGGGAGGCGTGTTCTCCAGGCTCGTCGTCAGCACGTTCAGCACGCCGGGCGGGAACCCAGCCCGCGTGGCGAGCTCCGCCAGCACGAGCGTCGTGACGGGCGTCTCGGGGCTCGGCTTGACGACCATGGTGCACCCGGCGGCCAGCGCGGCGCTCGCTTTCCGCAGGACCATGGCGATGGGGAAGTTCCACGGGCACAGCGCGGCCGCGACGCCGATGGGCTGCTTGATGACAAAGGTGCGCCGGCCGCCCGCGGCGCTGTTGAACACGGACCCCTGCACGCGGTCCGCCTCGCCCGAGAACCACCACGTGAAGCCCGTGCTGTAGTCGAGCTCGCCCTGGGCCTCGGCGTAGGGCTTGCCCGTCTCGTAGACTAGGATGCGGGCGAGGTCGTCGCGGTGGGTTAAGATTAGTTGGTGCCACGCCATCAGCAGCTCCGCGCGCCGGCGGGGCGTGAGCTTGCTGTAGGCCTCGAAGGCGGAGTGGGCCGACTGCACGGCGGCGTCGACGTCCGCGGCCTCGCTGTCGGGGCACGAGGCCCATGGCTTGCCTGTGCCTGGGTCTTCTATGTCGAAGGTCTTGTTGGATTTCGTGCCTACCCACTCGCCGTGGACGTAGCACTTTGGCGTGAAGAGGGTTGGGTCTGTGAGTTTGAAGGGGAGCTCCATTGTGAATGGGTGTGTGTGGTGTTGTGGACTTTCTGATGGGTACACAGCAGTGAGGTGTGAGGGTGTGGTGGACAGGTGGGGAGGAATGAGCAGTGTAATATCACTGAGATGGGGGTTGATGAAGTCACGGCCTGTTGGAAGTTCGATGTTGGAGATGGTCACACAAGGTGGGGACGATCAATTGAGTAGCCGAAGGGCACCAAGGCTTGAGAGGGCGGGGGTTTGGAGACTGGAGGGGGCCGTAAGGTAAGCATTGGACACCTCCGTCAGCAACCAAGACTCGTGGCAAAGTACGGGGAGCGATCACATTCTGCCTTGAGACCAGGAGAAATGCAGGTTGTCTTGTGGTGCGTTCTAAAGAGCACATCCAGCACTCAGTCATTGCAAAGTTCCAGATGACCCGAGTGCTAATCATAAGCAACACCCTTGCATTGGAGTGGAAAGCTCCACCTCGACATTGCACGAAGCACTTCGAAAGTTTTCAACCTCTGAAATTCTGGATTCCCTCCAAAGATCCATTACTTGGACATTGCGAAGTGATTATCCGGTCTACATGCGTCGACCCAGAGTTTCGCAAGCATGGAAGACCAGAGCGTAAGAAACGGAGGATGCGTCCAAAGGGGACCAAAGACAGAGGGATGGGGAAACTATTAGACGAATACCAGCAACGTGGAAGACGACACAGGCAAGAGACTTAAGTTTCTTCTCTAAAGGCCAACAAAAGCACGGTAACACTGCGATTAAACGACAGCAATACTTGTCGCACTCGTCCACTTAGTCCATTAAGTGCGATTGCTTGTAAAAGCTTGAACTTTCGGCAGCATACCGGACCAAGGTCTTGTACGTCTGGGTGTCGCCGCGCGCCATGGCAGACCGGCACAAAATGTCGAAGTGCGCCAGTTCTGCCCCTGTCTCCTCTGGTGGCCGGGAGTCTAAGAGACAGCCGATCAAAGTTTCTCGCAGCTGCTGTTCAGGGGGCTCGCTGCGACTGTACTTAACAAGATGCTCCAGAGCAGACTTAGAATCAGAACTTTGTAGTCCCCGCTCGTCCCATCGCTCGCCCGACCGGGTGAGGAGCCTTATGGACTTGTAGAGAGCGCGCCGCTCTAGGTCGTCATCAAAGGCCTTTTGCCTTTTCAAAAGCGTTACCATCCCCGAGAGAAAAGTATGACGGGGAGATAAGGGCGTGGGCTTGAATCCCCCATCCAGGAGCCTTTTCAATAACGACGGCTGAAAACAAGCGGCGAAGAAAATACGACACCATTCAAGGGCGCTCGATTGATCGTTGTCAACGTCCTGAGTGAGGGAGCCGGCGCTCAGAGCATAATTCAAAAGCAAAAGAACAAGCTCATTGCGTCTTTCTACACTCTCATGGCCAAGAGCTTCGGACTGCTGCACACGTATTCTAGCTGCTGACTGAATGCACGGGTTTATTTGATGCGGTCGGGCTCCGTGGGAGAAAAGTAGGTGTGCCGCCTGCACATCCTGTGCTTCGATGAAGCACTCGATGGGTGTTAAATCGTCGTCGTTCGGTACGTTGATGTTGGGATTCACTGACTTCAGAAGCCGGGATAAAATTTTGAGTGAGTGCTGCGAATGCGTGATGGCGAGATGATGAAGGGGTGTGTTCCCATTAAATGTGATAGCGTTGCTCAAGGGTCCCAAGTCGTAGTTCGTGTCGATCATGTAGTCCAAAACGTCCACATTCTTGTGGATGGCGATCTCGTGTACCACATTGAAGGTAGAGGGGGATAGCTCGTGTGCCCTCGGCCCCGAGTTCCAGGACACTTGGCATGTCATCTCGCAAGAGACACGGCGGTCGATGAGGATTTTTGCGGTCGACGTGTGACCTTTACAGAGAGCCAGGTGCAGTGGGGACCAGTGAAAAGTCCAGGCATCTCCTCCATGCTGGCGTATAGCGGTACGTCCCATTGGAGCTCTACACTCGCACAAGTGCGTGCACCAGCGTTGGTGGTCTGCGCCGTTGTTGAGGAGGAACTTCACGAGATCGTCATGGCCACCGCGTACTGCGTAATGAAGTGGTGTCCCGGACACCGGAAAGTGTCGCTGAGTGCCGCACCGGTCAGCGAGACAGCCTCTCATGGAATGGTGAGGGTCATTTCCTACCACTCGACGCGCCTTATCCAGGGATAAGGCAGAATTGATGTCAGCTCCGTGGGAGAGGCATAGTTTCGCGGTGTCAATGCGCCCGTTCTCTGCCGCCCACAAAAGAGCGCTCGAGTTTTGCTCTTTGACATTGCGGCGGTAGAGCACGGGGTTCAGGAGCCCATGTAGCTGCCGAGAGGCGCAGGCTAGAGTAGATACAGTGGGAGCATCGGCACACTCCCCGATCATAAGCATCAGCTCGTTGGGCAGGTTGAAAAGGCCCATGCTATCGGATTGCCGCGATAGCAGCTGTGTCGTCGATGTCTGAGCATTCAAGAAGCGGCTCGATGATGAATTCCTGGACTGGATGGCAGGAGTTCGCCAGCTGAAATGACATGGCCTTCTCCAGATGCCTTCGATGGCCCAAACGGGTAGGTAGGTCCCTTGGTACGCATCGAAGGTTATGTCAGCAGGCAGCAGCGCACTTGCCAGTGAGAAGCTTAACCCCAACCCTCTGCACCTGGACCCCCCACCTCATCCCAGCAACTGTGTGGAATCTCCCAAAGTTGGGCGTTACTCTCTGGGCCATTGTTCGGTTGGGTTGGTTGACTTGATTGACACCTTCAATAGCTACGATTGGATATTGGAGTCATGTCATGGACTCTGAAGCCCTCTCTTCCCTTTCCGTGAAGTTCTTCGTTCTCACAATTTCAATCTACAAGTCTTCGTTGCACGTTAGGATCCAGTCAGGCCGCTTGAGCAGATCGTCGACGAAGGACCTTGCAGACCGGATCGATCCAGGATGTGATGAAGACTCCACAAGCTGTGCAGGGCATTCAGCCAACATGAGGTCTCGAAGCTTCGAGATTGGCGCCTGCGACCAGCCTAGGTCCCTCAGCATCTGGCGCCGAGAACAGTGAGGGACCAAGCGCAAGCCTCCTGGCCATCCGGCTAGGGTCGACCAGGTGTTTCAAGCTGTTTCCGAGACGAGACTCAGGTGCTCCTCGGCGTCATGAACATTGGACGAACGAAGCCATATATGCTCGATCGTCCCCAAACTCAAAGACTGCGCCCCAAAATCTCGAAAATACCAGCTGTCTTCATCTCCCGGCCGTGTCGGCGTCGACAACGACAGTCTTCGCTAGCAACCTTCCAACACAATCGCTCCATATATCACCTACGCTGACGTCAACTCCCACCCGTCACAATGGATCACCTTACACCAAACACAACAGAAGCCAGCAGCTTCGCAAAGCAGGACCACCACCACCTCAAACCCAAGCCGCAGACAAGGCTGTCCACCCGGAACAAGGTCGTCATCTGCTCAATCCTGTTCCTCTCATGGGCCTTCATCTTCATCAACTTCTCCGGCAGCGCAAACCCACCCCTCCTGGAACCCTCAACCTCCAAAAACCTGCCCGTGCGCCACTTCGCATGCGGCGAGGCCTTCTTCCCCTCCCCCGAGGCGTGCGGCCGGGGCGGCGAGAAGTGCGTGCCCAATGTCAGCGGGGTGTTCGAGGCCAAGACGATGGGCTTCCGCTGCCCGGCAAACTGCGTGCGCGACGCGCCCCGCGACGGCGCGCCGCACCTCGTCGGCGACCAGGACGTCACGCGACGGCCTCTGGTCATCGGTGGGCCCATCTACCGCGGCGACTCGGAGATGTGCGCTGCAGCGGTGCACGCGGGCGTGCTGGAGGACGGCAAGGGGGGCTGTGGCGTCGTCAAGCGCATGGGGCAGACTAACTCGTTCGCTGGGACCGACATGTACGGTGTCGAGTCGCTGTCGGTCAAGACGTACTTCCCGCTTACGTTTAACTTCCCCACGACGAACGAGGAGGTTCTTGGGCAGTGCCCTGAGATCAACGATCATAGCTGGGCTTTGCCGTGGGTCACGATCGGGCACACGGTCTTGTTCTTCCAGATCACGGCTTCACCGGGTGCTAGGGCTGTTTGGATCGCTTCGGTCGCGTCCGCCCATCTGCTTCGGTGGAGGTCGACCCCGGAGCCTGCAGAGGTTGTGTCAGTGCCTGTTCAGAAGGCTGTCTCGGATTCGGCCCCCATACCGAAGATGCTGGAGCCTGAAGTCTTCGGACAGACTCTCGACAACTCTGTTTCCAACATCACATTCAAGTGGGCGCTGCCTCCGCCTGGGGTTGACGGTATCAGCATGCTGGTCGATGACGTGGAGCGGGATCGTGTGTATTTCAGTGATTCGCATGGAAAGGACAGCTTCTTCTGGGAAAGAGGACCTCAGGCTTTTGTGGACTATATTCGCTTTGGGTACGTCATGGACGGGGCAGTCTTGAGATATTCTCCCGCTGGCACGTGGCTGCTCAATGATACGTGGACTGGCATCCCAGCACCAGCTGTGGTTTCATAGCGAGATCTTCATAGATTCTGACAATCAAAAGATGCGGTATATGACTTCTCGTCGTAATGACTTCAAGTAGCTCAGCGAGGAGTAGAAAATGATTCCCCGTGAGTCTAAGCGGCTTTAAGTGACTCCCTATTACTTACAGTCTGCTTTCAACGCGCCGTACTGGAAATCGAAGCTCTCACTCGAGCTTGTTGCAGCTGTAGAAGGCGACATCAGCTTCTTCCCATTCCTAGACGCAGAGCACAACTCAGACTGCTCTGTGGGAAGACCTTCTTTAGCTTGCCTCTCCAAATTTGCAACTGGGAGCTCCTGGATTCCGGACGGAAACTTCCACTTACTTCCTACCATCCAACCTCTTGCAACTGGGTAGAAACATCCGCTTCACTGCCCTTGACTCTTGTTCTTCCTCAAAGGACCCACTTCACAGGCTTTGGTTTTTCTTCTTATTGAAAGGGCTTGAGCTCGCTCAATGTCGCATCAGAAGACTCCGCGAGCTTTTACACAAACATTTTCACTGCTTCTCTAGATTCCTTGTACCCAGTGGAAGCTCAGGCTGCCTGTTGATTCAACAGAAGATCTGGCGCCTTGCACCGAGCACAACGCACTCGCAGTCTCCTCACAATCTCTTTCGTGCGACGGACTGACCAAATTTTGAGTCAAACCTCCCACACTTCTTGGTGGCTCAGGTTCGTTTGACAAATTTTCCTTACTCCCGTGTCAACTTAACTTTGGTTGAACCGTCAACTCCTGGCTAACAACGACTTTAACTCAGTTTGCCTCACCTTCTTTCCCTTACTCTCACCCTCTCTCTCTCTCCCTCTCTCTCACTCCCTGTCTCTCACTCCCTCTCTCTCACTCACTCTCTCTCACACCCTCTCTCTCACACCCTCTCTCTCTCACCCCCTCTCTCTCCTACCCTCTCTTTCCTACCCTCTCTCTCTGTCTCACTCAACAGCATAACCTCCTGTCACTGGGTGATCAAAGCACCGAGATTCTCATCAATTGGAATCGACCACTTTTGCTCTCTCATGAAGTCTTCGCAGTCAGACACATCATCCACCATGGGAAGCACCGTGGCCAACGGCATCAATGCCAACTCCTCCCTCGAGGACTTGCAAACCGATGAGCAGCGCCGGGTCCTCGACACGGTCTCCAAAGTCCGAAAGTGTGGACTAGACAGTGTTCTTGACTTGCCTCAGATCGTGGTCTGCGGTGACCAGTCCTCTGGAAAGAGCTCAGTTCTGGAGGCTCTGACCGAGATTCCATTTCCAAGGTCAGTCTTCTTGACTCATTGCATTTCAAAGAGTGTTCTCACCATTCATCAATAGAAACGACAATCTTTGCACTCGCTTCGCTACGGAGATCAGTCTTCGCCGAGAGCCCACCAGCAGCCTGGACTTGAAAATCATTCCGGGCGTGAAGCGCTCCAAGTTTGAGCAAGAGAAATTGAAGAGCTTTTCAGAGTCCATCACGGACCTCAAAGAGCTGCCACGCATCATGGACAAGGCTATGAAAGTCATGGGCATCTCTGACGGCCAGAGTGCCTTTGCTGAAGACACCCTTAGCATCAAGATTCAGGGCCCTGACCGTCCACAGCTTACTTTGGTGGACATTCCAGGCATCATCCAGTCGTCAACCAGGGGTGTGTCTGTTGCCGATGTCGCCATGGTCGCGGGTATCACAGAGCGCTACATCGAAATGAACAGGACAATCTGTCTGGCCGTTATTTCCGCAACCAATGACGCCGCCAATCAGCCGATCCTTCAGCAAGTCCGCAAGTTCGATCCGCGCGGCGAGGTAAGTCGCCCTGGTATCCAAGGACAGGGCATATGGCACGTATTCTAACATGATAACCTAGCGGACCCTTGGCGTCATCACGAAGCCTGATCTTCTAAGTGCTGGTTCAGGCTCGGAGTCCAAGTTCCTCGAGCTCGCTCGCAATGAGGACGTCATATTCAACCTGGGCTGGCATGTTGTCAAAAACCGAAAGTTCGAGGAGTCCAACTTTTCAATCGACGAGCGCAACTTGTCCGAAAAGATGTTTTTTACTACGTCCAACTTCAAGTCTCTTCCTAAGGAGAACGTCGGGATCGACACTCTCCGTGTCAAGCTGAGCCAGCTTCTATTCGAGCACGTCAAAAACGAGCTGCCCCGCCTCCAGAAGGAGCTTGAGGAGGCTCTAAAGACTCATGAGGAAGAGCTCCAGCTGCTTGGTTTGCCACGTTCGACCGAGTCTGAGTGCCGTGAGTTCTTTGCAGATCTGAACTTGAAGTCTTTCGAGCTCTGCCGAGCTGGCGTAAGTGGCCACTACGAGCACGACTGGTTCAAAAAGGGCAAAGCCCTCCTGAAAGATTGCGACATCCCGGTCCGTCGAATTCGGGCCATCATTCAGTGGTCCAACACCAAATTCGCCGACGAATTTCGACAGAAAGGGCACAAGTATGAGATTGAGTTGAGTAACTCCAAGTCTGTATCGTCGAAGAACCCGAAGGTGCTCTGCAAGAAGGACGCCCTGAAGTGGGTCAAGACTGTCCTTCAGCGTGCCCGTGGCACTGAGTTGCTCGGAACTTTCAACCCCAACATGGTTGCAGAACTGTTCTGGGAGCAGTCGGAGGCCTGGGAGAAGCTCTCAGTTGCACACATCGAGAACGTCGCCAACATGTGCGAGCAATTCGTGTCCGCCATTTTGACTTCCATCACTCCAACGAACGTCAAGGCTCGTATTTGGTACGTGTTATCCGTGTTTAGGCTCACTCTTCCGTCACTAAATTTTCAACGCATAGGTCGTCCCTAGTTGCCCCAGCTCTCCAGCAGCGATCTCAAGAGGCCCTTAAGGAGCTCGGAAGACTTTTGACTGATGCCAAGGACTTTCCAATTAATTACAACCATTACTACACGGATACCGTTCACATGAAACGCCAACAGCGGATGCTCGAGCAATTGGGAGACTTTGCGCCTGACGACTCGGACGACTTCGGCCCCAAGGATGTCATCAAGACTGCCATATCCAATTGGGGCAACTCCACCACCGCGGACATGGAGGATTTCAGCTGCGAGGAAGCCCTGGATTGCCTGCTTGCCATCTACCAGGTATGAATTACGCTGCATTCTTTTGTGCTCTGTGCTGTCTCTAACCTGCATCCCAAATAGGTTCAGCAGAAGACCTTCATTGCGAACATCACCACGCAAGTCATTGAGCGGCACATCGTTCGCGGTCTGCACAACATCTTCTCGCCCGTGGTCACTCTCAATATTCCGAGCTCGAAGATTGAGAGCATGGTCGCTGAGCCCTTAGTCGCGAAGCGGAAGAGGGATTACTTGACTGACCAGACCGAGAAGCTGCGAGAGGGCAAGAGGATTTTCCGTGGCATCAGTCAGGGCTGAACGCAGGGGTGGTCGGCAGAAGTCCCTTCGTGAAGCGATTCTGGAATCGGGATGGGACTGAATGTCCATGGATTTGCTGGATGGGACTTTTTGGTGCACTGAATTTCGATGATAGACCGTGCTTGCTCACTGATTTCTTGCCGCTTTAATGGCGAGACAGCGACTTGTGAAAACCGAGTACCTACCTGGGTACTTCGGCATTATGCTATTGTCGTCTTGGCAAGAGAATGAAAATTCTAGATTGAGATTCGATAAGAGATCGGGGATTCACACCTGCACAAACGAAGCAAACACCCATAGAAGTACTCTAATAACCCCACATTGTACATCACCCATAAGCCTAATAGGACATCCTCCTACAGGACAACTTCCCACAGGACAACCTCCCATACGACAACCTTCCATACGACAACCTTCCATACGACAACCTCCTACAGGTTGACCTATAATTGAACGAGATCCTGTAGGATAACCTCCTATAAGATACCTGCTTTGGTGTGAACCTGACCATTCCGATTTCTGAGTTTCCTTGTATGGGTATACTCTCCGTTTTTGTGGGTGTGAGTCCCCTATCTATTCGATACAGATTGATCAAGGTATACCGTTTTTAGATCAAGACCGTCCTTGACGAGGGTGGACTGCCTCGCTCTGTCATTGGACCGGGAGCCACCGCGGGTGGTGAAGGCGCTACAAGGTAAGCAAGCATCTTTGGGCTCCGTAGAGAAACGGGAATCCGGTCAACATTGCCCTAGCCGTGAGCCTCGGCTCCGAAAACCCGCGAGACAATTCGGCCAAGACACCCCTGAGTCCCGTGCGACCACCTTGGTAGGGCCACATCTTATGGCGGTGCTACCCGTGCGACATCATTGACTTGGATCCTCAGAAAGGCCGAACGCCATCGCAACGACGCCTCGCGTACACCGAATCTGCATTGGCAGAAGCGTGGTCCAGACTTGGCCGCGGGCGCGATTCGGGTGAGACAAGGCCTTACCTGCCAGGAACGTCCACGATAATCAGGTGATTGCAGGTACCAGGCAGCTGTTTGAGCCATCGTAATTCAGAGCGTGTGACAGTGTGATGCTGGGATGCACACGGCGAAGACGTGACGCCCATGTCTCGCATCGAAACAATAGCATGTACACGTCACTGCAGGTCCCAGCAAGCCCAGGCGCCTCTCCAGTGCTCCCGTCAACGCCCGGGCTTGGGCCGGATGCAGCATCAGTGGATTTCAAATACTCCTAATTGAGAAAGAAGGGCAAAGACTGGTTGTTTCGCCAAGTCAATGAAGAATAGGAATGCGTGTTAAATATTCGACGCCAAGACTGTCCCAGAGAGCAGAATCCATTTTTGCCCAATTGTCTCGGACGCCTCAGGACAATATCAGCTCATTTGCTTGCGTCTAGAAGCATTCATGGAAGATCAAATAGGAGAAAAAGAAATGTTAGCTTACTTCTAGAGGCCTTCTCTTCTAATCTCGGTGCCAAATCAGTGGGCCTGTCTATGTGGCCTAGTGAATGACGGTCCCATGATGTGTGTCCATGACTCGTGATGGTTCAGCCGCCTGTGTAGCGCGAGCTGGAGCTGACATCTGTCTCAATCACGACAGGTAGAACACCGAGAACAAACACCGCTTGCTCGAGCATTGGTGGCCATTGAAAAGGTCGTCCGAGACCGCTGTGCGTACCGGTTGATCCAATCCCCGCTTTGTAGCGGTGAACGCTCTCATGTCACTTAGTTGAATTAAAACGGCCTGGGCGGCCGGACCCTCGATGTCATGGCGGTGGAATTCGCTGATCTCCTTCTGCGCATGGAAGACCACGATATAATTCCAACATGTCTAAGTGCCGAGCGCCACAGGCCGCGCGACTTCCTCCTTCACTATCTGGGGTGCGAACAGTTCTTCCAGCGAGAGGAATATCTGGCATCGCTGCCCGTCGAGCAGGCCAAGCAGATCGACACGAGGCTGCAGCGTATTGAATACCTCCGTACAGTACTTGAGAATGACCCCGGCGAAGGCCGGCAGCTGGTCCAAAACCTTAGCAACAGTTTGAACAACTGGAGAAAAGGCAAAGACTTCCAAGAGGGGATCGGAAGGGTCAGGGAATTGCGGACGTTACATTTTGCGGACAACCACAAATCGCAGAGGGTAATCGGCGCAGCCGGTCGCCTCCACCAGTATGACCCCGACGTTGACACCAACGCCTACCTCATACGTTTCAAAGACGGGAGATTAGTTCGCGATATTACGGACGACAGATTCCACGAGCAGTTCCCATGTTACAGAGTCTCAGTGAATGACTTATTACACGGGGACCAGGAAGATAGCGCCTTGACTCCGCCGAAGGGCACCATCAATCACTTCCATTTCCCTGCAAATAATATGCTTGTAAGTGACGCACATCAGCGTGAAGTGGAGCAGCACACATTTTAAAACACATATTGACCATTTGCAGTGGGCTGAAGTATGTCATCCAGATTTGAGCGCGGGACAACCGAGCAGTAATCGAGCGTTCACCGACCTAATGTTGAACACACTGACAAATTGACAGCGGGCCATAAAACGTTACTTCAATCAGAAACCCGCCCCTGAGCCAGCCCAGCCCAATACCACCCCGCAGAGTGGAACACTGAGCGCCCATGGGGGGAATACACTTCCTTTAGACCAGGGGCTTCTAGCGCCAAGACATTGGAGGAGCCAGCAACAGTCAACGTCGGTGACTGGAAAGTTCCTTGGGCCAATGTGCGAGGCAATCCCTGGACCCACAGGTTTGAATACACGTTCCAAGAGTTTGAGTGGAAAATCTTCACACAGTGCTGACCTCTAGGGCCACAGAGGACAATCGGGAAGCCATTGCCTTGTTTGTAGGACACCTGCCCTGGCGATAGATGGGGCCGGGGGCTAAACTCATATCACAGATGCCATATCCCCACTGGGACACGGCCCGACATCAGTCCAAGATCTCGGAAGCAGTCCAGAAGGAGGAAGAAAAATACAAAAGAGACAAGATTTTGAACGAGCAGAGGCTAAGGGGCATGCGGAGAGTCAGGCAAAGAGGATTGCAGCTACTCAACGCCCACAGCAAGCAGCCCGGCTCGGAATTCCGCCTCGAGAACCGCGACTTGGAGAAGCCCCGCATAGTATCTTCGGGTCCGCCCAAGAGGTCAGCTACGAGTGCGTTCGCGAACATCATGAAACGGCAAGGCCGGTTCCGCAGACTCCCTCTGTGGTCAGTTTTTAGTACGGATGGGAGCGGCAGGGTCGTGGCTGGCACGGACATTGGCCAGGTGCTGTTCGATGCTGCTGCGCTGTACGAGGCCATGTCGACGCACAGAGAAAAACGTCTCATCAGGAAATATCTCAACGCGGATCCGCCGCTTCACCCCCGCAGGACACTCGAGCAGACCAATGAGTGGACACTAAGCCTGTCTTGGCACGCAAGTGCCAGGGACCAAGTCGTTCACCGCGCAACTCGACCCAAGCAACTGGACTTCCACTCGGTCGACCCGTCTACCAAAGAATGGAGGGACAGGATACGGAAGCTTCCACGCGTGATGATGATTGACCAGCTCTGGATGTGGATTCTCGACGACCAGACCATTATCACTTGTTTTCCAGACCACGGGGATCTCAGCCATCACAACCATCTCCCGGGAATTCATAGCCGCATCCGGGATGCTGTTCTGAAGTGTGGCAGAGGAACAGTTCGCACAGTTTTTGACTTGGCTCTCATCATTCTTTGTGAAGTACAAACATCGAAGGCCTCCATGGGCGGGATCAAGGTATGTCTCCCTTCCCCATTGTGAGACTCCACAACAATATAAGAGTGAGATTCGAGCACACTGACTTGTCATAATCAGCCACAAGACGGTACAATCCTTGTTATGTCTCTCTTCAGACAGGCGATCCGCGACGTGGTGGGTCAATCCTGATGATAGCCTCCATTCCCTTGGCTGACGTATCCTTTGTCAGGCCACCAAGCATTCCTTTGGTGCCGAGCAATACTGGGAATGGGCCAGAATCTTCTCCCGGCTGGCGCATACGGATGTCGATAACGGCCTGAGTGATCTCATTGTACCATTTCTCGACATTGGGAAAGAAGGAGAACTTCAGGGGCAGATCAAGAGTGTTCTCAGGGATCTCCAGATCATGCTCCACATCACTAAAGAGCAGCTGGATGTGTTCAAAAAATTCGAAAAATGCATGCAGCAGTTCTCCCCAGGTACAGTCATCAGCAAGATGGAGCTACCAATTGCCGAGCTTCGCAATTGTATACAGGACCTGGAAGACATGGCGAATACTGCCGAAGGAATTTCCACCAGCGTGGGTGCACATCTAATTCCGGCCCTCTCAATACATACTAACCAAGGCAACTAACGAATCAGTTGGACTACCTCATCTCACTGAAGCAGCAACAAGTAACCGTCGTGCAAGCGTGGCAGTCCATGAAGGAAGCTGAAGATACTCGAAAACAAAATGTCACCCTGCTGGTCTTCACGGTGGTGACTGTTGTCTTCGTAAGTAAACCATCCGATACGTAGCCATAGTCTGTGCTTGCTGACAGAAACCTTTTTTCCAGTTACCAATGTCGTTTATATCCAGTGTTTTTGGAATGAACAACAAGGAGATCGCGGGAAGAGACTCCCCGATGACACTAGCTGACCAATTCAAATGGATGAGTATGAAGTCAGCAAACCAAATTTAACCAAACACACACTAACAAACACAGTGCCAATCTCCCTCAGCATCGTGGCAGTCACCTACTACCTAGCCTTCGGCAACCCCTGGCGTGTGTCTCGCGACATCTTCCGCTGGGTGTACATGAAGTTAGGCATGTACCAGGTCTTTGCGCCGCGGGATCTCACCCTCACGGCCCTGAGGGATAGGTACAGGGATCGGTACAAGAAGAGGGATGCCGACCAGGCCTGGGAGCGCCGTCGCTCCGAGCAGATGGCAAAGGACAACCAGGAGAGGAGGGCGGCGCTGAGGCGGCCCGCGGTGGTGAGCCCGCCGCCGCCTGTGTGCGAGGCTGCGTCTCCGTCTCCTGACACGCCCATCATGACACCGATCACGGCTGATGAGCCCAGCACGGGCATGTTTGCCGTGTACCAAGAGATGGGCAACTTTCCGCCGAAGCTTAGGACACCGAACTCGTAGTGTTTAGGAGGCTATTTGCGTCACTGATGACTGGTCATGAGTACCTGGGAAAGGAACTTGTTGAGATACACATTAGAGAGGGATCTGGGAGTACATAGAGATGAGAAAACCCCTGTGCAGCATCTCAGGAGCAATGCTCGGGTATCGTAGATCAAATTCATCCGTTGCCAAAACCTCTTCGGAACTTTGTTATCGGATTTCCAGTTGGCCCCGATACGTACTTAAGTATATTAAGGTTAGGATCTGGGTTATCACACGTGGAGCTACCCTGGAACGTGTTCCTATTCTTAGAACCGCATGGCAGTAGGCCCACTCTTACCTGCGCATTTCCCACCTCGACCATCGCAGAGCTGTCCAAGGTCGTCCGATAACTCCTATATTGGAAAGATCAGCATATTTGTCTGAGACTTCTTCCTTTTTCATGTGATTTTAATTTCAGTGCCTTACTACAACCTGCTCAATGACGTCGTACCTATGAATATCTACTTTAAAGTAGTTATCGTCCTTGCCTTGGGGTTGATGGACCATCGATTGACAACTCATCAACATATGCCTGGTCAAATATCAAGCCTGCAGTTATTCACGTTCGATCGTCTCACCTCTACAAGAAGCGGAAAATGGTTCCCGAAGTCCACGTGATGAATGTTATTGGTGACAAATGGCCAATATTGATCGATAAACACGAGAGTGAAGCGGGCTGGCCATGACTCGCAGCGTGCTTATCAATGTGGATGTTTTCTGTTTCAATTTGGCAGTTCTCCAATTATCTAGTCATTGTAGTCAAGCAGAAGGTGGTGGAACGCTGCAAGGTACCTGAGCAAAATGAATGGTCACAACGTTGGTTCGGACGGGGGAGCAAACCGCGTTGATTCGCGGGACTCAGACAACGCGACCAAATACCCCGAGAGCATGGTCGAGGCAAGTGGGGTCGTCGCCGCTGACATCCCACGGTTGACGGGTGCCGACGGTGGACCGAACCATGCGCGCGTGAGGCTGTCGTCGATGCTTTCCCCGCAAAAACAGCAATTTAGATGAGCCCAAAGTCAAAAGGAGGATGTGGCCCCGAGCCAGTGCTCCGCCACCCACGGGCGTGGCCCACACCCACCACCGGCCATTATTTAGTGTAGAGGAGAGGACGCTCACCTGACAGCTCTTGTACGGCAGGGGAGCTCTTGTTTATTAGAGCGGCTTACCTCTTAGCGTTCCATTCGTTCCCACCAGACCACTACCGAACGGCTTCCCATTCGTTTGAGGCCAACGTCGTTGCATTCTCCCGTTCACTAGCCGCCGAATCTGTTCCCGTCCGACAAGGGGCTCGGAGCCGGCTTCCCCAGATTTTTAGGGCAGCACTTGTATAAGACTGCAAGTGTTTGTACTGTCTGATCCTTGTATACGCCGATCAACCACTGTCTTTTGTAACCCAAAATCATCATGCACAAAGGACTACTCATTGCCGCCGTGTTGGGCGGTCTTGCGTCTGCAGACGAGACCTGGACCATCAATGCCAGCTCCAACTGGGGAACATGGGAGGGTTGGGGTGTGTCCTTGGCTTGGTGGGCAAAGGCCTTTGGCAACCGTGATGACCTCGCCGATATGTTTTTCAGCCTGGACAACACCACCTTCAGCTCGAAAAGCGTGCCCGGCTTGGGTTTCAACATTGCTCGGTACAATGCTGGAGCGTGCAGCAGCAACACATATAACGGCACCAAAATGGTTGTACCGTCCACCATGAAGAAGTCACGACAAATTGACGGCTTCTGGTGGGACTGGGCGTCCAAGGATCCGGCCTCGTCTAGCTGGGTAAGCAGTTTTCTATTTATTCATCTTTGTTCCGAGTATCTCAGGCTGCCTATGACGAGGTGTGTTCATTTCAACGCCACGATGGCAAGAAGATGACCAGCCCGGCTTGAGCATCCGCGTCATCGAATTAGTCAAGAGATATAACGTGGTATCAATACTGACATAAATGATCCCACAGCACTGGGATGTCGATGCAAACCAGAGGACGGCTCTCACCAAGGCCAAGGCCAATGGGGCCAACCGCTTCGAGCTTTTCAGCAACGCACCTATGTGGTGGATGTTGTACAACAAGAACCCTGCCGGAAGCGATGATGGCTCCTCCGACAACCTTCAGACTTGGAACCAACAGGATCACGCCCTCTACCTCGCACAGGTTGCCGCAAAGGCAAAGAGCAGCTGGGGTATCACATTCGAGAGCGTCGAGCCCTTCAACGAGCCCATCTCGACCTGGTGGAACGGCAAGACAGGCACTCAAGAGGGTTGCCACTTCAGCGTCGCGGCCCAGGCCGCCACCATTCCCCTGATGCGCTCGCAGCTCGACGCCGTCGGCCTGACATCCGCAGCGGTTGCCGCATCTGACGAGAACAGCTATGACGGCGCCCTCTCAACGTTCAAGGGTCTCGGCTCAACCGCCGTCGGCAAGATCGGCCGCGTTAACGTCCACGGCTACCAGAAGGGCAGCGGTGACCGAAGCGGCCTGTACACGGCCGCCACCAACGCTGGCAAGAAGATCTGGAACAGCGAGTACGGCGAGAACGACGCCACGGGCGCGCAGCTCGTCTCGAACCTCATCCTCGACTTCCGCTGGCTGCATCCTACCGCCTGGGTCTACTGGCAGGCGATCGACGGCGGCGGCTGGGGTCTGGTCAACGGCGACAACGACGCTGTCACTCTGAGCAACGTGGAGCAGAAGTACTACGCCCTCGCTCAGTTCTCCCGCCACATCCGCGATGGTATGCGCATCCTCGACGGTGGCTCTGACCATGTCGTGGCTGCTTATGATGCTGCAAAGTCGAAGCTCATCATCGTGGCGGTGAACTGGGGAGCCGCGCAGTACATCAACTTCGACCTGTCCAAGTTCGCTACCCCCGGAAAGGATGGCCAGACTATCCCGAGGTGGTCGACTGTGGTTGCCAGCGGCGGTGCGCAGTATGTCTCCGCGCCAGCTGATACTAAGCAGAGCGGTACCAAATTCTGGTCGTACTTCAACACCAACCAGGTTCAGACATTCGAGATTTCGAACGTCAAGATTTGAGCATCATTTTCTATTCAGTTCGGTAGGAGAGGGGGGAGATGGGCCATGGGCACTTTTCTCGCCCCATGAATTTCATGTATATATTAGTCTATCCGAGTGTGTTGATAGCTTCCGTCTCGGTCAGCAGAACCTTGAACGAATACAAACCTTGAGGTAAATCCAAGTTCACAGACACGAATGCGCCTTCGTGAAGACTGTGCCAGTCATGTTGCATACATAGGCAGGACTTGCGCTACAGCGGTGCCGTTCTGACACTCTAACCCTATCTGTTGGAAATTTGAGCTTTCTGTGGCTACACAGCCTCGCTCATCCTCAGGTCTCTCGATTTATTTATTTTTTGTCCACCAGTCCACTTGTTCGCGTGCTGTCCGCGGTGCTTCCTAACTGATGTGTCTCAAATTACATCTTCTTCGCAGATGCCCACACCACATGCACTAGACTTGCCTACGCATGCCATGATTCCCGCATATATGCATATATGTGTGCTATTCTGCATATATTGAAAATGGAACACTACACGATATGAATGGCAGCCTTCCCAGTACATCGACCATGTAGTTTGGGACACCAGGTGACTTTTTCGAGGTTTCACACAGCTGCATACGCCAGCGGTCAATTCTTTCCTCGTTCCCGCGAGTCAGTCGCGAATGATCCGATTCAGTCGTCAAGAAATATTCGAGCCATAATGACTACAAGGAGTCTGATCTCGGACACTGAGTCCGTCGTGCTGTCACCAAATGAAGCGAACGCGGCCGCTAGCTCGTCGGCTCAGAATCCCTCCGAAGCCTTTCCAGTTCGACGCTGGTGGCTCACGTCAGCCACTGCTGTGAGCTTAATTCGACCACATCTTGTTCCCCCGACTCACACAACACGGATCGACAAGACCTCCGGACCAGATCAGCCACGGCCAAGCCAGAAAGATGGACCCTGAATATGCGGAAGCGGAACCCTCAGTTGCGCCGACTCGGCCCCAGGGCCTGGGCGGCGGTGACACGGCAGCTGCTGCCAAGAGAAAGCCAGTGCGACGAGACCCTGAGAAGAGACGCCTGCAGAACATCAAGGCTCAGCAGAAGTATAGTGAGTGCTCATCACCTCGCGTATCGCATAATAACACGTTCCCTGTGATATGAAGCCTCTGACATGCAATTTCAGGAGAGAAACTCAAGAAACGCCTTGACCATCTTGAGAATCTCGCGGCTTCTGTTAGTCAAAGCCCGGCAGAAGGTTCGGCACCTACGCCCGCAACAACGAACACTAGTCTGGCTCTCCTGCCCCGAAGTAGCCCATCAAACAGTACAAATTCCACCCAGGGTTACATCCATCATGACTCGCAAGAGAACATCGACTTTGAGTCCCTCGATTTCTTTGACTTCTCATCTGTCGATTTCTTTAGCCCTGCCACAGATTCTTCCAAGTCCACAGTCTCCTCGGATACTGCGCTCTGGGACCCTAGCACTTCCGTAGGCCTCCCGAATCTCGTCAACAACAAAAGTGGTGCATCCAGGTCTAACTACTGGGTCGGCATGATCGACTGCGGCTGTGTGAGGCCTCACGTGAAAGTGAGCTCCGAGACGGCGAGAGACTGGGGAGATATGAGGCTCCTCAGCGTCGGGCCAAGCTTCTGCACACCTGACCCATACATGAACACGCTCCGTGTCGAACGCATCTGTATCCTTGAGGCATTCATGGCCAACTGCTTGCAAATAGGGGTCACGGAAGAAATGTTCTGCGGTCCACATGCCATCTCGCCATTCTTCCGGTCATTTGGCAACAAGGCGATCGAAAGCCCTGGTGGGGACACCTCGGTGATGACTGTCCAGCGCATCTTCAAGACTCTCAAGCCGGATGTCAGGCCGATCAGGGAGCAGATCACTAGGATGCACAGACCTATGATTGACGTCTTGCCTTTTCCCACGTTCCGGAGGAACCTCATAGAAAGTGGTGATGCCATCAGCGAGCAGGAGTTGTACCATGACCTGCTCAACGGGCTAATATGTTGGGGAGGCGCAGGGGTTGGGAAGAAAGACAGGGATGCCTCGACAGGTCGGATATCGAGTGGCACGCCGTGGGATAGCCGCAGCTGGGAGGCAAGGCCATGGTTCCTGCAGAAGTATTGGGCGCTCCTTGGAGGCGAAGACGGCGAGCTCGTGAGACAGAGTGAGTGGTGGCGGAGTATGCGGGGAGAGGAGGACGAGCCATGGATGGCATGCTAGACTTCATATCGTCTTGATAAACATATTCGGGTTACAGGCGCCGGTGATGAATGATGATGAAGCAGTACGATCGATTACGTGGTCTCATATAACAACCCATACCTTCCAATATTGACCGTCCAGGTGTCTGAGGCTTCTATGAATGGCTACGAAGTGTGTTTGTGCAAGTATCTGTGAAGCTACTGTGCAGTTGTTTGTGTTTTCAAAGCTGAGGTCAAATTCGCCAAGTCGTGATAAGGGCGTCAACGGCCGTAGTCTCCACCACAACCGAGTGACGTTTGTTGATATTCAGTCCAGGGCGCAGCCATACAACGATTCGCGGAAATATGTGATCACAACCACGAAAGATGGCTACATATCTCAAAGGATAGGTTCTCACGCATTGTTATCTTCATTTACCTCCCGTGAAGTGTGTAATCCTACGGAGATAATCGTTGGATTGTCGACGGCCCAGGGAACAACGTTGGTGTTGGCTATCAGAGGAGCAGTGGGAGCACTCCGTTTGAAATCCCACTGGCACAAAAGTTCACCTGGGTCCTGTTACTTTGACAGCGTTCGAAATATGTGACTTCAGCCACTGTTAAACCTATCCGTGACTACTCTTTTGGTTGCTAGGATACCTCAGTAGACTATGCCTGGGAAAACGATCAATAACCTCCTCCTTTCACTATTCTGTGCCAGTTAACGAGGTGAATTCCTGGCTACGACAGACTCTCAGCAATATTTAAACCCCAGCTGGCTCTGGAAATCTCAGCGACCTTCCATACTTCTGAACATCAACAACCGACAGACATCTTTGGTCTTCCAGGTGCTATCCCCAGTATCTCTGCCTGTCTACCCTGCATTCCACCACACCCTATCACATACCCTGACCTCTTGACCACTCATACTCTCATCATGCGGGCGCCGACTACCATCCTCCTCGCAGCCTTGCTGCTGCTTCTCACTCCCGTCATGGGATCATTCCTCAATGTCGCCAATAAGTGTGGCTTTCCTGTCTACTGTTTGGCCGCCCGGAGCGACCCTCCTGTTGGTGAGTCGGACTTGCAATACTCTACCTCGTTTGATGCCGCTGACTTGTCCAAGGCACATTCACCCCCATCACCACCATTGCTCCAGGAGCCAGCTGGAGGTCCCCTCTTCAGGCCCTTAACGTAAGTCACCAGACAAAACATCTTCCCATAACCGTCGGTACTAACCACCGACTCCCTTTCTTCAGAACAACATCGGCACCGTCGTGAAGTGCTCCCCCGACCGCAACGTCCCCGACACCAACCAGTACCAGATGGAGTTGACCGTCCACCCCTCTGGCCAGTCTTGGCTCGACCTCTCCATTGTCAACGGACAGCCCTTCACGCCATACCAGCGCGCGGCCTACTTCCCCTCTACGGGATGTCCCCGGCTCCAGTGCGCTCCCGGCGACCACTCCTGCGAGTGGTGCCCCAACGTTGGACAGACAAGCTGCGACCCTCCCCGCTACGTCGTCTGCGACACTACTTCGGCGGACGCTTGGATGTACCTCTGTGCTTATGGTCGGAAGGATGGCTTGGTGACTATGAAGCGGAGTGCTGCCTGATAGGAATACGTAAGAGTCTTGGTTGTGTCCGGATTGTAGGGCTCAGCTAGCCTTTCAATCGTCTCTCAAGCGATTGCGGTATACGCACAGTCTAAGTATAGCTATAGCCAAGAACGACAAACAATGATGTTCTAGCGTATAGTATTGCATTTTCCAATGATTTTGTTACTGGTGAATGTCTTGCTGAGACCTTGTCCATCAAACAAAGTCCAGCAGCTGCCCGCCACTGAAGATCCCCTAAAATGCCGTAAAGTCCAACCGGCTGGCTGGTCCGTAGATTGAGCCCTGACGTTTACGCCTGCGTAGTACAAGGGAGCCTCGCCTCCGGTCACTCAGCTTGGCGTAACTACGGGCCAAATTTGCTTGCGTAAAGCTTGTTCCTGAGCCAAGACCTCGGGCGCTTCCCATGTGAGATCCCAGCGCTATTGATGCCTGCCATAACCCTATTTCTCTAGATGCAACCTCTGCAAATTAGAAAAGGATGGAAATGGTTTCCCGTTAGCCACTGCGAAGGCCAACACTGGGCTGAATACTTCGGTATGGTTAATCAATCGAAGTTTGCTGGGCATGGGGAGGCCCGGCAGTTGGAGAAATGTATCGTGAGGCTCTGAATTCCCGGCTGCTTCGAATTGAGGGAGCCAATAGGATTAAAACTTTCTTTCGTGGGATGGTGCTGATTACTGATATGCGTGCGGTGAATATATGGCAACCTCCTTTCGTCATATATGCTTGGCAGAGCCTTTGCACATGCCTCGGTGATCATCACTATGTTCGTCCGGACTGGCCGGCGAACTCAAATGGTCGTAGAAGTTGTATCTCGCTTCATATGCGCTTGCTACAAGCTTCATCATTCGGCGAAGCACTAACCCTATTTAATGAATACGGAAAGCATCAAAAATGCGACCTTCTTCACGTGGCAGCTGATCCTCAGCAGCATTTCCTGTGAGATTAAGAACCCATATATCCACGGTAAATGCCAGCATGGCATTCTTTTTCACATAGCAATTCTATCGCCTGTAAACGAATCTAGTTTTGTAAGATCAGTCGAACCTCATTAGCAAAGGCTGAACGGGTCGATACCCTCCAGCCCGTCTCATTGTATTGTTGACCTTCAGCTGGTTCAACAAATTCCTGTCTTTATCGCTACTCAGAATTATCCAACATGGCAGTCAAGGATGTTGTCATTTGCGCTTTTTTAAGCACCTTCGCTCTCCATGACAACGCTGTCGGAGCAGCGACCCCGGGCCGTCCTACGGGAAACACCGTCCACGATGGAACACTTCGAGGTTTCGCCAATGTGGATGCCGATCTAGGTCGGCGAGCCGAAAGCTCGCGGCGTGACGGAAACTCCGACCACTCAAACCACCTCGGCAGATCTCTCACAAAGATGGCAGACCCCGGTCAATGGTCGGACTGGCTTGGCGAGCAGACATGCACACCAATTGCCAAAACGGCGCCAACATCCCTCGAGCAACTTGTTGCTATCATCAGCGATGCGGGTAGCAAGCAGCAGCGCGTGCGGGCTGTGGGCTCCGGCCACTCAACGTCGGACATCACTCGTACTGATGGCGGTATCCTGATCGACCCGCACTCCATGGATGCTATCCTGGATGTCGACACTGCAACAATCAACCAGGGCAACAGCGGTACGAACCTCATTCGAGTCCAGAGTGGCATCCTCATCAAAGACCTGAATCAGCAGCTCGATAACCACGGCTTAGCCCTGGTACATATGCCCGCCTACGATGGACAGACTATATCTGGGGCCATGAGCACCGGGAGCCACGGGTCCGGTGCAAAATGGGGACCGATGCCCAGCATGCTGCGGTCCATTGTGATGGTCGTCGAGAATGGCACCGTGTTCCAGATCGAGCCGGCCACTGGTGCCATCACTGATCCGACCAAGTTCTCCGGCACGTTGCCGGATGCGCCAGGTGTACCTGTGGTCCTCCTACAAAACGACGACTGGTTCAATGCCGCCCAGGTCTCCATGGGTTGCCTAGGCGTTATCTACTCTTACACGATAGAGGTGACAGCGGCTTTCCACGTATCCGAAAACCGCACGGCGGTTCGGTGGGAGGATATTAAGAATCAGTTTGCGCCTGAGACCTTCAACCCGTTGCCGGCCCCCCTGGCCGACTGGGACCACTTCGAATTGGTAGTGAGTCCCTACGCGAGTGATGACGACGGCAAGCATCCATGCATCTGGGTCGAGCGCGCCCGAGTCGGCAACACAGCGAAGCGCGGCGCACGGCAAGACTTCTGGGGCCGCATACTCGAGGACGTCGGCATCCTGTTCACAGGCGTGCTGGACAATATCCTCAACATCTTCCCACGTCTGGCGCCGTCCTCGATCAACACGGCGATGGAGCAGCTCACGACCGACGACGCGCCGTACATCGACAGCAGCTATACTGTCTTCAAGGTGCTCGACTCGGAGCTCGAGCTCAGGGCGCACGCCATCGAGCTGCACTTCCCGGCTGAGAACCTCGTCGCGACGGTTGATAGGTTGATGGCCACGTTCCAGGGCATCGCGGACGAGAAGAATCTCTACGTCGCTGGGCCTGTCGGTATCCGTTTCGTCGCGGCTTCGGATGCGCTGCTTGCGCCGCAGACTGGACGGCTGACTGCCACGGCGGAGATGTCTAACATTGTAGGGATCAAGAAGGGAGAGGAGTTGCTGCAGGAGGTGAAAGTTGCTATGTCCACTGCGGATAGGTCTATCCGGGTCCACTGGGGGTTGGATCTGGACACCGTCACTGCGCAGGACGCTCGTGACTGGTATGGGGCGAATCTGGATAAGTGGTTGAGTGTTTATCGGGAAGCGAATGCCAACGGGATGTTCAATAATAGGTTCACGGATAGGATGGGTATCACGATGTGATGAGGTCTTGGCGAGCTTACATTGGAATTCGGATAAGCCGGAGTAGGTGATTTCTGCATCGTCAGAAGTGAGAGGAAGGGACACATCAACGTATGAACAATAAGACTTCTTGGTCCCCCACAACTAATCATAGGCGTAATGTATTCCAAGTTGAAGTGAAGGCTTTTGCTAGCGAGGAGGCCCGTTCAAGTCGACTTGTGGTGATTGCCGTAATCAAGACTGCCATGCGTGCAAAAGTCTCGGTATCGGAATCGGATGCACGATGGTGATTCGGATAACCAGTCGCAAAGCTTGCTATGGCCCAAATGTTTGAGAACTGTGGGAGAGTGTCTGACCATGTGACACGGTCTGCATCTTCGATTTTATGTTGGGAACTCTCAGGGTCGGCGTGGCTGCAACCCTGAGGATACAGTAGCCTGCTAAGGATGATTTGAGCATAAAAGGCTCCCGGAGATGAGTGTGTGTGTATGGTGTTTTTGTGGTCAAGAGCAAGGGTGCTCGGAAAAGCAAATAAGCAGATGCTGGGTGCCTTTTGTGGATCAAACGAGCCGAGGAGAATCAGCCGCCAAAGCGAAATGGTCCTTAACTTATGAATTGTGTATTGCGCACGCTGTCCAATTATGCCCCCGTCACATTATCTTCCAAATAACGGCTTTTGTGTCACATATGCGCATAAAGCTCTCCGGATTGATCGCCGGAGACAATGCTTCTTGGCTGTGCTGGTCAACGTGGCCGTCCATTGTATCGCCAATAACTTGGGCATCACAAATTACAACTAGCTGAGGGCAAGAAGCAACCCACAACAACAACAACCTAGTGTACACAGTAGCTCCATCACGGAATGGAAGTTCATCCGATGGGGCCGCGATAATCAGGGGTCCTGAATCAAGGACACCCCTCACCTCGGGTCACGGGTGGTGGGGCACAATCCCACGCATATCCACGCGGCCCTGGGCGGCTCACCGCATACGGATGCACGTGAGGGGGAGATCCGCGGGCCTGGGCACGGTAGGTTTGATGATAGCTCGGCCGCAAACAAGGCCCGTTCACTAGCTGCCCTGGCTATTGTGCCTGACTGCCCAGCTGCCCTTGTCGCCGGAATTCTGGCATGGATGGGGCTTAGCGATCTGGCCAGTCCCAGCCAGGCTGGGCTGGGCGGCCGGATGCACCTGGGAAATCCTTCCCCCGCTTAAAACGAGACGCGGTTTCGAGTCCCGCGGCTGTTGCAGGCAACCGCGCGACCCCGTGTAGCATCAGGATAAGTCTATACTATCATCGGGACCCACATCTGCCGACCTCTGCCCGAAAGTAACCAACACATAAAATCCCTCGCATCTCGTGAGAGCTTACGGTAACTTTGACTTGTATTGTTGACTTGTTGAGTTGAAGAGAATCTGCAAAAATGAACGGCAAGATAGATACGTATAGGGCCGCCGTGGTCACAGTAAGTAGTAGTCAGGGGGCATTGCATGTGAATGCCCGTGCAGTGAAGGGCCTTCGCGGCCCAATATCCATCGCTCTCTTGATAATGAGCCACCAGCTGACACTTGACCGCAGCAACAAGGCACGCCGCCCAAGATCGAGGTCCAATCACTACCCAAGCCCAAGCCCGGACCCAACGATGTCCTCGTCCGGCTGAACCTCACCTCACTCTGCGGCACGGACTGCACGCAGGCCGCAGGCCACCTCGGCCCAACGAAGCCCATCCTAGGCCACGAGGGCATCGGCCGCGTCGAGGAGCTCGGGAGCAACGTCCCATCGTACGACCCGACCATCCAGGTAGGCCAACGGGTGGGCGTGGCATGGACCCGCGACTTCTGCGGCAGCTGCGCATTCTGCACCAACCTTGCGCAGGACGGCGAGACGCGATGTGCTACAAAGCCGCACTCCGGAACCGCAACCGACGGCACATTTGCGCAGTACACGCTCGTCCCGGCGCGGTACCTGCTGAGGATCCCGGACGACCAGTTCGGCGACGTGGCGGATGAGATTGTCGCGCCGGTGCTGTGTGGCGGTGTCACGGCTTACAAGGCCATCAAGTCTATTCCTGACTTAACCCCGGGCCAGTGGATCGTGGTGAGCGGCGGCGGCGGCGGCGTGGGTGCTTTTGCCGTGTCGTTTGGCAAGGCGATGGGTTACCGAGTCATTGCGACTGACGCTGGCGCCGGCAAGGGGAGCTACGCCCTCGAGGAGGGAGCCGAGCACTACATCGACATCACCTCGCCAGAGGTCGCCGCCGCTGGCGTGGGCGAGACGGTCAAGAGTCTGACTGGAGGGGTCGGAGCAAGTGCAGTGATTGTGTGTGCGGGCGCGCCCGCGGCATATCAGTCTGCTTTGGATATGCTGGCACCTTTTGGCACGCTGATGAGCGTTGGAATACCACCTCCTGGAGGGGTCTTCAATGTGCACCCCTTGATGTTCATTGCATCTGGGTGGAGGATCATGGGCTCTGCGGTCGGCACACGACGAGACACGCTGGAGGCGCTGGAGTTCATCAAGAGGGGGTTGGTCAAGCCCAAGGTGCAGTGGGCAGAGCTGGATCGGTTAGCGGAGCTCATGGATGACGTTAGCAAAGGAAAGGTACGTGGCCCCAGGAGACACCAGCCCGGGGATTTGGTTGTGTAAATGCTAACGGTGATGATCCAGGTCCAAGGGAAGTACGTTATAGACTTGGATAAAGCCTGAGTTTGAGGCAGGCTGCATTGATGTTTGTCTTGCACGGGCATGGTCTGTTCAGCGTTACTAGCAATAGTGCCAATCACGAATTGTAATTTAAAACCATGACTCCCCCACTGGGAAACTTGCAGCCAATGCATCGGACCACCACTAGTCCGCGTGAAACAGATAGATAATCGCAGGATTGAACGAGATCTTGTGATGATTGTTGTGCTCTAAGACGCCCTGGAACTTGGCAGTATCTTGCTCGCTGGCTTGTATCATGACACGAAAGGTAAATGGTCTCAATGGGACAACATTTTTCCAAGGGATAATCGGTGAGGCCAAGGGAGGTGCAAATAGATAGGTCACCTTTATATGGTATTTGATTGGTCACGAGTTTATCTACTTATTGCCGCGCGCCAGGTGAAGACTTCTTGGACACTTAATGAATGTGAAGCTCCGTTGGATGTGGAGTTATGTAGATCAACTCCTTTGAAGCTATATTTGGCGGGTTCGACCTGAAAATAGTCATCTCGACGTACATGCTCTATATCTCACCATGCGGGACTAGGGTAGCAATGTATAGAACTAAACTTGATGCAAGTCAAAGACCAGTCCAGCTCATGAAAGTAAGGCGAGTCAGGTACAAAGTGATGTCACAAGCAGTGGAAGTCTAGGGTGTAACGTGATACTCTCCTCTCCAATGTCATGTCCTCCTCTGCTTGCTCACTGTAACCAAAAAGGTTCAACTATTGTCTGGGTTTGCCACAGAAGGTCATAGCAAACGCTGAGACTTGTGTCACATTTTTCGGTGGCCGAGCTGATCTTGACTGCTATTTCATGGTCACGGGAGTTTGAATAGGATGAATCAATGCGTTTCTATCTGAGTGCAGACGTAATGTAGGCTAATTCAATGATACGCAGCGATATAGACGCAGGTATGACAGTATTGACAAGATCTGGAGAAAGGTCCCTATCTTCCCCTTGGGACATGAAAAGACGTTGATGTACCAATAGGTTTCAGTTTTTTATTCAGCTTCATCGCAAAATTGAACGCCGGCGGGAGGCACCGCTCGTCACCGGAGTCGATGGCGTTGCTGTGCCATTTGAGCTGACGGTGGGTGCCGTCGTCGTATTTGATGCGTCGCCCGGGAACACCTCGCCTTGATCCCACTAGAACGGGATGACTTAGGTTAGTCGTCGTTGATATCTTATAGCAGACGTCGTAAAGATGCACAAGGAGAGATCTCGGGGGCTAGTTCCACATCTAGTACTTACGTGTTCCACAATACAGCCATTTTCCCACCTAAACCTGTCGACAACAGTCCCGATGCCGCTAGCATTGTAGTTCAAGAAGCCCTGAGGGTCGATGTATGTAGTCCGCAGGACGTCGATCTGGGTGCCTGGCCAGACAGGGCATAGGAAGTCCAACGCGGCGTTGGGGCCATCGTCGGCGAAGGGGTTGTGGTTCTGCAAGCAGTCAGCACAGCGCTTTGCTGGATCGCGAAATATGGGTGACGCACGATATAGGTTGAGGAGATGAACTCGAAGGCAGCGGTCAGGTTCTTCTTCACGAGGAACTCGTCGGCGAACGTGTTGAATCGCTGCTCGGTCTCGGCGGCCGTTGGTGGTGGGTTGATCGCCTGGCACGGGGGAGGCGTGACGCAGGATTGCCTTGCTGCCAGGACTTTGGTAGGAGGCTCAGGCAACGCGGAGGCCGGTAAGGCCAGCGCTACCACGAAGGGAACGGCTAAGTTGGTCCACATATTGTATCTTGTTGCGTCGAAAGGTGATGGTCGTATCGAGTTGTAGATTGTTGATCAAGTAAGGATTCCGTAGAGCGACCATGCGGCTCAATATATATAATTAAGTATCTGCAGCAAAGTCCCTGAACTTGCGCAACATGGAGAGCGTATGGGGAACATCAATCTTGAGAACACAATCAACGGGAGTAGATCGAGTGGGACCGGGCGCTCGCTTCGGCAGGACCGCGCGCGGGATGAATCAGTGATAGGACCCGCGGTGGTTAGATCTCGACAGGGCTGCCAAGCTCACCACGCTCGAACAGGCAGAATGGCATAGTACATCTTGGCGCCTCGGCGGTTACATGATAGAGACTTAGACTGGGAAAGGGGCACCTGGAAAACTGCTCTGTTTGGTGCACCAAGCACGAGTATCGTATGGATTCGGGAAGGTAGCCCCCGCCGATGTCACCCATGGTATGATGTGCCGTTCTGGCTCCTTGTTCTTAGCATACCTCCACATCAGATGACAGCTGCAGAAAGAGTATTGGTCTTGGTGGCCCCTCATTGGATACGGGCCGCCGTTGTGCTAGTGGTATACGCGTGTCTTTTATCAAGACACCCGACGCCGAGCATCAGATCCAGTGATCATTACCAAACTGCCGAAAATAATGGCTGGTGTGTCGCTCCGAGCCACGAATTTTCTGTTCCATCCGGTGAAGCTCTTCTACTATTATTGTCGGACGCGAAGGTCTGATACTTCGGGAAATGAAACGAGCCGGTAAGGAGCATTGGCGACTTGCTAGCAAAGCCCGAACACGCCAACGCAGGACACTTTTAACGGTCTCAAGCTGTCCAAACCTTCAATCTGTTGCTCCAAGAAACGAAACAAGCGACACATGAACTGAGAGAGCAAGCTTGCGCTGATATCGCGGTGACTGAGGGTCGAGCAAGTTAGCGCACCTCGACCTTGAAACGATGAGCCTCAGCACCCGCGTTGGAGGGTTCATCCCGGCTCTTCCCACCCGAGTCCGCCGATCAATGCTTGAATCACGGGGGGAGCGCGCGCCTCTCCAGCACCGTTTGGGACTGAGAGCTTGCCAGGTAGCCACAGGGCGCGGACCAAGCTCGAACCTGCATGTGGCGTAACCTGCAATTGAGTTGGGGCCAGCGGTCTCGTGCAATGAAACCAAGGGCTTGGTCCTCCACTGGGTCGCATCCTAGATTTTGGCCCCGAGCACCGCATCTTTCCGAGATCCGGTTGAGATCGTCCTTCTCGGATACAGACTTCCCCAATGCAAATATCACCGATTCGGACAATGTCACGAACTTCAGAGTTGTCACGTCGAGTTTGACCAAGCGAATACGTGCATCTTACTCATTCGCGTACTGTGAGTCCAGGCCCTAGGAGAATCACAGACAGAAGTAGGACTCACGAGCTTGGCAAATTTCGGTCGACAACGCATTGAATTCAACATTCCTTTCGCAGGGATTACTGATCGCAGTCTCGTAAATATGCACTGCTCCACATACATTGCAACAATTACTGAGATACGTCATGATAAGTGCGGCTCAAAGTGTATTGCAAGCTCTGTCAGGACTCTTTTGTCTAGACAGCTGCACAAACAGGTTCAGTGAGTCCCCAAATCTGGAACGAGTCATCTCAATCACTCGAAAGGACAAAACAAGGCACGGGTGTTCTTGGAAACGCAATGGTGGTTGGTGTGGCCGAGACAGTCACGTACGTCCATGGTGTCCCGAGACTTATTACATTCGACAACTTAAAATGTCCTCAGGAAGCAGCATGCCGCCTATCAACCCTGCGTTTAAGAAGACAATCGGAATCAGCGAATCACTGCTACGGTGCCGACGGTCCACAGGCTGTCTCAAGGACGACGAAGGATACGGGCAAAATTTGTTGACATGAATTTCGAATGCAACGGCCTGTCAACAACTAGATGCCTATGATCGCTCGCTTAGGTCATGACGGTCCAGAATATTACTCGGGAATGGCCCGCCATACGCGTCAAGCGAAAAATACCATCCTTCCCAAACAAACCTTGGAAATCAGCAACTCCCGAGATGCATGTATGTACTCCCCAATCAATACTTATGTTTTCGGAAGCACGAGCCAAGTAGTGAAGCCACTCTTGGCTTTGCACCCGCCTGGTGTACAAAAATGGCGGTCAACGCCTGTTCTCCCCGATCGCCCCGGTTTGAAATGACCAAGTGGATCTAGACTTCGCAATCAGACCTGAGAAAAAGACATTGAAGAGTTGAGGAAACCGACCTGATCATCAAGAGAAGTCATCCAACCCTCTTCTCGTCACTCTCATCGTGCTAGTCCTCTGCGCTGGTCTCGGCCTCTGCGGGCCAGCGGTAGTAACAAGCTCCATATCGTTCCCATCGCGGCTCTCGCCATCGAGCCTGCGGCTCCTGCCCATCTCGCTCCGCGGCGTCATAACGCTGGACCCCATGGCAAAGCTGCCGCCACCTGCGCCGCTCCCCTGGCGGGTCCTGTCGGCGCCGCTGTCCAGGCGCAGGAATTCGAGCATGCGTAGCCCGACGCGTGTGGCCTCCATCTCCTCGCGGAAGATCTTCCACGACGTCGTGAAGTAGATGACGGCGTTCCAGACGCCCTGCAGCGGGAGCACGACGGCGGCGGCGATGTTGAGCCCGTACGACGCCTGGTCCGGGTACACGAGAGTATACACCCTGTTGATGGACGACGGGGTCCACGTCACCAGCACCGAGATGGCGAAGACGAACGATGTCCGTAGGTACGCGAGCTTCACGGGGTCCATGTTGCGCAGCTTGGCGCCGAAGCGCCGCACGCCCCGGGCCGTGCGCTGGAAGATGTTCAGCCGTCTTCGTATTTTCACGACGGGTGTTGTGATGCGTGGCCGGCGTCTGGCCCCGCTGCAGGGGCTGACGTTGGCGGAGAGCGGCGGCAGGGCTCGTGTCGGGGAAGCGTCGCGGTCATAGTCATCCTTCGATGCTGAGCCGGCGGATATGGTCGAGGTGAACTGCGTGCCGTTGAAGCTTACGTTCTCGAAGTTGTGCGCCTGGCCGCGGGTCTTCGAGTACCCCAAGGCGCTGGAGTCATTACTATTGACTAGCGTCACAGAGGGCGAGAGGACATCGGCTGTGGTAGGCGAGACAGAGCTCGGCTCTCGCGACCACGGGTAGTAGTGCGTCTGGATCGGCGAGAATCCTCCCGGCGCATTCGGCGCAGGAGTGGCAAGTCTCGCTGGTCTCTCTTGGCCGAGCGACGTGTCGACTCGCAAGTGTGCTTTGTCGACGGAGCCTTTGGTGGCGTTGTTGATGTGAGTTGTCTCTGATGGCTCGATGAACGGGCTGGTGAAAGCAGGGTTTGGGCTCGTCGGTATGGTAGCACTGGTGACTTGGACTTCGGTAGTGACGGTGCCGTAGAAGCCCGGTCCGGCGTGAGATGTCAGATTCTGGTGAGACAACAAGAGTCGTTAGCCATCACGCGCCACCCCTCGGCTTTTCGCAATGCAACGAGCTGAAACGAGACGCCAACTTTGTCTCAAGTCCCGGAGTGCCCGGATGCAGCAGATTCCAAGGTTGCGGAAGTTTCCAGCCTGGTGGTGTCCATTCCGGGTCGGCGCAACGTACTCTGCATTTCAACTCCAAAGCGTTCACAGGGTCATGAACTATCATGTTTCCCGTCGGATGGCAGGTTGGCCAGAGCTCGTCCTATAGGAAACGGTTGTTGGGATGCAAACACTAACAAAGCGTGGGGAATCTGAGATAGCAAGCCGGAATTCGGCAGCCGTGAACAACGGTACGCAAGGACGCCGGGGTCACACACCTTTTCCGCCGAATCCCTAACATCAGAGGAGTCACACGTAACCTCAACATCCATTTCGACATCTTTCGCTTGGTTGCTCAGGGAGAGATTGCGCAACTGATTTCGCTGGTGGAACACATGATACCCAACAGCGAAATAGATGACGGCAGATAAGACTGTGCAAACCCATATTGGCAGGTAGTAGGAATAGATCCGGAGTGCGTTCCAGTCGGAGCTGATCCAGCACCACAGCTAGGTCGGACGAACATGCTTGTCAGTCACAAGAACTCCAATGACGGCTGACTGACGGTATGCGCAACGCGGGACCGTGATACTCACCGCTGCGTCCCCATACACCAAGCCCCTTTTCTCGCGTAGGAAGAGGAAGACAAAGGATGGGATTGCCGGGAGTCCAAAGCATATCACACAGTAGAGCCACAAGTATTGGCGGAACGTCGTAGGATTAAATGACATGAAAAAGACCATATAAACATTGATGGCCATGGCGAAGGACCACCAAGGGTCAGATTGCATGAACCTGTAGATCAACAATTAGCCGCGGTCAGTCGCAAATGCCCAGATTAACCTGAACTTGCAGGAGGACAACGAACCATTCAAACATGAAGCCCTGGGCCTGGCAGAGAGCAGACTGGCGATCCCGGTGCATAGCCTGGATCCCATCGTACGCAATCAAGCAGGCGACGCAGGCGCCTATGTTTGCAACAGAGGCAAAGAATATGAAGGTGTTGGGAATTGTCCGTAATCTTCTGAAGATGGCAAATGTGATGAAGATCAGAATGATTCCAAACAGCGAAAGTGTGGCGCCCATGCGCTCGACTGCGTTGAGGGTATCGATCTGTGATGGATCCAACATTGCGAACTCGCGGTCCTCGGCCAGCGGTACGTCCATAACGGCTGCCCGGTGACCCAGAAGGCAGAAGCAGGTGAATGGGGATAAGTAGTGTGTGCCGGAAAGCTGGCCCAGGGAGGGCAAATAACGAGCAAGGGTGGCTTTGCGCCTCCTGTGAATGGGTTGGTGCGGATGGTATGGTGGTATTGCTTGTTTGATGATGGTGTGGCCGATGATTTGGTCAGGTCGTGAATGGTGAGATGGACCACACCCATCGAGGCTTGCTGGCAGACGAGGGTTGAGCCGAGCCTATCGATTTCGAGAGAGGATGTCGAGGGAAGCAGAGCCGCCGCCGCCGACATCCAGCGGTCGTCCGGTAACCGGTCTGAAAAACCTGTGTCTCTTGGAAATATAACGTGGACCTGTTAACAGTCGCCAAGGCGAGGGGGGCAAGTCACTGGCCCTGGACAATCAGACGTCGACTGCTTGCTGTCAAGACCCGTGCGGCCAAGCCACACCATGTGCGTTGAGAAGAGGGTGTGGAGGCAATTAGTAGCAATTGTCGGGTAGTGGTGGTTGCCGTCGTGGTATATCGGGAGGACCCTTGATCATGGCGTCTATATAACGCTAGCCTCCCAAGAACGAGTCCTGAATGGAAGACAATACGCGGCGTCTATAGGCACATGAAACAGCCAGGTCAATGGATTGTCCGATCTTGGGGTGAATATCAAATGCGATTTGGATGCTACTGACTAATACCACTCCAGTCTCCAGCCGCGGTGCGGGCCACGGGACATGGGGCCTCGTGGGAGTGAGTGGCAAGGGCCTGGGCCCGCAACCGTGATCGTGGGTGAATCAAAGGCCAGACGGTCGCGACCGGAACGCTGGATACAGGTGCCACACAGGTGTAAGGGGAACCCCCTTGGCGCTGCAATGGCGACCCGCAGCGAGAGACGACATACAGGACTCAGACAGAGTCCAGCTCGAGGGCAGCGCCCTCAAATCCCGGTGTTACAGAAACTCCGCCTGGATCGAGATTGTGTCTTTGGCCTGGGTGAAACGAGTGCCCTGCATAAATCTTATTGCTATCAAGCGTTGAAGGAGGCGGCGCTTAGCTGTGCGCCAGTCTTTCAAAATTACCACACCCCGTGGGGCAGACCAGGGCGATCGATATGTGTATGTCCGTGACGCTGTGGTTGGGAAGCGCAAGATGAGGTATCGGAAGTCGAAAACGAATATATTGCAAGTCGGAGCCGGGTGGTCACTCGACAGAAAACCTGTGGCCAAGCGCGGCGATGCACATACGTTGTGTCGCGCAGTGTGCAGAACAGAGTTGGCCTGTATGCCACCGGGACGCCCAATAAGCTGCAAGCCGATGGCGGGAACGGGCAGGCGACTGGGTGCAGGGAGCTGGAGCCCTCACATATGCCACTGTCTCGAGGGTGATTTGTTCGTGCGACAACCGAGGTCGGTGCTCGACACTGGTTGGACCAGAAATCAAGAACGCAAGCGATCACGGCGTCACGGGCAACACTTCTGTAGACTTTGTCAGACGGCACTCGCCGGTCAAGCAATGGCCAAAACAGCCGGGCCTGTTTTGTCTTGCCCGACCGATTACCAACACTTCTCTCCTCGCAACCCCGTTGACACGTGTGAGACAAATGAAATAAGATGGGTGGGGGAGACGCCACGGTGACTTGGCAGCAAGGCAACGCGAAGTCGTCGCGCTCTGGACGGAGTGTACATGCACTCACACTGCAATGGCCAGATAGAGCTGGGGATCGTCGATATATCCAACAAATACAATCCCCATGACTTACTGTCAGGCCCTGACCCCAGACACAGCCTCTCAACTTCGAACACCGAGCGGGAGACCGATGAGAGGAATCGCCAGGAGGTAGTTGGAAAGGTACGATGTAAATCGCGATCAAATGAGTCCAGAGTCTCGGCCGTTGATGGTCTCAGATCTCGTGTTTGGTACAGTCTTGATGTCGCATTTATATGAACATTCCATAGGCATGTGTCACAGTTGGGCGGCTCTGAAGACCTGTTTCTGTTAATCCCGAGTCAAGTTCAGGGGATCGTAGATGCCTTCCTTGATCTACGGAAATGCGTGAAATGACAACTTCTCCCCGCTCCGAAGCACAATTAGGAGCTACATACCTGGAGGCAGTGCTTGGCTGATAGCCCTTGATTTACCGGTGGTCGTCGCCTCAAGCTACCTTGCTATTGACATGGTGAACTACACTCAACTCTTATGAGATAGGCTGCTAGGTCATTCCAAGGTTGGTCGAGATGAGAACTGGCGTTGAGTACCGCCTGGGAAGCAAGAGATGGCGGCTCTGCAGAGAAGACGTCAAATGCACCGCGAGCAGGACACGACGTGCGCACCAACATCGGCCCGCTCGCTGCCACACTAAGCCCGCCCTCGGCACTATCCATCGACGGTGCCAAAAGATTTAGTACGACGTTCTGTCATCATTGTGACTACTCTATGAACCTGGCCGAAGAAAGTCATCTGGGCCAGCAGAAGCCCTGTTTGATTGGGCACTTGGTCCAGCCAGCACTTGTTTCGGCTTGCAGTCTGGACCAGCACCACATTAACCCTAGACCTTTCCGGTAAAGGTGCAATCGTGATCTGACATGTGCATCGAGCTAACCCATGTCTGGCGGCTCGTAGATCAAGTCAGACTGTGTACACGAAATGCGTATTTGGGAGTTGACGGAGTTAAGAGGCGGATGTCAGACGCAAATGACGCGTGTGTATTTCGACTCTTTGAAGGTCATTGTTTGCTGCAGTGCCAATGCTTTAACTGATAGCTGTCACATATCCCGTGCTGATCATCGCCCGGCTTGGAGGCTCGGTCTGGCTAACTAGGTAGGCAAGACCAAAGACAAGCCAACAGTGCGTTTGCAGTGTGGGCAGTGAAGATCCCGAATGACTGGCAATAAGACTGTATCTACTTTAGAGCTCAAGGAAAGCTGCATTTGCTCGAAGCCGGCCCGCCAGTTAATATCGAGTCCAGAAGCGGATACACACCTCGGTTTATGCCTGGGAAGCTCGGTCGGACGACGTTGCAGCAGATCGATTGGCGCGGGGTCCCGAGAACAGACCGGACTCGGGCCGTCACTCGTATTGCGTGTGACGATACTCGCCCGGCTACAATAAGGCGCATGTGCAGGCAGCCGAGACACGCCATGAATGGATACTCCATGCCGTTGTTCTCTGAACGTGACGGATGAGGTCTAGTCTCTATTGTCTACGGTCGAGAAAAAGCAAAAGCATATTAGAGACTTGGTGGTGTGCAACCAGACAAACAACAACCCCTCATTGCACCTATGTAGCATGCATGATGCATTAGCGGCACACAATCTTTCCAGTGGCCACTCTCGGTCTCGCGCCAGCTCATACAGACTGCTCAGTGGCCGTTTAAGTCAAGTGAGGGTGCATGGCGTATGAGAGTAGGATCTCGTAGCGGTCCGGCACTATCGCAAGATGATGGGTGTTCGTAACGAACGACTGTGTTGTCCGTAAAGTACGGAGAAATCCTCGCCTCGAGTGTCACCATGTAGCTTGTCTCTCTACCCTGCCGTGGGTCTGATTTGGCGACAGGCTCACACCAAAAATTGAGTTTCTTGTGCCTTTTCGTGTTTTCCATTTATTCTTATTTTGTTACCAGCTTATGCGCGGAGGAGATACTTATATAACGCAATATGCCTGTCATCAAGGACGCAAGATTGTTGACCTGAATGCAGGCGCTACCGCTGCTTCATTCAAGATTCAAGTTGAAAGGTTTTCACATGACAAAATAATATTTTATTTGGAGACCTTCCTACGAATATGCCTATATTGTTTCTACAGTCACTTATTGGCGGTGATCACGTCGAACAGGGGTCGTTCCAGATATCTATCCCAGTACGCCTGATCCTCGCCATTCTTGAATGGAGGAGCAATCTTGTCCTTGGCATCTGTCTTGACATCATTCAGTCCTGCACCTTCCGCAGCCTTGAAATAGACACTGTGATCAAGATCAAAATTGTCGAACTCGAGGGGCGGGTTCGTCAAGAAGATCGTCCGAACCCGATATCCATCCTCTATGTCTTCGATGATCTTCTTGCCAACGCCGTACCACCCATTATGCTCCTCAAGTCCAGGCCATAATTCACGGCTACCATGAGCCGCTTTGCTGGGAATGATGCTAACAAATCTCCCTCCGTCCTTCAGGTACTTGGCGATGTTCTTGAATGCGTGGTCCATCATAGCTTGATTCCCAGCGTAATTGAGACTCCAGATCCCTGCGACGACGTCGAAAGAGCCGGGGTCGGCGCTTCCCAGGTTGAGCGGGGCAAAGACATCCCCCAGCTCAAACTCAATCACACCTTTCGGGACGGATGGATCGGCAGCAACGATGTCCTTGGCTTTCCCCAGCATTCCTTCGTTGATGTCCACGCCAACGACTTTGCTCGCGCCAAGTTTGGCCACCATGCGAGCAACGATACCAGTGCCGGTTGACAAGTCGAGTACCCTGAGGCCTTTGACATCGCCCAGGTTGGCGAAAAAGTTCACCCCTGTGCAGCGGCGGGAGGGCAGATCCAACGAGGTCTCGTACTCCGCAACGAGAGCGTCATATTGCGAACTGTCGAGTTGATCCATGGAATATCCGACTCAGGTCAGTCACATTCGTAATGGGCTGAGATCAGGAAATTGTGATTTGTGGTACTATGAATCCTTTCTAGTACACTGGAAGTCCAAAGTTTGGACTGAGCAGCGAGAGGGGTTGGTAAGCTTACGACACATAGCAGTCAGCCGGCAATTAAATCTAGGGCCACTGGGACGATCATCTAGAGCTGCATGCTTAGCACGCTTATCAATGTTTGCGTAGTGGCACCACATAGTACAATCTGTGAGAAAACGCCGCCATGGCGTGGATACACATTTTGCAAGTATCGGAACAAGCAGTCCTGGGGACTTAAACAGTAACCGGCAACAGTGTGACATGTGATTCAATCGTGTGTAGCATCGCCATGGCAGATTCCGTATGTGTTGTTCATCCGAATGGTCCCATGTCATAATCTTCTTTGCGTCAATTCGACCCGACGCGTCGCTCAGGAAGTCCCAGGCAATAGTTCCGGCTTGGAGAAATGTGCCGCGCGGGAGTTTGTTCAAAGCTATTACCCCTACCGTGCCGCGTTGACTTCACCGGAAACGGCCAGCAGGGAAATATGCTCCGCCGATAAAAGTTCACCATGCTAATTGCACCCTTGGCACAAAGGCGAGGTGAAAGCAAAGACAAAGCAGCAAGGCTGAGTTTTGGAAGTCCTCGTGGCGCAGATGGAGAGCGTATTATCAATTCAGACCTTTTTCCGCCAATTTTTTGCATACAAGCTACCATTCATCTTGACCTTCAATAAGGACCAAATAGTTGCTACACACAACCAAGGCCGAGAGAGTCATGGCAGCGCCGCCAGCTTCAACTCCGGGCACGGGAGATGACGGGTATCGATCCGAAGACGAAGACAGGACAATTGGTCAACCTGAACATTTCACCCCTCCTGCAATTGAAGACAGAGCAGTCACGCATGAGAGAGATCCAGCACTAGAGCGATCCACTTGGGTACAACGGGATGCTACAAATTGGCAATACTATACCCCTTCCTTTACCCGACCGGGATATGACGACAATGTGGAGGTTGCAGAAGATGGAACGAAGCAAAGACCGAGAAGGGGTGGATGGTGGAATTCAATGAGGCCGGCAATATTGCCAACCGACCCTGACGCTACCCAATATGCACAGTCAGTAGCAGGTTCTCACTCATACGTGAATGTATTACTGAAATACTGTTTTAGACGATTCGGGATACACCCGGATCGAATATATAATGAACGTGGCGAGTCACGTTCGATGTTGACCCCGGTGCCCCCATCCAATGACAACAATACCCAATGGGGCGTTGAGCAAAGTTTTCAGGCTACGGTTTTTCAGTCGTTCACAACCAAAGAGGTCAGATTAGTCCACATGCGGATTAGAAGTTTGGTAACTCACAACGTGTAGCTCTTCGACGTGGGAGCCCTGGACCCAACACAGACAACGCCGCCGCCGGACCTGCAGGGGGATCTAGACCAGTTAGCATTCTGGAAAGTCTACCAGCATATGACAGTACTGACTCAAACTAGGATGTTGATTAGAGACAAATGGTCAAGGCGCAATATGCAGGAGACCATTAGAGACCGATTTTGGTACAACTTGAACGGCGAGAGGAAGAGTTGGGCCGTCGAAGTACGCAGTTGAAGGTGTTTGATTATCCTCTTAATGGTATTGCGGCGACTGACACTATGGGCCAGGACAACGATGAATTATGGGCTGCATTACAGCCCAGCCTTCAGCTCGTCAGCAAGGTGCTGGAGAGCGGACATCCGTTCTGGAAGGCCATTTTGAGCTTATACCACCTGCGTCCAGTCCCCGAGGAGAAGGATGGCCGGACTGATGAGGTAAAGGCAAGCCCAGACTACAGGCCGTATATCTCTGTATGTTACGACATCGACAGAGATCAGATGTATACCTCCGCGAGGGAGCTGTATGACGTGGGGTTTGACTCAGAAGCAGCTGCGCTCGAAATGCTGAGGATCTGTCTGTAACCTCTGCCCTTTATCACTCGAACGGTGCTTGCTAACAGAATATACGAACAGTATTGAGGTTCTCCATCGTATTTGATGCTGGAACAGCGCATGGATTCACTGTGCCAACTTTGGGCGAACGTAATCTAGAGGATTGCAAAATTCAGATAGGTCTCAACGCGGCGTACATCTGGCCATTGCTTGCTCCGCAATACTCAGAATCTGAAAAAGCGACTTTAAGATTCGATTTGGCCAAGACGATTCTTCATGAACTTGCAGTGAGTTGACGCTCTGCCCAAATATGATCATTTCTCTGTGCTTCGGGCTGATGAATCAACAAAACAGCATGCAGCTCGATGTAAGTGAGGTCAAGCTTGTCCATGACAATTTCATGTTGTTCCTGGGAGACTGGTTTCTTTTTGGACAAGCCAAAAGCGGACGAGCTTGAGTTAACCGAGGAAGCTGAATACTGATGCTCTCAATGCCCAGGTGCCCAAGTTTTCATAATGGGAAGGGCGGATGTTTTTATACGCGTGAGGAGGAGGGACGATCCGTGGATTCCGCGAGATTGGCATATCTACAACAACCTGAGGGCTCTATTCACGGAGGCAGGTTTCGGATCTATGGAGGAATATGTGTAAGTACGCTGATCCGTTCGCTACCAGAATTTGAAGGCTATCCTTCTGTTTTGAAGTGCCGGTATAGTAACGACATCCGAGCTGTCTTGGAGGGCCCTCACACTCAGCCGAGTCGCGCTATTGTGCAGATTGTCAGGGTCCATGGGCTAATGTGATGTTAACATTTCCGATAACCAGGTTCCAAGACACCCCTCAAGTAGAAGAGGGAAAAAGTTGTGAACAGCAGGTATGTCATCTTACCAGATCATTACTTCCATGCCAGCATATTTGGCTGACCCTCTGGTCTTGACTAGATATGGGGCTGGGAAACATTCCAGCTTCCCGAAGTACCTGAAGGGAGGGCCACTGATGTATTTCGCCCGGTCATGACAGCCAAGTCCTGGCCGTGGTCGCACCCAAAGATCCACCTTCAAAACAAACAATCCGTCGATGCTGGACTCTATGCGGAGTTTACAAGTCGTGGCTATAGGACGTGGCTACTTGATCCACCTGCTTCTGCTTATGATCTTGTCACCACGCTTCCCGTCAATGCTTTCACCAAATTCATGCAACAATCATGGTGGGAGACAGACTTTGTGAAGTTCGGACATCAAGGACTCAAACTGCCTATCCATTCTACCGATTCCAACAGACCATTAAAAACTGTTGCAATGTCTAGCGAAAGCATAAACCGATTCCTGCCCATGCTTACGATGGTCATCCGCAGCCAAACTGCACTTGAATTCATTGGATTTGCCATGGGAACGTTGTTTGACCATGGCTATGAGGCCATATTGCAGTACTTGGTACTACTCACCCGCGAAGCCGCATCGGCCAGCCTCTTGCGCAACAGACTATATTATGAGAGGAGGACATGGCCCAGGAGACTTCGTGGAATAATTGACTACAGTGATAGGTCTACGGCGAGCTTCAACGTGGTTTGGAGTTCTGTGAATCATAGTTTGCAGGGTCCTTTTTCTGACAGAACCTTGGTCAATCTACAGCAGGTCAGCAGGGACATGCGTGAAATGTTAAGGAATTTAACAGAGCTGAGGCGTAAGTCTTAGACAAACATTTTAGAAATGAAAGAAGGACACTAAATCGCCTTTGAAGGACTCGTAGGTGTAGAGATACAGTATGCACAAGGCATCGCGTCCCAATACATCTTAAAGACGCCCGAAGAACGCAGGAAGATACATCGAAGATATATGAGACTTCTTCGGATTCATCTTCGGACAATCTTTGATACGGTCACCGAAACAACGGATGAGATCGGCAGCGATCATAACTCAAATGGCCAAGTTGAATGGCAGACGATCTTCGCGCCGTGGGAGGCACGGTTGATGTACATGATTCAAACGTCGATGAACCCTCGCACCAGCGACCCTCCACTACGGCAGGAGATTCAAGTCGCTACCGATGCATTCGCTGACCTCAGGCAAGAGACACAGCAGAGTTGTACCGACCTTATTGAGACTATACGCCACGTGGACAGGGTTCGACGAACCCTCGGTGAGGAGTACATTGAAACCCCGATTTCCACTACACAAGGGCCGCATTTCCCCGGCGTGCCAATCGCGAGGTCAATGATGGAGTACTCCAAAGCCCTCGAACTAGCCGCAGTCCAGGAGATTATAGGCTTGAACGGCAACACAGGCATCGATGATATCGTTCGACAATGGCTGCGGCTTCTGAGGGCCCACGTCGGATTGTCTGATCGCGTTCGGGGCGTTCAGACGCAGATTTGGGTAGCAAGAGGAAAGGAAGATATCAGGGCGATCACGAGTATTCTGTTCCAAGCCAAGCGAGACCAGAATCAGCCAGCCGGGGCCGCAGAGGCTGGGCAAGCCGCCAAGGACCAGCAATTGGCAAGACTCAGGCACCAAATAAGGCACATTGTTCGAAATAACGAGGTCTTGACCACATATCTCAGGGAGATATGTGACGAAGAGGGCACTGATGGGGATGGCGAGGCTGACATCATCATGAGCATACCATATGTACGACAACAACAGCCACCACCTCAGCAGCCGCCCCAGCTTCCGCAGCCGGCACCACCTCAGCAGCCGGCCCAGCCTCAGCAGCCGGCCCAGCCTCAGCAGCCGGCACCACCGCAGCAGCCAAAGGCATAAAGCTCGCGAAGAAATGGAAGAACTGTGACGCATATACGATGGAAAAGGGCTACGGGATGCAGAAGAATCAGAACTAGTTTATAATTAAGCCAAGAATAGAATGTCTCATTTACTTATAAAAATGGGATAGCAGCCTTTGTTTGCACCCCCTTGTAACGTCTGAAAGATTACGAAGAAGATATATACATGTCGCTTCCGTGGCTGCAGGCATATACGGAGAACTACAGATTGGAGAGCAGACATCATCTGAATCGGCTTGCGCTGCCAACATATCGCCCTCTGTAATAATTACTCTGCACCCACCAACTGATCAGGAGCAACGAAGAGAACAGAGTCAGTGGTTCCCTTGTTGTCAGCATCCGCGGCAGCCTCATCGCGAGCACGACCGTACCAACGTCCAACAGTGCCTCTCTTCTGAACTGGGGCTGAGTAAGGGGTAACATCAGCTTCAATGCATTCAAGGGGAGTAGAACATGCTTCCATCACGTACCGGCATCCGAAGAGGCAGTCGCAGCGACAGTGGCGCACTGGGGAGGGTTGGCAATGACACCAGTCTGGGGGAAGGGCTGGAGCGGGCCCCAGACGTTGCCGTTCTCATCTGCACCAACGCCTTGTGTCAAGAAGGCCATCTGGGAAAAGTCGTGCGGGACGGGCGGAACGCCGGGAACATCCTGCTCGCCCTGGACCCAAACGTTCACAGGCTGCACGTATGTGCCAGCGGTGATGTTGTTCTTGGTCAGGATGGTCTTCTCGATGCCGTCAATCTCTGCAACGACATAGAACTCGCGTGTGTAGCGCGACAGAATCTCGCTGCGGTACTCGAACTTGTTCTGAGCATTTCTGCCGCCGCGCAAGCCAACAGCTGCGATTATGCGGTTGGTGACAGCACCTGTGCAGGGGTTGACGTCCATTGCGTACAAGGACACTGTGGCACGGTTGTTGGAAGTGAAGCCGATGAACTGTGCCAATATCAGTACAACATATTGCTAAGCTAGTGTGCATAGTAGGCTGATGGGGACTTGACTGACCCTTGACTCTGCAATTTCAGCATTTGCACTTGGGTTGTCGATGCCTAGGAGACCCAGTTCCATTCTGAGGTAGACAATGTCGCCAAGAGTATTGATCTGAACATTTTGTGCCACAATGCTGAATGCAACCACCTCACTTCCACGTCGGAAACCACTGAAGGTTATAAAATCCCCGACCTGGAAGGGTGCCATTGCGAGTGGGTCTGGGGCAGTGCTAAGGGGAAAGCAGTTGTTAGTGTCTGTCTCCCTTCTCCAAGCATAGTTGGGGGAAGTATACTTACAAGGTCCCAGGCCCCGCAAATGGACGGTTTGTCAATGGGCAAAGTGGATCAGTATCGTTCCTTGGGATGCACATGGGGAACCCTGAGAAGGACGAGATACTAGGACTGGAATCATCTGCGTTCATGAAAGGGGCGGCGGTGTATCCGACCGAGAACACGGCGTTGCGGTCAGCAATGCGCACAGTCGGGCCGTTCTGGATTTTCATGCTTCCGTCTGCGTAGTCGATAGACTCGATGAATCCGCTGGAGAGTCCTTCGAAGAACTCGTAGAGCTGAACCTGGGCTACCCGAGGCTCTCCGTTGACAGTGTTTCCGATTACCTGGAGGTATCAGTCAGTGACTGGAGCGGCGTAAGGTTCTTTGAATTCAAGCAGGAAACTGGACATACCAGTGTCTCGTAACCAAGGAATTCACTCTTGCTTGCAACGAAGTCTCTCCATGGAACCCAGGCCGCGGGGAACTGCACAAGAAGGTTCTTGGGCACATTCATGGTGAATCCATTCACGGTGATGGATCCGCCGCTGTTGAATGTCTCATCTGCAACAGAGCCATCTTCGAAGGATCCTTGAATCCATAACGGCGCATCTTGGGCCTGCACATACGACAGTTGGGTGAGGAAGGCAAAGGCCGTTAAGACCAGAGACAAGTAAGGGAGCATTTTGAAGGATAACAATGATATCAAGCTGAGGCAGAAGAGAATGGCTTCACCAAAGAAGAGTGAATTCCCTTTGCTCAAGGGCTGGGAAAAGAGTGAGACTCTGTAGGCAGACAAAGCTGAGGATAGCGATGAATGAATCCAGTGTCGACTCTCAACGAGGCTACTCAGGCTCCTTTTATCATCTCGCAGCCTCTCATATCTAGAAGATCAGTTGCCATTGAACTGCACCGTCATTGCTCGATATCTCCAGGTGATGCTATCCCCTTTCGCTTGCGAGCTAGACTATCGAACTTTCCAATCCTCTGGGAACCTGGATGAGCCATTTTCTCCGAAAGCCAAGCCATCGCACTGTCGTCTTCTAGTGTTCACCCCTCTACTCCGTAGCATTACATGTTGAGCCAAGATCATGAGACCGTTGCAAATTTCCGTTCACATGTTGGTCAGGATTCGTAATCCGGGACTCTCCAGACACCGAGTCAAAACATCACCGTATTAAGGACTTTTGCCCGCGTCCGGTGTGCGGCTTGGCACCCGGCCATGCGTATTCTTTGCTCCGACGTCGAGGACTGTAGTGGGTGCTGCATCGCAGCATGCACTGTGGTTTACTATTGGACCACCCTGGTCTTCCCGAGAGCGAAGGCTACCCCAAGTTCTGTCCCTGTTATTTTGTATGTGAAGCACTGACTACGTTGCGAGCCAAGCAATGTTGCCCCAGCCTTGGCGATCTTGGCTCGCTTAGAATTTCCGCGGAACACCAGTGTTCTGCGCTGAGTATGATCAAGAAGCTTTTCTTATGCCCGGGAGCGGCTCCATAGCAGAGAATGCCCGCAATAATATTGCGTGCATACCGACGGACCGGTGAGACCCTCGTTGAGTTGGGCTGCTCTGGCCAAGCAAAGTGTGGGGGTTCTCGAGCGGCCTGGATCAATCCTTACTATTACTGAAGACGCTGGAAGTAAGCACCACTTTTCAGCTTGCAAGCTAAGCCTCGATCGTGCCTGGTCCAGACTCATTCAGCTGTCTTTCCCCTGCATTGTGGGTTTTGTGATCCTGTGTGGCGCTACGAGATTCCCTTGCCACACAGCGCTTGCCCTTTGAAGCAATCCGAATCCTGTTACGGTGCACTAACTACCCATGTAGTCACCGCACATGATCAGCGGTCGATCGATGAGGAAAAACGCAGAACATTGTCCTAGTCTCGATATCTAAAAATATGATGGTAGGACTCGTTCTAGTGCAGATCAACTCTGTCACTGCGTGTCGTTGATTGCTCCCGGAAGTCAATTCTGAATTGAGGGTTGCAATTACGGAAAAGTGATGCCACTAAGATGCAGCAGAATCCCATTCTTAAATCACGAGACCTGTGTCGATTTTTTCTATCACATAGCCATCCTGGTCTACAATCAATTGATAGTTGTTATACGCCAGACTCGACCCTCTATAATGCGGTGAAACCCAATATCGGATAGGCCATATGTCGCTTTTCGGCATATAGGTTGCAGTATAAGGGGCGCTTATGGGAATAAAGGAAGCGAGCTGGTTCGGAAGGGCAAGTTTTCGCGATGTTAGTGTACCCACCGTGGGAACGGGTGCACGCGCGCCAAGAGATCCCTTACCTCGTGTCGTGGAAATAAAGTTAAGGCCGGGGCAACCACTACCACTTTCTTGCAACCCACAATTACCAGATATCTTGTTGTACTGAATCAGTAAATCGCCATGACACTTGGCAGTCAGTGGGAATTTTCCGAATTTGACTCGAGCCGCAATGTGTGTAACCTCCAGCCCGAGATCCTAGGAAGCACTGCATGATACAGATAGTTTATAGGCATCTCGCAGACTCCTAGGTAGTGGGAAATTCGACCTCAGGTACCTGCTGAATTAGTGATTGCTGACAGAATGAGGATTCAAAGTGTTGCGCCACGTATTTTCCCTCGTACAGACGACTGCCTCGCATATTCCAGGGTAGTCATCCTATGGGAGCAGCGTGCTGCACCCTCTCGTAGGTCTCCTGATGATTCTGTGAAGGTGTGGAACATGCAACCGCAGGTGCTAGTTGATAGGTAATGGGTGGGTGACTGGCACCAAGGACCGCCGGCATCCAGGCATCAATGGCCCCACGGTCACATCCGGAGCAGCTCGGACGCGACCACGGCCGGTAAGTCTTTCTTTGCCAGTTGTTTACAGGGATGAGGCTACGGAGCCGCTCCCGGATGTAACTTGACATGGCTACCGCCCCTTACAAGGTCCAAGGTTCAACATGTCTTGTGCGGTGTTGGTCTTGGAATGCGCGAAATGTAATAGCTACCTTGCGGTAGGTCGGAGTAAAGGTGCGGCTGGTCTCTATGACCAGGCCAAGCGACTAAGCAAGAACGACTCAAGAAACAATAGTTTGTTGAACTGCGAGATCCACATTGGCAAAGACTTGGCCGCCAGGGGAAAGGTCATGAGAAAATCTTCCCGTGGGAATTCCTAGATCCTGTAGGAATTACTAGAGATTATGGACTTCACATACTGGCTACCCTCGGTTTACTCTTCGGTCGTGATGTTCAGATGACTGTGCTCTTACAAATGATGAGATTGTGGTCTCGGGACCAACAATCCATCCACACGACCGGTGTGATTCACTTGCCGATGGCTCTATCGTCATGGACTTACCCAGCCGAAGTCGGCATGGACTACTATGTCTGTCTCCTTTTCTACGTTGCTTTCGGGTATTGCGTTATCCAACCAGCATGGCGCCCCACCTCCTGCTATTGCTTGCTTTGATATCGGGACGAACACCATGGTGGCGGTCGACCGTTGCTCCCCACCTTCAATCCGACTTCAAGGTCCACTTCAGCGAGTGAACTTGCGTAGTTGGTCCAGACTGTCTTTTCCGTCGGCCTATATTTCCTGAATCATCACAACCCTGATCGCCGATCTTTTACATGGCCAACATGTCCACCAGAACTACTACCTCGGCCTGCATATGTGCGTGGCACAGACTATTAACCACTCGCATGAAAGGATTTCCCTGAAGATAACGGTCCCGTCTTCCTAGTGATGTTACCATACACAATGGTGTTTTGTGTGGGCAGAAGACGATAATGATGCAAGATCTATCCGTGACTCGTGGTTGGTGGGACCGGTCGACCTCGCGTTCGAGGTCAGCGGCGAGGACTCCTTCAGATGGTCTTGCCCCGACCACGAGCCGGATATGTGAGCTCCTCCTCGTCGCGCCCATTCTCATGGGATTCCGCGGAAGCCACAGGCCGTCTCTCGATTTGTCTATAAATCCTCTCATGCTCCCCCGTCTAGACCAAGAAATGGTCTGTAGAGACAACAACTCACATCTTGCAAGTCTTCAGGCAGTGTTCATCATTGTTCAACAAGTGACACTCATCTTTGCCTTTCGCTTTGCAGGCACTTGCCATCATGTTGTCTACCAAGTCTCTCCAGGTGGCAGCTTTGTGCCTGTCCTTCTTCGCAAAACCTATCGTCTCTCAGGAGACTCAATGGGTTTATGACATACCGGCAGAAGAGTCGGCGGCACTAGCCAGTATTGTTGAGGATGATCCTGGGGATGTCGTCTCAATACAAGCCAAAGACTGGCTCAGCCCTGAATACCCCTTGATCTACAAAGTGCCTCTACCAATTCCCCCAATCAAGCAGCCCACCAAGTAAGTTACTTGTCCCCACTCTCACGGCGCTTCGAGGCATATACTGACAGTGCGGGGCCTTCAAGGATCTTGACCAATCCAGTCACAGGGAAGGATATCCAATACTATGAGGTGGAGATCAGGCCCTTTACGCAGTCGGTCTACCCCAATCTGCGTCTTGCAAACCTAGTCGGATACGACGGGATGTCTCCAGGTAAGCTTCACCTTTCGTCTGTCACAGATCCCCGTCTTTTGTGTATTCGAATATTCTGGAATGCAACACTTTAGAGCCCATAGCAGGACTAACGTGACGATTAGGCCCAACCTTTATGATACCCCGCGGAACAGAGTCTGTCGTCAGATTCATCAATAATGCTGCACTTCCAAACTCCGTCCATCTGCACGGATCTTACTCCCGAGCGGCATTCGACGGCTGGGCGGAAGATGTGACAGAACCTGGCGAGTTCAAGGACTACTACTACCCCAACCAACAGAGTGCCAGACTTCTCTGGTACCATGATCATGCTGTTCACGAGGTAAGCCAGCCCTTCACTCTGACTCCTATCAAGTATGTTTACTAACGAATATTCTTATCAGACTGCGAAGAACGCTTATTTTGGCCAGGCTGGTGCTTACATCCTCACTGATCCAGCTGATGACGCACTGAACCTCCCTTCCGGATACGGAAAATATGACATTCCTCTTATCTTGTCAGCCAAACAGTATAATGACGACGGAACATTGTTCACTACGGATGGCGAGACAGACAGCCTCTGGGGTGACATTATGCACGTGAACGGGCAACCATGGCCATTCCTCAACGTCGAACCGAGGAAGTACCGTTTCCGCTTCCTAAATGCAGCCATATCACGGTCATTCGCTCTTTACTTTGCCTTGAGCTCCAACGTCAACGGAAAGCTTCCCTTCAAGGTCATTGCCAGTGACGCTGGTCTGCTCGGAAGTCCTGTTCAAGTTTCCGATTTGGTGAGTCTAAGCTCATGATTCATCCCTTGAAGTATGCGGGACTGACCTTACAACAGTACATCTCAATGGCTGAGCGTTATGAAATCGTCTTTGATTTCTCGGCCTATGCTGGCCAGGCCGTCGAACTCCGAAACCTGCCGAAGGCGGGAGGAATAGGAACAGATGACGACTACCTCAACACGGATAAGGTCATGCGCTTTATGGTATCATCCACACCAGTTGAGGACACCTCGTCTGTGCCGGACACGCTCCGATCGGTTCCCTTCCCCTCTTCAACCACTCCGAACGTTATTGACCACCACTACCGTTTCCACCGATCAAACGGCGAGTGGCAGATCAACAACGTCGTGTTTGCCGATGTCGACCACCGGGTCCTCGCCAAGGTACCCAGAGGCACCACTGAGATCTGGGAGCTCGAAAACTCCAGTGATGGCTGGTCACACCCTATCCATGTTCATCTCGTCGACTTCCGAGTCCTCGCTAGGACGGATGGGAACCGAGCTGTAATGCCATACGAGGCAGCCGGTCTCAAGGATGTGGTGTGGCTCGGCAGGGGAGAGACGGCGATCGTGGAAGCCCATTATGCGCCGTGGGACGGACTCTACATGTTCCATTGCCACAACCTGATCCACGAGGACCACGACATGATGGCCGCCTTCAACGTCACAGCTCTCACCAACTGGGGCTACAATGACACATCACTGTTCCTGGATCCCATGGAGGCCAGGTTCAGGGCTAAACCCTTTGGTGCCGGGGACTTCCAGGCGAGAACAGGCTTGTTCACTGACGAAGCTATCGAAGCAGCGGTGAAGGAGCTAGCAGAGGACGACCCGTACAGCAAGGTCGCAGATGTCAACGACGCTCTGGATAATTACTGGAAGGGACAGGCAGCTGCTGCCCCCAGCGCTGCCAAACGTGAGGTGGAGGTGAACGGAGAGAAACGGCCTATCACTCGTCGCATCAAGTTCCAGGCTTGATGATCCGCACAAATTTCTAATTCCTGGTTTTCTTTTTTCTTCTTCTCCATTTCAAACATCTTCCGATTACTTTGTGTGCTCTTTCACTTCTTCAAATTGTCCTACTTTTATCCCGGTAACGACTTGCAGCATTCTAGCTATAGAGTTTCTGAAGCCTACAATAACGACTTAAGTATTGAATAAATGATTCTACCCCCACTCACAATTCGTTGAAAGCGCAAATGCAACCCAACTTGGTAAACACAGCCGCTCAGCCACTGCGGGATGATCCTGCGCTACTGCACACTGAAATTCGGACTTTGCAATGGCGTGCATGCAGCTGATCCGAGGATCCGTAAGCGCTACAGTAAATGATCTTCTGGCTTGACGGGCCGCTCGGAGTCTTCCGGAGCACGTTTGGGGTTGGGATTAGACGGGGATCGTCATGACGTTGCAAACCCAAACCCGTGCTAATCGTCCGGAAATTACGTGCCACAGGGGTCTGGGGTCTTTGAACTTGGGACAAAAAAACTCAAAATGACCAGCCACAGCTCGATCAAGACGCGTTTTCTAGGTTGATGTTATTGACTTTCGGGTAATTATTGACACGATCTCCCAAAGAGGTATCCCGCGAGAGAACCGCGGCATTGACTGTGTTTCCATCGCCGCGGATGGCAACAGCCAAAGTTCTCGGTGGCTCCACACCACGGCCCCGGGATTATATCTCCGCCGAGTGCCCCCAAGGCGGATACGGTTCACTAGGTCTTACGATAACAATCGCGTTCCAATGACAGTTTCGTCAAAGGAGGGGTATGGTGAAACCTAAAAGGTGCACATAGATGCAGTTGCATCTCCGCCCAAATGGTTCCTGTTCTCACCATGCGGGAACCCTCGCAGAACACGTGGATCACCGTGCATCATCGTCGATATACCACAAGATGCCCTCACCAGCGATACTAATCGTCGGCGCCGGCCCTGCCGGCCTGACAACAGCCCTCTGTCTCCACAGGAGTGGTGTCCCGCCTCAGGACATCCTCGTTGTCGACCAGAAGCCGGCCCATGATCCATCAAGAGCATGGTCCAAAGCTATCAGCATGAGCGCAAGCACTCTTGAGGTCTTTCGCGTTCTAGGCATTGCGGAGCGCTTCGTCGAGGTCGGCAGGCCGTTGTACACACAGCATTTTGGGGGTGGTTTGCAGCTACTTCATCTGAACTACGATGTCATCGGCACCAAGTATCCGTTTAATATGAGCCTGCTCCAGCGCCGGACGGAAGCCATTCTGCTGCAAAGATGTGAAGAACTGGGCATACAAGTCTCCTGGGGTCGGAGGCTGATCTCGCTCAGCCAGACCGAATCTGGCGTCTCGGCCAAGCTCCAGGAGACAGACACCCCTGAGGGTACCGCAGATAACGTGGTGGAGACCATAGAAGTATCCTGGCTGATCGGATGCGACAGCACCCACAGCGCCGTCCGGGAGGCCGCGGGGATCCCGTTCGAGGGGACCACAACGACACGATATAGCTGGCTCGCCGACGGGTTCTGCGATGAGGGCACCCCGGGGATGCTCACCGTGCGAGGCGAGGACGGCAAATCCTTGATCATAGCCTCAGGGGATGGGCCGACTGGGCGCCGCTTCATCGGAAACACCCCCCTGGTCGCAATCTCTGACGGCGAGCGGCCTCACGCCCCAAGCGAGAGCGAGGTGCGCGAATGGGCGGTGAAGGTGTTTGGCAGCCACTACAACTTCCACGACATGACCTGGTCGTCGGTGGTCGGGAACGCGATGCGGATTGCTACCAGCTTCCGGTCCGGCCGGGTGTTCCTCGCGGGCGATGCTGCACACCAGCTCTACCCGACTGGCGGATTGGGGATGAACACTGGGCTTCTCGATGCGACTAACCTTGGCTGGAAACTTGCAGCAGTGGTTACAGGAGCGATCGGGCCGGGCAAGGATGTCGTCGAGCGTGTTCTGGATAGCTACACGACAGAGCGGCTGGCGTCAGGCAAGGCCGTGATCCAGAACGTCCGGGCGCAATCGCAGGTCTTGTTCGAATACACGGAGGATGAGAAGGCTGTGTCTGCATTTATAACCGAGGCGCTAGGTGAACCGGCTCTGAATAAAAGGTGGACTCAGCGTATGACAGGATTCGGAGATCCAGTCGAGCCGTATCAGCAAGCCTTTGGTCGCGGCGCTGCGGACGGCCTTGTTGGGACACGTTTGACGCACATCGCGGACGATGATGACCCTGCCCTTCTTGAGGCTACTCTGAAAGGAAGGTTTATCCTAGCTGCGGTGGGCGGGTCGGGTTCTGAAGCCAGCGATTTCGAGGGGCTCAAGAGCTTGGCCAACACGGAAAAGTACGCTGGGCGCGTATGCGTGCTAGCAGCGCCGATGACCACCCTGGCTGAGAAGTGGAATCAGGTAAATGCGGTGCTGATTCGACCTGACCTGCGGGTGGCATGGGTTGCCAGAGGTGATACCGATATGGACGTGAGCCAAGCTGAATTGGCGAGGACTTTGCAATGGTGGCTCGGCTAGAAAGCCTTATCACTGAGATGTGTTGTTGCTTGTTCCAAAGTTAATGCTTAGGACCAGCTTCTCCACCGTGGGTGCTCCTGCCGCCATGCATATCTTACGCAGTGAATGTAGTTTGATGACGTGCCCCCTCCTTGTCATATGCATCTGACCCACGTTTGTATCCTGCTGGGGTTGTTTGTCCTCGGGCGCAGTCGGTGCAGGCCAGAGAAGCGCAGGGGTAAGAGACCCGACACATTTCACCCCTGTACAGTTCTGGCACATGGTGCAGTCGGGGCGATGTGTACCTTAGGACAGGCAGGCGCTGCAACTCGCACCTGGTCTCATCAGACAAGGCTCTTGGGAACGGGTGGCTGAAAGGCCACTTGACTGTGAAGCAGAACCCGAGATCTCAGGAAGTCTTGCAGATTTGATCTTGATCTGTGTGAGCGCCAGGTAGCCTGAAGATGCTCGTAATAATCAATGGCGTGCTGTTATAACAAACCTGGGAAGTATGGTTGCGAAAGAAAAGGAAAGACGGGACAAAAAAGAAGGGGGAGTTCCAGGATTTGAACCCAGGCCCCCACCCTGGGCCAGGATTGATTCACCACCTTATAGGTAAGCCGATGCACCCAACTGCAACACTGAATTTCATGGCCACTTAGTGTAATGGTTAGCACGTCCAGCTCTTGGTTATGGGCCCCTTCCCACGAAGGCGGATCTACACCAATCCCGATCGAACGACAACACACGACAATCGGCTGGACTAGTGGGGGTCGTAGCCTTGCCCTGGAAGGTCCCAGTTCGGTCCTGGGAGTGGTCACTCTTTTTTCTCTTTTTTCCATTCTCCCGTCAACCAACTCACCACCTTTAGGAGCAAGCCAGTACCCCAGGATTCAACGGCCACTTAGTGTAATGGTTAGCACAACCGACTCTCGATTCTTCGGCCCCTTCCCCGAGGGTGGATCTACACCAATCCCGATCGCACGACAATCTGCCTGAGGCCTTGTTGGGGTCGTAACCTCATTGAGTTGGGAGGTCCCAGTTCGACTCTGGGCGTGGTCCTTTTTTTTTGGGTTTCTGTTTTCCTCCTGACTTTTTGTATCAGCAGAGCGGTCCTCACCCAGACGTCAAGGTCTGCACGCCCCAACTACGACATACACCCTCAGACCAGGTTCTGTGTGGTTCGTGCCAAAACTGTTGTCCCCAAGTAATCTAACCATGCCATGCACAGAACCACGCAATCACACGAGCCAGCTGATGCCGTACCAGCAGCGCCGCAACGACTGTGAGACAGCCCTCCGGTGAGAACAGCACGTGCCATCACAAACAAGCCTGACATCCCTTCGCTCCCACGTGCATGTGACTTGTCCCTGCAACCCAGTTTCAAACTTCAGATTCAGTTGAAAGTTTTGTCTACCAAAGCGAAGGCATCAAAACCCCATTTGGCAGCACTGCACCTTCAAGATTTCCCTACAAGCCACCCCGCCACAATTCCGCATCCGTCGACTGATGCCAGCGCTGCATGTCGCATCCGTCTCGTCATGCGCAATACAATTTCATGACCTCCAAACGCCGATATTCTGTGCACAAACGAATCATAGCGCTCATGCCTCGCAGATTCTGACTGGCTTGCGGTATGACGGTCGGGCCAGACTTCTACCGCACGTTCTCTCGAGACCGATGATTGCATGTAGTCAGATTCAGGCTCCAGAGCCCTTGCAATCGTCATTTGTCAGCGTTTTTGTCCGTTCTCAAATGTGCCGACCGACTGGTAGGGTTGAGTTGCATGCACAGGAATGGTACAACGCAATTACAAATACTATCTCTTTTATTCAGTACATCTATGTAGGATCCTTTTTTTAATTTAACCGGAAAACCACAGGTTGCCAATTCACACCTTTCTCTCCTCAATCACAACGGTGTCGGCGGGTCCCAACTTGCTGTGCGGGCATTTGCAGATGGCGGCGCAGCCTCGCCCACCCATGTCGTTGAGTGTGGGGCGGCCGGGTGTTAGATGATTGGCTGCTGCCGCACCCCACTAAGCCGTCTAGCCCCACGCCTCGCGCCAGCCCCGCAAACACACCTTCCATGTACCTAGGTAAGTACCCAGCTGCCTTGCAGCTCAAATCGACGTCCTTTTACAACCGTGGCGTCATCAGCGCACCGAGCGCGTTACAGACGCGTTCGTCCGCGCATCCAGTTCCACAAAGCACGCGCGCGACTAGGGCGTCCAATTCGCTCACCGGCCATGGCGAGCTCCACATTGCCGTCGCCGCCCTCTGCGGGCTCCTGTGCGTCGTAGAACTTGTCCTCGTCCTCGACGTCTGCGGTCTCCTTGGCATCGTGAAATTGTTCCTTTTCCTCGTCGTGAACGCCATCCTGCTGGCGCTTCTCTCCCAGATGGTCCACAGATTGATCTTTGAGCTTGTATTCTTGGTCCGTAGAGTTGTGGCCTTGACCCTCAGAATCCCGGGCCTGGTTCTGGGCCTGGTTCTGGGCCTGGTTCTGGGCCTGATCCTGCGCCCGTAGTTCTTTGGCCATCTCCTCCAGCTTCGCAGCTGTCAACTGGCGGACAGCCGAGAGGAACTTTTCGTCGCCGTCCGCGATGGCTGCAATGGATGTGTTGGTATTCTGATCCGCCTCGATCTGGCTCGCATCCTTGTGCAGCTGCTCAAGCGCTGACTGAATGTTGCCGTGGGGGGTGCGAAGGAAAGTGCGCAGCGCCATGGACTTCGGGCCGCCGCCAGTCACTCTGATCTGCTTGGAGAGCTCGTCCGCTGTCCTGTGTGGCTCAACGCATTCCCCGGGGCACCAGACAAAGTGAACAGTCACGTTCCCCCTTGACCGCTGAAGCTCACGAGTCTTGACCTCAATGATGTCGACGATGTGTTGGAATCTCTTCGGGTGCCAAGATGCTCGAACTCCATGCCGCAAGTCCTTGAGGACAGCCATGCAATCAGACCCTAAGGCATGTTGGTTAGCTGCTTTGCACAAAACAATGGCTGCGTTCCTGGAGCCTGCAAGATGTAAAATTGAATAGACTGGGAACTGTCGAAGGCAAGAACAGTGACTTACAGAAGACAATCTCGATTTTGTCAGTGTGGTCGATGACTGACGACTCTTCCATTTCCTTGATCTGCTCGATAGCAAGGTGAACTCCCTCGGCGACAGCAAACGCCTCAACAGTGACGTTGTTGTCTTGGGGGTCATTGGAGGGAATGAAGCAACCCCTCGTAGTGCGCCTACACGTGGTGGCTTTGGGCGGCCAAATGTTGCCGACAACAGCCACTGCAGCTTGTGGGTTCGCCCCTCGGATGGGACTGCCCTTCTTGAAGGAGGCGTCGCAGAAATGATGGAGCACGAGGGCATTAGTCGGCACCCTTACGCGGGTTGCGGCCACGCGAGCTGCGTCGACTGCATCCTCCTTGGGCAGGATTAAGACATTGAGAGACATGTTGTCGACACGAGAGAAACCTGGTAGGCTGCAATTGGGCAAGGTGAAGTCCCTAAACTGGAGGGTTCGGTGGGAGGTTGCGAGATGGGAGGTTGTGAGGATGTGAGGGGGGAGTTTGTGGGATGAGAGGTTGAGTGGTTAGAGGTTGGGGGGTAGGAGGTTGTGTGGCAGGAGGTTGTGTGGCAGGAGGTCGTGTGGTTGGAGGTTGCACGGTAGGATGGCGGGCGGTGGGAAGCCAGGTTGCCAGGTTCAGAAATGGAACGAGTGCGAAATCGAGACCAAGTACGACTCGAAGGAGTGAGTTTGACAAACGGGAAAGGGAGCAAAGTTACAAACACTTCTGGAGGGGCTAGCTCCCTGAATTGGGAGTGGAAGCAGAGTGCACTGTTGAGTGAATCTTGAACCCGTTTGGTGCAGCGGTGCTGGCTGCCATCGACCCAAACGACCCCTGCTAGCTCATGGCGACGTGCGCAACGATGGATTGCAAGAGACACATGTAGATGCAGGTTTTCCACAGTCTAGGGGTCAGAATTTAGGGCTTCGTATGACCTGCTCTCTTGGACTGGTGGCTCCCTTCAGCAAACAGTCCCCAGTTCATCCTGGTTCCGTCTTTCGTTTTCTTCTCCTTTTGTTTTGCATTACCGTCTTCAATTTCCTACAGATTGTATGCTCTCCAAACGCCAACTAAAGCACATGCGATGGTTCAGAGTCCAAATGAGTGCATCCATCGATGCGTTCTTGCCATGCGATTTGTGACGACCTTCGCCCAAACCCATGGTCAACATCGAGTCACCAAAAGGTTTCCCATGCAGCATCTTCACAATTAAAAACGTGCTCAGTGGTCCAAACACTATTCCTTAGGTAGTTGGTCGGCAGATAACACACATGGGTGTTCGACGGTTGTCACTGCAGCGATGAGTGGTGTAAAGAGAGTGCAGGTTTCAATCGCGCAGAAGTGAAAACTTAAAATGCAAGCTCAAAGTGCAGATATCTGTCACGACAATTGATCCAAGACGAGGAAGAGCGCAGTCTGTGGGTTAATTGTAGGACGGATGATGTTCATGTGCAGGGGCATACCAATGTGTTGCGATGATGGCTTCATTCTCCAGCACGTTGGACAAGCAAGTCAAGCAGGAGGCCAGCGTAGATTAGATGGAAGTGGAGGGGAACGCAGGGGTGGGTGGATTCGAAGGCAGGGGGGAGGGGCGAGGAGGTCTGGGGACGACAGATGGCTGGGGTCAAAAGGAAAAACAGAAAGAGGGAAAAAAGAAGACCACGCCCAGAGTCGAACTGGGACCTTCCAACTCAGGGATCTAGATACGCCGCAGTACTGAGCGGTTGTCGTGCGATCGGGATTGGTGTAATGCCGCCGTTGTGGAAGCGCACCCAGTTCCAAGAGTCAGACGCCCTAACCATTAGACTACGCGGCCGTTGGATTCGTTGAGGTCAGGGACATGGGCTGACCTATGAGGGTGGTGAGTTGGCTGGTGGGAAAAGCAAGAAAAAAAGAAAAAGGAGAATGACCGCGCCCAGAGTCGAACTGGGACCTTCCAACTCAAGTGACCTTACCGCAGCAAGTACTCAGCACATTGTCGTTCGGGTTGTCGTGTTGTCGTCGATCGGATCGGGATTGGCGTTAGATATGCCTTTATGGATGCGTTCAGTCACAAGAGTCAGACGCCCTAACCATTAGACTACGCGGCCTTTGAATTCGAGTTGAGATTGGGGGCATCGGCTTCCTTATGAAGGTGGTTGCGGTCCTCCTTCACCTTGGGCGCAGGGGTCTCCTTCAGCCTCGCGCTAACGCCAACGTCGTGAGTGGGGCACCACACGACTAGTCCTCCTCGCCTCGTCTGGTATCCACAAATCAGATCTGGAGTTTCTGCAAGCCACAAAAGCACATGGAAATCATCGCTCCCATCGTCATCCCGCTGCACGGTGAATTTGCAAACCTCACCCACCATGGCCCTCCAACCTCTCTCGCGCCGCACCCCACCCGTCTCTAGCATCAATTGATTCCATCACACGTTAATCGCATCTGCAATCACATTCCTCCACAGCAGTCATACTAATTTCTCCACAACATCATCATCAATTTGCACGATACCGATCTCGTTGTCGCCGACCATGAATCATCAACAGGCTGCAGCGCCCAAATAATGTTTTATTTCGTCTACACTACTACTCAGCTGTCAACACTGCCTCGCCACCCGCCAGGCCATCGCCAGCCGCCCTCACAGTGATGCTCCCTGGCCCAGTCGAGCGCACGATCGCCAGAGCAAGGCCGCTGTAAGCCTTGCGCTCCAGTGATGGAAACGCAGTGAAATCCGCCGGGTCCCCGTTATCCGTCGCCACGATCTCGCCAGGCCCTTCGACGCTGAAGCTGATGGCATTGTCGGCAAAAGGCACAACGTCACCATTCTCATCCACAACGCTTGCCGTGATAAAGGACAAGTCAAGCCCGTCGGCCTCGATTTCAGTCCTGTCAGCGCTCAGCTGCACCCCAGCGGCGTCTCCAGCCGTGCGAACCGTGGCATTTGCCCAGGCCTCGTCACCCCGGTACGTCACGACGCTCACCTCGCCGGGCTGGTAGACAACCTCGTCCCAGCGGAACCGATATTCGCCCTCCCGCCGCACCGTCTTCCCCTGCGACTCCCCATTCACAAACAGCTCCGCGCTGTCCGCCTCGGAGAAGACGTGCACAGGCGTCACCAGCCCAACCCTGTCGGGCCACGACCAGTGGGGCAGGATATGCGCGATGCGCAGGTCAGGCCGCCACCGCGCCTGGTACTGGTAGAAGCGGTCCTTCCTGAACCCGGCCAGGTCCACGATGCCGCTGTACGAGCTGCGCGTGGTGTAGTACGGCGTGGGCTCGCCGATGTAGTCGAAGCCGGTCCAGACGAACTCGCCCGCCACGAAGGGGTTGGCGTCCTGCGCGGCAAAGACCTTGTCGGGCGAGGAGCCGAAGTTGGCCGTGTACAGCCCGTAGTCGCTGACGATGCGCCGGGCCGAGTCACCGCCGGAGGTGTCGTTGATCGGGGCGGAGTTGTAGTCTGTCACGGGGAATGTGTAGGTGCCCCGCGTGCTGAGGGTTGATGCGGTCTCGGAGCTGAGGATCATCTTGTTGGGGAACTTGGCGTGGTACACTGGATACAAAGGTTCTGTGTGGATACCGCTCATGTTTCCGTAGGCCTCTGTGTTCCTGATCCCGGCGCCCTGGTAGTTTTGGTAGAACAGATCGACGGCCTGGCTCCACGGTAGATCCGGCGTCGCGTAGTTCTGACTGGCCGAAGATAGGCGGGTCGAGTCTTCCTCACGCAGGATATCTCGAAGGCGAGCGGAGAGTGCAGCACCGGTCTCGTTGGTGTATTGCTCACCAACCTCGTTTCCATAGCTCCAAAGGAAGATGGATGGGTGGTTGCGGTCCCGGCGGGCCATGGCCCGCAGATCTGCCTCATGCCAGTCGTCAAAGATCAGGTGGAAGTCGTTGTCGGTCTTGTTGAGCCGCCACGAGTCGAAGACCTCGTCCATCACCAGGAAGCCCATGCGGTCCGTCAGGTCGAGCAGCTCGGTGCCGGCGGGTTGTGGGAGAAGCGGATTGCGTTCACGCCCATCTCTTGCATGATCTCGAGCTGCCTCTCGGCTGCTCTTGTGTTGAAGGCGGCAACCAAGGCGCCGAGATCATGGTGATTGTTCACCCCTTGAATCTTGACGTGTTCTCCA